>QTSX02000088.1:238711-322701 GCA_014839935.2 Entomophthora muscae | reverse complement strand
CTGAATTTTTATATCTTTCTTGCAACTTGTGTTTCTTCTTGGTTTTCATTTGATAAAGTTTCTGTATTTCTTGAAGCGTATCTGCTTCTTGCTTGTGTTTTTTTCCATCTGTTTCCATTTGATGGTTTTCCTCTTCATTGGTGTTAATTTCCTTTTGAATTTCTGTTCCTTCAATTAGTTTGATCTTATTGTTTTCTTTGGTCTCCTGCCAGAACTCTCACAAATTGTAGGCCATGTTGTTGACTTCAGACTTGATAGGGTTGTTCCCTGTAGATTTAGTAATGCTTATTTGTTCTTTTCATCTATAATGTTTCCCAATTTATCCAATGCATCATCTTTTGACTGGATTAGTGGCTGACCCTTGTTACCCAGCTTTCCTGTCACTATTTCCCTGATATTTCTTTCTATTTCAACAACCTTTTTCAGCTGTGCTTCTAATTTGTTGATCAAGTTATAGATTGTTGACATTTTTTTGAATCTCATCAAAAAACTGGTTTTTATAGTACTATTTATAACACATACATATTTTTCATCATCATTAATAAATTAAAGACAATAAACGTAAATATTGGATTAAAATATTACAATTAGAGGTCAACTCTTGATATTTTGATATTATGTGCATAAATCAATGCATTTTGTTTAATAAAATCCACCGTAAACTTGGCCTTTTTCATTATAATTTAATGAAATGGATTGTTTTTATCTTAGGACCATTAACACTTAGTACAGATATTGAAAATTAGTGCATTTTACAGCCTGTATATTTACCTACTGATAATAATTCTGTAAACTTTTCAGTCAGATTTTTCAAGGTAATAATGTAATGTGTTAATAGGTTACTGTTTATTGTCATTAATTGGCTGATTTTCTTTGCTGTGGCAAATGTGCATTTTCTGATATTTACGCACTAGTATCCAATTGTTGGCTTCACATCCAATTGCATAGGCAATAGGAAAGCAAGCCGCCACCCTGACCACATCCAGTCTTGGGATGGTGGCTTGTTTTCCTATTGTATATGTGATTGGATGTGAAGCCAACCAATCAGATACTAGTGTGTAAATATCAGAAAATGCACAATTGCCACAGCAAAGAAAATCAGCCAATTAATGACAATAAACAGTAGTTTTTTAACATATTACTTTATTATTACCTTGCAAAATCCAACTAAAAAGTTTATAGAACTATTACCAATAGGTTAATATACAGGCTGTAAAATGCACTATGTATCAATATTTGTACTAAGCGTTAATGACTCTCTAATATAAACACAGCCCATGTCATTAAATTATAATGGAAACAGCCAAGTTTACAATGGATTTTATTAAAAAATGCATTGAATTATGCACATAATATCAAAAATATCAAGAGTTGACGTCTAATTGCAATATTCTAATGCAATATTTACGTTTATTGTCTTTAAATTATTAATGATGATGAAAAATATGTATGCTCATAATTTTAAGCTATTTGTAAAATGTACAACATTGTATTAATTATGGGAAATGTTGATTTTGTAAAAAAATTATTAATTATGAATTGAAAGAGAGATATCAATTTTAATAAGTTGTCACAGAGAAAAGATTTATTTAATAATCAAAGGACAGGAAGGGAATGGGTGGTGGTTTGGGAGTTGGGGTTGGAAGGCAGGTGGCTTGATGGGGGGGTTGGGGAGGCAGGGTTTGTTGACTGGGAAGGGGCGGCAAAAGCTGATTGCTTCAATTGCTCAAATTCTTCTTCTATCACATATACTGGCTTGAAAAAACAGATGGACTGATGTGGGGGGAGGCAGGGATCCTTTCTGGACTTATCATTATCACTTGTATAGAAAATGATGAGATCAAATAAGTCCTGGACAGACACAGAAGGGAAAAGCTCATAACTCTTATCAATTTTGGGTGCATAGTTTGTTGTAGGTGGAAGGCTTTAAGCGCCTGAGGGTGTAACCAAAATTGTAGAGACATACATCTGCAAGATGCATGTTGGCGTAGTTGATGGGGTAGGACCAGCAGGTATGCCCCACAGCCCTGATTTCTTGGGTTACCCATTCCCGCTGATCCCTCTCAGCACTCAGTACAACTGTGTCACAGCGTTTTGTGTGGCCTACTCCTCCAGCATAGCCTTGAGCTCCGTCTGGTAGGCATACCCATCTCAGTGCTCAATATTGCCGAGTAATAATTGATGCCCAATGAGGAAACTGCCAATAAAACCCCAACAAAACAATACAAGATTGGGCTGTGCTTGTACATGTCAGACTGGATACGCTTCTCTCCAAAGTCTTGGATACTTGCAGATATCTTAGCATACACAGTAATATTACGTCATTACAAGCCCTCATTGCCCTTCCTTTGATAAAATTAATAATAGTTGAATTGTAGGGGTCAGTTTCCATCAAAATGGGGCCACTGAGAGCTTGATTAGACAAGATTCTAGAAGTAACCGCAACTCTGTGCATCCACAAATTCATTATTCTTTTGTTGGTGAAGATACTATGGAGTCCCAAATGGAGACGTACCTGGACCAGGGGCATCTGCAGGTCACATTCCATAATGGCCATTGTAAGGGGATGGGCTGTGTCACCTTCAGTCAAAGTACAGGCGCCAGTTGGGGTCTTTTTGGTAGGGGGCCACAGTTGGTGTGGGCTTGCAGGGTTGCAGCCATAGTAGACTTTGCAAACCCCATTGTGGCTGCAATTTCCCCAAGGGACATAAGCTTCCCTTGCTTTTCAACCATTTCAAGAACAATCTCTGGAGTGATTAGTTTTCATCTGCGTCTTGCAGGCTGATTGGCTGGGGGAGGGATGTGTTCATCTTGGGAGCTTGTCAATGTCATCTGATTGGCTGTTTGGGGTTCTGGTCTCTCTGGGTGACCCCATGGCTAAAATGGCTGGTTCCAGATGCCATTGCTGATAAAGGATTTGGGTTGGCAGCTGCCTGTGCGTGATGGGCAAACAGGGCCATACTTGAGGATGCAGGAGAAAGAACACACTCCTGGGTAGTGCTTGCAGAGGGGCCTGTGGGTTGAGAGAGGCCAAAGAGGGAGGCTTCACTGTTAAGAGACCCAGTGTAGCCCTGCATGATTTCCAAGGCCAGGGAACAGCTTATTGACTTGGTTGGTGTTGGAAGAAGACATAATAAATTTTTATTAAAAAAACTTAAACTCAAAAAGAGGAGTGTATACTTTAGTCAATTTTCTTTGTTAAATATGTTGATTTTGTGAATATTATGATCTAAACTTTAGCCGTCCTAAAATGGAATAGGGTGATTTTTTTTAAATGCCTATGATTTCTAAAAGAATCAGCAAAAATTCACTCTAGATCATCCAACATCCTTCTTGAGACACCATAAACTATATTTATTTCAAATTCCTTGCAATTATGATCTGAAACTTGGTTCTTGGATTTGACAATCCCGCAATTTCAGATTTGTTAATTTTTACATTATGACTATGATTTGTTTTAAATACAGGAAATCTCAAATTTTACATTAGAATCTTGTATTTCAGATTCATGTATTCCACATTTATTTGCTGAGTTTTGTCTTTTGTTAGTTGAGTTATCTGCTCAAGAGATTTTAAATTTGCTAATTTAAATAAATCAAAAAAGTCAAATTAAATGTTTGATTTTATTAAATATTTTATTTTTCACTCAACTGAGTTGCCCGCAAAAGTGATTCAGACTTTGGACCAAGGATTTGACAATCCCGCATTTTTACCTTTAGGTTCTGAATCTACAGTATAATAAAAATATTTGACCATCTTACCTAGTATAATTAATTTTACTTAACTTTTGTATGTATTCTTATATGTTTATAATACAATTTGACGTCAAGTCATACTATATAAATAATAATTTTTGAGTCCTAATAAAAAACTAATTAAAACCCAGAGCACCCATTTATCTGATTGGCTTGGAGGCCAGGGCTTTAGGGAGGAAGGATTCTGAGTGCTCATAGTAAACCGCCATCACATTGGGTGGCATTGCAAATTGGCTGATCTTGAGAATATTGAATAGATCCTCAGTGTCCTGAGGGAGGCCTTGCTTCACCTTGTTCTTGATCCAACCAAACACCTCCTTGATTGGATTCAGGAATGGGGAATAGGGCGGAAGGAAGCAGAGTCTTATTGGGCAGTCTGCAAGACAGTGGCTGGCAAAATGGCTGTTTTTGTTGATGGGGGGAACTTGGACACAACCATATCCACTTTGTGGATCCCAACATTATCAAGCACAAAATTTTGGTTGTGCCACTGTAATTTATCCAGAGATACTCCTTGACATTTCGGAGAAAATTGTGAAATGTCCCACTATTATAGGAGCCTTTAATCATCTGATACTGGTCCAACCCACAAGGACCAAGAAGCACAACCATGGAATAGGTCTGGGAAAAAACAGCTGCATGATGGGCTAAGCTGTCCTTGGACCCCTTCTCAACCCACCCATGCTTAGACCTGAGTGAGGAGGAAAACAAAAATTTGTTGATAAGGAAGAACTGGACATTCCCAGTCTCTTTTAATGCCAGATATGTCTCGGCATAAATGTGTCAATCCTTAATGATCTTTTCACTGTTCCTATTGTACAGAGAAACTCTGAGCACCTTCCACAAGAAGCTCAAATCAATCATTACTTTTTAAACAAGGGTTTTAGAAACAGAAAACCCAAACTCTGTGGTGAGCATTGATTAGACAGCAAGTGTGTCCAGGTGGAAATCCTTGGTTACCCACTGCTTGATTGCATCAATATGAACAGACTGAAGGAGTTTGGGCTGCCGCTTAGACTTGGTGGATTTGGTAATTTACCTGGTGTTGCCATACTTGGTGTTGATGTTGGCAATGTATCTGGCTGTGACACCAAATTGGGACGCAATATCCTGAACTGCCATTCCCCCTTTCAACCAGTTGAGGAGAGCTTTACGCTCACTATCTGTCAACTGACGCCAACCCTTGGCAGGTACCACAGCATCTTGGCTACCAGACTTGACACAGGGGATGGGGTTCTTTGTGTAGAAGGTGAGATCACGCTTGCTGCAGTGGCGCTGTCAATGGTTGAATACACAATAGGCGCAGATGGCTCAACGGTGGTGGCCAATGGCTTGTAGGTGGTGTCAAAAACGCGGGGGCAGGAAGTAGCAACTCTTGGGTCAAGAGTGTGGGACCGGGTGACAACAGGGTACACAGTGGAGGTGTAAGTAACCTCAGTATTCCCGGTGACTCTGGTGTAGGAGACTTTTGTGGAAGGCCTTGAGAGTGGCTTCTGTCTGGGATTTAAGCTGGTAGTTCTAGCTTGAGATGAAGGAAGTGGTTGGCTGGCAATGTCACCTTGGGAGTCCTGTGTATTGGCATGACTCCCTTCAATTTGTGTTCTGGGTCTGTTCTTGGACCCTCTGGGACGCCCTTGTAGACAGGCGTCCCCGCGGGCTTATGTAGGAGCTGGTTGGGAACGCAACTGACAATCCATAAAAATAAAATAATATATATATATATTAGATTAAATATGTATTTATTTAGGTTTTTGGTTTAGTTGTGGGTAGTTTTATATTCTCTTGAATTAGCCTTGAATAGTAACAGAATTTCTATATATGTGATTTGAAGTGTATAATATTGTTTCCTTTCTAGTTTTGAATGATTTTAAAGTTTAATAACTTTTTATGTCTAATTATGGTTATTGAGATTGGATTTTTCATTTGATTTTAGTTGTGGTGGAACTTCTTTATTTGGGTTGGTGTTTCCTAGTGTGCTTATTGTACATTCAATTTGGATTCCAGTTCCTGCAATTAATATCTGAGTTTACTAGTGACATTCAATAGTGATTTGAAGTTTGGTTCTTGGATTTGACAATCCTGCAATTTCAAAAAACATAGTAAACTTAATGAAAATGATTGATGGATTTGAACACTTCAAAACTGATTCCAGTTAATTCATTTTTTCCATTGGATTTACGCAGTTCAACTTGAACTTTGCAAAGTGTCTATGAGTTCCTGTATTTTCAAAAATTCAAATAAATACTCAAAAATTCAATTTAATTAAAAAAGGCCATCCCGCAAAAGTGATTCAAAATTTGGACCAAGGATTTGATAATCCCGCATTTTTACGTTCAGGTTCTGAATTTACAGTATACCCATTGGCCACCATGGTCAGCCCACCCTTTACGCTCATGATTGGGAAGTATTTGGGCAAAGAAGAGGGAACCTTAAATCTGTTGTCAACATTGCAGATGTTGTGGACTAACAGAGGGTCACAGGGGCCAGCAGGAGCATGGCAAAAGCCAGGGAAGTAATCAGGGTGGGGCTTTGAATCATCCCCAGATTAGCTTGAAGGGGGGAGTTTGGTGGTGGGGGGAAGCAGAGGGGGGCTTATTGTGGTGCTCCTCATGTTCAGGAGACTTATCTTTGGGTGGGGTCTTTTTGCCTTGCCGCCGCTTCTGGTTGGCTCCTCATATGAAGCCAAGTTGTAAAAACTGTGGTCCGTAAGGTAGCCATCAGATTCCTCTCCCCCAGTGGAGTGAGCAGGGCTCTTCTCAGGAGAGGGCTCAGGGGAGGGCTTATGGGGATGGTTTTAGAGTGGCCTTCTTTGATAAGACAGGCTTCTTTTTGATGGGTTTGGTTGGCTTTGAAGGACGCTTGGTCCTTTGGGCTGCTTAGAGGTCTTTTTTCCCTAAAATAATAAGTAAAAGGGTTTAAAATAAAGAAATTTATGTAAAAAACAAACAAAACAACTTAAAAAGCATATTATATAAAAAGTAAATCTTAGATGGTTTTTATTGGCATTTAAAAGTTAAAAAATACTTGCATAGTGTGGTAAAATAGCTATGACGCTGTTTACCAGCTTCTATTGGCCAGACTAGGCTATAGGCCTTATCTCTTGGCCATAAGATGATACAGGCATTTCCTGTTGTCTATACAAAGCCAAAGGTTTTTCTGTTGGCCAGACAAGTCTAAGGATCAAAGATGTTGGCCAGACATTTCAACATGTCACATCTGTTGCTCAGATGAATTACAAGTGATCTGTTAAACTGTCTGTTTCATAATCTGTCCATATTATGCCAAATTTGCCACAATTGCCTTTGTAACAACCAGTTACCAACTAACACTGCTGATCTAACTTAAAACCACTCTTGTCAGTTGTAACCTCCACATGAAACTGTAGCAACTAACTTGATTGATCATCAATATTCCATATTGTTGATCAACATTTCAGTTGGCTATCATCTCAAAAATGCCTATATAATCTTCACTTGACTTATATAATAAATTAGAGACCTTTTATTGTAAACCAAATACTGTTGTTTCTCCTTTTACTTGGATGAGTTACTTACCAACTGCCTTTGCAAAGGTGAAGACCTTGGGTCTGTACAACCATGATAGCTCCTGTAAGCTATAAACAGATGTTGAGCTTGTGTTTTCAGCACTGCTAATATAGAGACAAATAGGAATTATAAGTCTTCTGTATGCCACTTATAAATTCTGAATCCCCTCTTTCCCCTTCCCCAGTATACATTGTCTGTCTGGATTCCAACTGATTAACATACACCCATTCCTCCGCCAGTCCTGTTCTGACTCTGTTGTCTTGTTGCCAACCAACAACTGAATCCTTCCAAAAGTATATATTGTCTATCTAGTATTCAACTGACTATTATACACCAACTCTGTATCCTGTCCTGTTGCTCTGTTGCCAACCAACACCTGAACCTCTTTTACTGTTGTTAATATTATGATCTTCATATATTGATCATAGTTGGCAACTCCTCAGTTTTATGCTGGCAAGGCATATTCTGTTGTACTTCACCTTGCCTGGCGCTCACATATTCAAGTACTACTTAAGCCCAACAACCTGTTAGAGCAGTCACCACATATAGTTTTTAATTTATTATAGTTTTAAATAAAAAATAAAAAATTAAGAGAAATATGCAAAAGTATTATATTTATATAAATTTTATTTTAAAAATTAAAAAAAATGAAAGAGAAAAGTTAAAAATACAATATATAAAAAATGAGAAGTTTTTATTATGTAAAACATAAAGTTTTATATGTGAGAACTTAAAAGCATTGACATTATGAGTGACAATTAGTAAAAAAGCTGAATTCTCACTGTCAACTAGAAAAACTTTAGGCATTAATATTGACAACACTAACACTGTCAACATTGTTTTGAAAATTTACTATGAAAAAACATAGTAATCTTAATTGAATTTAAGCGGGTCAGCAAATATTAACTGTGTTCTGTGTATTTTTGCTCACATAGTAAAATTTAAAAAAAAAACATACAAAAATAAGTAAAAAAAATAATCAAAGTTCTTTATTTCTTTATTGAAATTATATTTTGGTAGTGGTAATATGATGTTTTACAATTGTGTATATTGAAAGTTGTTAAGAAAGTTGTCTTCAGCAATGAAAAGGGTAAAGTGTTGACAATGTCACTTACGACATTCTTTATATGAGGTGACATATTAATTTAAGCTTAATTGCGCCACTCTAATTTTCTTAACTCCACCCTGGCAGATGATAACAAGCAAATAAACAGCATTTATAAGTGATAAAATTATTTTTATTAATAAATTCTATATTAATTTCCATAGTAACTCCCACTTAAATTATTGGATTGTCGTTAGCCACCAATCCACTTGATATATTAAAGCTGGAATTAGTGTCACATATATGGTTATAAGATGAACATTTCAACAATCAAATGTATCTGCACTGTCTTTTTTACTATAATAATTCAATAAAAAAAATTAAATATGCACTTAATTTCTTTGTTGTAGATGTTCAGTTTTGTTATTAAAAATAAGTTTGGTTTAAAAAGTGTCAACATTGACACTTTTATGTTGTGAAAACAAATAAAAAATAAACAAATTTTTATTAGTAAAAGCAAAGGAAAAATCTAGTTAAATTGAGTTTTTTATTAAGCTTAATATTAAATTGTGTTGAGATGGCCACAATTTTGTTGTGTTTTCTGGGTTTGCATCCAAGAATGCTTTAAAAAAAGAATTAAGCTAGCGCAACTAGAAAAAACATAGGAGATTTAGAGTTTTGAGTCAACAGTGACCATGTCAACAAAGTGTCAATATGGGCGCTGTTGCCTTGGGGACCACAACTTCTTGGCACGTAGGATGAAGGCAGGTGAGAATATGTTCTTTTTTAGTTTTTCAGTAGCTCTACACATAGCAGTCTTGTAAATGGTCAGGAAGGCAGCAATAGTGGAGGTTTTGGGATCAAATATCTGCTTGAAGGAAGGCTTATAGTTGGTATCAATGGACAATAGAGTGGACTGACTGTTGGCACCTGGGTTGAGAATATTGATGTGGGGATTGCCCTCAAACTCATATTTGGCAGCAGGTTGTCTAGCCCAGAGAAGTCAAAGGCTCTCTTCCAGGGTGTCCAGTGTAGAGCTGTTTTGTCCACTGATATCTCTGGCAGTGGTGGCAGCAGCCCCAAATTCATCAATCTTAATCTGTTGCACTGTGATTGTCTCAGCTATCCCATTTATACAAGTACCCAGAGAAGTTTTTTGAGCAGCCAGAGGGGTGCCCTGTCCATTTTTTTTTCTCTGTCAAGCAAAAGAAATTCTATACCTCCTTTTCCAGTGTTTCTTGCCTATCTGCAACGTCATTTATTACTTCCACTAGCTGATCCAAGGCCAGGGCACAGTTGACACAGGGTTGACCTTCCAAGCCAGGGCAGCACCCATAATTGCTAGGGGTAGGAGTACCAGTGACCTTGGCCTCCCATTTACCATCAGAGTCAGAGGACAAATAATCAGGATCAGAGAGGTGTTGTCTCAAATATTCAATCTCTTCTTGCAAAGTAGCTACTTGGTTGGTTAGCAAGGCAATGCAAGGGTTAGGCATAGGCTCTACTGGAGGAGGGTTTAGAACAGAGGCTTGGCGTTGGTTAGTGGCTTTTAGTTCAGCTATGGATTCCCTTACCTTAGCTTCAAAGGCAAATGGGGCCTCCACAGTAGGAGCAGGAGGAGTCACTTCAATAGAAGCTACTCTATCATCAACGTAGTTTTGAACCTGATACAGAGTGTCTCCTAACACAGCCTTATCCAGACCATATTGTTGGTTCAGTGGTAGCCCCAAGTATTGACATGAGTCCCAACCAACTCAAGTTGGGAATTAACATGCTCTTGAAATTGGTTGAGCTTGGTAACCAAAGTCTCAAAATCCTGGTAGTACTTTAGAAGGGTTGCTTCTATCTGTACACGCCACATATATTGGTGATCATCCAGTTTGCACAGCTGGTTCTTGATATATCTAGGGAGTAAAGAGAAAATGCAGTTCAACAATGAGGTTAAGTACTTCTGAGAAGCCAACAAGTTCCGCTGAGTATTAGAAATACAAGCAAAAAGGCTATGTGACCATTCTTGATAGGCCATATTTTGGGCATGGTTGTTTGAGACAGAAACGTTTATAGCAGTCAAAAGCTGGTTCTGCAACCCTAGCGCTAATTGATGATGAATCAAGGCGGGTTGGATAAATTAATTAACTAACACACCAATAGTCTCCATCAATTCCATCAGCGCAGGGGGGAAACCAAAGTACAAGAGGAAGGAATACAGATCTTTGGAAGCATACCCAGGACAGAGACCAGGGATATTATGTATGGCCACAGTGCCTAGGTGGAGGAGGGAGCAGGCATTGGTGCAAGCTTGCTAATAATTGAGAGAGAAAGCTGGAAGGGGGCCAAGCAGGCCCAGGAGACAACACCATTATCATAGGGGTTGAAGGGGTATTGGTGATATCTTCTTCTAGAGGAGGACTAGAAACTTAAGGTTGTTTGGTTACTTCAGAAACAAAGGGGGAAGGAACAGAGAAAGTGCGTAAAAATGGGGAAAAAAGGACTTGCAGCTCCGGTAGTGAGAACTATTTTATTGTGTTTGGCTCATGGGGACAACATCCAGGAGGACACAGCAGGAAATCTTTATAACAAAAGATTTGAGGTTCAAAGCTAGCCTTGGGTTAGCCTTCAGGGCAAAATTAAGGGCATATACCTTAATTTCCTGGAATACAAGATGAGGAATTCCTTATGGTAAAAAGGAAAGAAAAGGCTTGAAGATTATTAAATCCAACACAAATGTGGATAAACTTGTCTTTATTATTAAGAGAAATGATTATACTTAAATAGTAGACAAGGGTTCATGGTCACTCATTTGGTAGACAGAGTGATTGAGGGGGTCACGTTGGGGTGAGGTCATACCAGGATCAGACAAGGGCAGGTAAATATTCCAGAATGGGTGAACATTGGAACATACCAATTTACAGAAGGTGAAGAATTTCCAAAGTCAAACGCAAAACCAACCAAATCTTTACACATATCATTTTTTGAAGGCTGTATTAAAATAGCATCAATGACACAATTTACGACATCTGTCTTGGCACTAGGCAGGAGAATGAAAACAAGGGGAATAACCTGGGCATTGAATTGTCTGTGTAGGACCCAAAGCTGCTTGAAAAGGGTTGGGCATGTCAGGGATCCATTCCTGAGGAAGGAAACCAAGTAGTGAAGGAGAGCAGATGGATGAAATCCCACAAAAGAGGAACCCACAGGAATCCTAACCATTAAGGTGTTAACTAGATATCCCACAATTTGTAAAATACCAAGAAAGAAGCAAAATAGGCTAGCCCATAATATACAGCAACATATACTAATACATACCAAGGAGATCCTGGTCAAAAGACTGGAGGGGGAAAAGGAGGAGGTAAAGCAGGTTGAGGCGTTGATTTTTCACAGGTAGAAGGAAATTGGTGCTTGGTATACAGGTAATCCCAAGCCGAGGTCTTGGTGCCATCTTTGACTTGGATGTTTGAATCAAATTCATGACCTTCAGCAATAGAGATCCAGAATACTAAACAGAAAAAAGGTAGAAGAAAATTATGCTTCCAAAACATGAAAAGATTAAATTCAAATTTAATAATTTACTAGGTTAAGAATATAGAAGCAAGATTTATTATCCAGAAGTTGAAGTTGTTAGAGCACTGGGTAAAATCACATTGCTTCTGACTAAATAATTTGAAGATGGGTGTGGGAAAGTGGAATAATTTATGGTGCATTAGGAGGTGTATTAGTTACCATGACTTGTTTGGCTACTTGGCCATTTTGGTTTGACTGCTGCCAGCAAGCTTGCAGGATGAAGCTAGCAGCAGCAAAACCTGCAAGTTGATTAAGAACCAGATTAGTGAAGGTTATGGCTTGGTAGTTATTCCTTGCTGCTGGAGTGCTTGGTTTTCCCTTTGAATACTGATTAGAGGAATTTGCAGTTGGCTGCATCAAGTGGGTGCTCATCTTTGAAAGTGGGATCTTATTGGCTTTATCTTTTTCAATATTGGTTTAATTGGACGGCTGGTAATTTATGGAGTTGAATTTTAAAACAATTGGCTGTATAATCTCAAATTGCTTGTTGGAGCATGCTTTTGCTTTCAAACCTGGCAGCATGTTTTTGATTTTGATTTTTACTAATCAAGAGTTAATTCTAGGTAGTTTTAAGAGCTCCAAAGGTCCAAGGTTTAATTCCCTGAATGATGTTTTTATCAGCATCAAGTTAAAGTTACAGATCTCTCTATCCAAACAATCATTGAATTTACTCTTATGACCAAGAATATTATTGAAATCAACAAGTCCCAAATTAAATTTTGTGAAGGCCAAGATGAAGAAATGGTCAATATTTCCTGAAGATGATCTAAAAGCCAATATTTTTGTTTCTTTTCCTCATATTCAATTAAAAGATTCAAGTTGGAAAGATTTCCAATCCTTACAGGGCAGGTTGCAAATGTGCTGTCACACATCCAGGTGGTAGCAGTGTTGAGCTGCTCCAGGTTTTGGGCTGTGGCATAGGCAATGATCTTATCCTCCACTTACTGCCCATTGTCATGGAGCAGGGACATCTCTTTATCCTCAATTTTCTTGAGGGCATTGGAAAGGACCAGGTCTTTGATTGTGGTGGCGCTCTTGGCCAGGGGGTTTGAGGCTTGGCGCCTCTCACTAACAAACTTAACCAACTGGGTGTGGGTTGGCACCCTCTTGAGGTTGATGGGGTGAGGTACTTGCCTGCAAGCACAGCCATCTGGGTTGGGGAAAGGTCTTGGAGGTAGGCATGATCTACACAAGGTACTATTTCAGGAGACAGGCAATGATTGTATTGGGCATGATGCAGGTATGCTCACCCTTAATTTTTTGGACTAAGTCCCAGCGCTCAGTATTGAGCCGCAAAGGGCAGGAGCAGTACTCACAGGGTTAGTGGTGGCTCTGGAAGCCCTGGTTGGAATTATTGCAGCTTAAGATGTAACCATTTGTGTAACAGCCTATATCAGAGTCTGACTGGACTCCCACAGGGGAGGCAGGCCAGGCCTGGAAGGCCATGATTACAATAGGCACAATACAGACCAGATAGTTGACGGTAGTAGCAAAGGGGCACCAACTTCCAGTATGGGGCACAACCTGGTTGGCCAGTCCCAATACTGTGATGTAGACAAACCCCAACTTGCTGAAGTCCTGGGCAGGAGGTGCATTGGGTAGGAGGGAACAGCAAGAATTTCCTTCATTTCAGGTGAAAGATCTAGGTTATGAGGGTGGTCATACTCCACGTCAAGGGCGCAGGGAGGACAGACAGAGGTAGCAGGAGTATAGCCAGGGGGATTTGGGTAGGCAAGATTGTATTGTGTAGTGGATTCATGAATAGATGCAAAGAGAATAATTAAATTGGAGCGAAAATAAACAATTCCTGCAATAAGATAATGATTTCTGGGCATAAACTTGCTTTATTTAAGATGTCAACAGTGAGGAGGGCTTCTTTTCCTCACTATTTATACTTACTGGTTGTTGTGAATACCACTATTCACCATGTGTTGATTTTGCCTTTGGTGGGCCATTTTGAAGACAAATCTCTTGCTTTTGCTTTTGTCTCTAAAAATGAGTTGATGACTGAATTGGGAAATACAATTATTTGGTTTCTTGACCCTGCGCAACTCACTTGCCCCACTCATGCTGGTGGTGAGTGATCCTACTGTCCTGGTAGTGTTTTGTTGTATTGCCAACCACTATATATTCCATTTTCCTATTCACCAATAAAATTAAGTTCTATTAACATTTTTGTCTTTGTGTCTCCAGTACTTCCGCACCTCTCTCTAGCCACAACTAGTAGAGATTATTCTTCTAGGGCCGCAAGGTAATTGCATAGCCTTCCCTGTCATATAACTAAGACTTAATACAAATACAATCCTAAGGTTAGGATTCCTCATTGTGTGTCTGTGCCGCGCCTCAGAACACAACAAAAATGGTGCTCACTACAGGGGCTGTAAGCCCCTTGGTTATCCCTTTTGCATCCATGTTTTCAGGTCTTTTGCCTCTGCCTATACAAGAGCCAACTTCACCTGAAATTACTAGCCCTCCTATTGAGGAAGATATTGCCAACCTGCCTATTATTCCTACTTTACTGAACCTTGGGAATGGTCCCTGCCTAGTTGCTTACCCCATTGATACCCCTGACTTATAACAAGTCATGGCAGTAGCCCTTGGGATAGCCCGTGAAGGAGCCATTCCTTGCCTTCAGCTGCAGTTTAGTCAAGTGGAATACTATGAATTGATTGTGGCTCCTAAAATTCCACAGCATCTCCTCTCAGTGGCAGGCTCTGCTGAGCACTTACTATTGTCCTTTGTGCAGCCTGCCTTAGCCCACCATCAGATGGTGTTGGGGCACCACGTCCAAGAAATCTTGTCTCTACAAGCAGCAGTTACTCATCAATGTGGCCAGTTTGCTGCCTACCAATAGTGGATCCTGTAAGATTAGACTGATTGACCACAAATAATCAGGCTAATCATTGCACACAGATCTTACTCAGTTACACGCCGTAAAATCACTAGGCTATCATTATATTAAGTGTAGTAATTATACACTGTATAATCACCAATATATTATAATGGATATGACAGCTATACATTGTGTAATTGTTAGTTTATTAGATTATATGCAACAATTATATGCCGTATTATCACTGATCATCACCCTAACATGTACTGATTATATGCCATATATTACTTGCTTTATTATAATTGATATGGCTATTATACACCGTATAAATGTAACCAATATAGTGAATATCATTGATTACACGGTGTGTAATCACTAAATCATCAATTGTATATCATCCATTCTACCCTACTAGATTTTGTATCAACTCAGCCCCACACAGCCTGATGGGCGTATATGTTCATATCAAACAAGTGATATACAAATGGCTAGGAAATACCGAGTTTGGATCAGCATTACACAGTGTATAATTGGGTTCCTTATTGGTTTGGGTTAGCATTACATGGCAGATAATCCACAAGTTGCTATTGGATTGATTCTGCTATTATACGGTGTATAATACCTAATTTGACCCGTTGCATTAATAAGCAGAAGGTTTGCTAGCCAGAAAAGGATCACTGATTAAGCCCTTCAAATGGAATACCGGAATTCTACCTTCCAATGTAGGAGGGCTGAACAGGGACAATTTCTAAGCATCAACTAAATACAGTGTAGTTTCCCAGCGCAATAATAGACATGTAAGATACAGCCAATCAAAAAAATGTCAGTAGGCTAGCTCAAGAAGAGCGTAGGCTGTAGCTGAAGTGCCATGTATGCCTGCTAAGGCCAGTGGCATATCATGTGCCAAGGACAGCCAATCAGGATAAGCGTAGCTAGCAAAGATGGACCTATTGCAAAGGTAGCCACTGAGAACTGTCTGAAAGGACAAGAACAAGGGTTGTTGCAGTATATATTGATATAGACACCTGAAAGGATGACAACAAGATCATAGTTACACCTGGATAGATTGCAGCTGCTGGCTAGATTGTACTCCAGTATCAATAAACATAATTATCTTCTAAGTTCTATTCTATTGTAGTCTGTAGTGCTCTTGCATAGGATTAGGTAGAGTACATTGGCAAGGTAACATCTATATGTAGCTTTGAACATACCAGCATTAACACAAGTTGCTCAACAGATCCATTCCCTGTTTTCCTTGGTATCTGACAATCAGCGCAACTCTGTTACCTCCCAGACCTGTTTGGTTAATTCTATTGAACAAATGCGCCAGTTCATCCCTGAATACGTCAGGGAGTGTCTACACAAGTTTCACCAGCTAGAACAACCCTGGCAAACTCAAGTAGATTCCACCTTAAACGCTTATCTCACCAACTTTGAGCAACTCATGCAACAGCTCAATGCATTCAACATGTATTCATTCAAGCAACTACAGCAGGTAGCAGACTTTGCTATTAACAGCCTTAATGAACCCAGTGCGGCGTTTGATCAAGAGAGAGCTGCCACCGCTGCTGCTATAGCCAAACTCTAAAGTCAAGTGAATGACTTGTCTATGCCCAAGACAGATGTTATACCCTCTACCCCTTCTGATGATTTGGCAGATTGAAAACAAAGAATATGGGACACTATTTGAGAGCTACGTATGACTACTTGCAGTCAGGGACGTCTTGCTGAAGCTCCTCAACCTGATCCCTAGGTGCTTGAATTGACTGCTCAAGTTGCAGAGCTACAGCAAGAACTTGCCGCCCTACACAAGATGATGGCAACTGCTGCTAGTCCAGTTGGGGTTGTTGACAGAGATTGTTGCTGTCCTGGCTTACCAGGAGCCCCTCAAATCCAATGCACTAGGGAACTAATTGCCCTAGCTAACAAGGTGGATCAATTGAAGGGGGACCATACTGATCTGGATAGAGACATACAAGAGATGAATGATGTGATTGACTCTGTGAATGATAGGTTTGCCCCTTGCCTCTCAGTAGGGCCATCCCTTACTTACCAACTGGCTGAGCTCTCCACAGTAGTGACCTCCTAAGGTCAACACCTAGATGTTACTAAAAACAGACCTCTCAAGCTGTCAATACAGGTTCCATCACTGTTGAGACCCTGACTACCCTTGAAGAGAGTGTTTGTCAGCTATGGGCTAGACAGCCCCCCTCTGAATCCAAGGCAGAGTTTTCCCCGTGTAAAAATGTACTTGATAGCAACAATGGTGGCACAACTCCCAAAGCACACTTCAAGCCTATCTTTAAGAAATTCTTCAATCCCAAAACCTTGACCATTGCAGCTTTCCTAACTATCTACAAAACTGCCATGAGACGAGCTTCAGACAAAGTTAAGAAAGAACATATTCTAACCTGTCTACATCCAACTTGCCAGGAAGTGGTGGTGCCTGAACTACCCACCATTGAGATGTGGGAAGATATGAAGCAGCTATTTATTGACAAGTTTGGTGGTGAATTTAGCCTGGAAGTAAAAAAGTACGCTGTTATGCACATTGCTTTCAAGCCAAAAGAGACGCTAGCCAAGTTTGCAGACAGATTCTACATGGAAGGACAGCAGCTGATCACAAGCCGCCAGTTGACTGTAAATGAAGCGTACATGGCTTGCGCTCAAGCCCTCAAGATTAACCAGCTTCTGTGTCTTCACTTCAAAGCCCATAAAGCTATACTTTCCTCTATGAAGAGCATAAATACGCTGTTGCAGGACATGCACCTTACCCATTCTGGAGCAGTTGTTAGAGAAAGTTGAGCTGCTTCTAACTCTGGTTTGTCTTCCCATGGTCCTTGCATTCTTACCATGAATTCTCAAAATCCTCCTTGACGCCAAGTTTGTCACAACTGTTGTCAGATAGGTCATCATTCTTGAGTATGCACCAACCTACAGGTTGAAGGGGCTGATCTGAAAGAGCAGGCGGGAAAAGAGCAGTCAACCTAGAGGCAGAGATGTTATTGGTTGACAATTCTTCCCAGTCTCTTTCAATCCCTCCCTCTATATCTGACTCTGATTCTGCTGATAATGAGGCTCCTTTATCCTCCTATTATTCCACAATATCTCTGACAACTCTGACCTGGATGATTCTGATACAGACAACGCCAATGCATATGGATACTCTGTTATGGCTGTTCCCAAAACCATTACAGTCCCCTATAAATTGCAATCAGGAAAGACTAAAACTACTGCTAAACCTTTGTCTGAAGCCAAAGAAGTTGTCTCTTGCCCTTAACTTACTCAAGCTAAGAAGTCCCCTATGCTAGTGAAGTTGTCATAAGAAGCTGCCAAGGTCACTGACACTATCTTCAAGAATGTATCTGTTTTGCTCCCTCTCCAAACTGTTTAAAAGGAGTTCCCAGGATTAAGATGCATGATTGAGAAGTGGGATAAGGAACTAGCAGAGGCTCAAGATATCTTGGCTGTCCTTCCACCCTTTGGTTGCACTACCACGTGAGTAGAGATATCCATTCAAAAAGTGAAGATCAAGGCCGTTTTAGACACTGGCTTGCCAGTCAACGTTGTCTCCTCCAAACTTGTGAAGAAACTCAAACTTGCCCCTGATATTAATTATCACCAGTTGTATGACATGCCTGGATTGTCTATGACCCACACCATAGGGGCGTACTCCACTCTACCCATGCGGTTTGGCAAGCTTCTCCTAGCTGCACCAGCAGTTGTCTTGGAAAACAAGAGTTACAATCTCTTAGTTGGCACTCAGTTCCTTAGGGAATATAATGGGATAATCAAATTGAAAGATGGTTACCTCTCTATTCTAGGATACAAAGCCCTTCTGATCTTTGAAGAGCTGGTTAAAGTTCCCAGGAAACGTCTCAAGACATGTGCCTTATATTTTCCCACTGGGGGGGTGCAACCTCAAATATTGCACCCACTCTTCAAACATGAAATGTCTATCCATGACTTGTCCTGTGTCTGAGGGGATCCCTCTTCTAGCCACGTCTGCTGTCACTATCCCCCCTAGCTCCCAGGCCATCCTAAACTCCCAGATATCATATGAACTACCTGAACAAACCTTCTTGGAGTTGTACTCTCCCCCCTCATTAGGGCGCAACAAACCTTATCTCTGTCCTGGAATCCTAGATGCTTCCCATAAGGACCCTGTTCAATTGTTGGTAGCCAACCTGACTGCTTCCCCATGACTGTTTCTAGGGGGCAGGTTGTCAGATATGGCATGTTGTTGGGCGCTCCTGATGTCCTGTCTCTTCATCCCTTTAGTATGTTCTAAGATTTTAACCTACCTGAGGATGAACCCCAAGTCCTATCCTTTTTCACTGCGCAAGACTTTCCACAGATGTCCCCAGTTCAACAGAAAGAGGTGCTAGACCTGCGAGACCAATTTTCCGGCATCTTTTTTAAGGACAGTACCAACTAGGGGGTAGCCAAAGGTGTTATTCATCAGATTGACACTGGCAACGCCCCCCTTCCATGCTAAGCCGTATTGCTGCAGCCGTGTAGAGGACGCCCAGGTATCTAAAGAGCTCAAACAACTGTTGGACGCTGGGCTGCTGGCACCTTCCCAAAGTCCTTGGGCATCCCTGCTACTAATCTTAAAGAAGAAAGATGGAGGTCACTGCATTGTGATGGACTACCACTGATTGAATTCTTTGATCAAGAAGGACTTGTACCCCTTGCTGTGTATTGATGATGCTCTCTGACGTCTTGGAGGCTCTAAGTTTTTCTCTGCAATGGACCTGACATCTGGATACTGGCAAGTTTTCCTGTTGCCCAAGGATTGCCAAAAAGCCACACTCATTACATCTGAAGGGCTTTTTGACCCTACTTGCATGCCGCAGGGACTCTGCAATGCCCCAGCCACCTTCCAAAGGGCCATGGACTCCATCCTCTGCGACTTGAAGATGTCATGTGTCCTAGTATATTTGATGATATCACGGTCTTCAGCGCTACCTTCACCAATCACCTGGCTCATCTCAAAAAGGTGTTCATAAAGATTTGAGAAGCTGGCCTCAAGCTAAAACCCTCTAAGTGTGCTTTCTTCAAAGAATGACTTTTATTCGTGGGCCATGAAGTAACCTAGACAGGGATTTGCCCAATGACTAAGAAGGTTGAAGCCATCAACAAAATGCTTCTGCCCACCAACCTGCAAGAGGTACAAGTCTTTCTAGGGATGATGGGCTACTATAGACAGTTTATCCCTGACTTTGCCAATACTACTGAACCTCTAGTCCAGCTGTTACATAATGTCCCTTTTGAATGGACCGCCAGTCAGCAGCAAGCCTTTGAAACCTTTAAGCAAAAGCTCAAAGAGGTGCTCATCCTAGTATATCCTGACTGTGACTGTACTACAGTCACTGCTGGGTATTTAGCCAAATAAATGCTCCAAAATATAAAGATGATCTGTTTTTGCTGTTTATTACATATATATAGGTTTTTTTGGAATTCTTGGGGTAAAGGTTCCTAGAAACTGGATATATATGCTTAATAAAAGAACAGAATATGGATGATTAGTTAGGTTAGGCTAACTAAAAGAATTGAGGCAAGATTGGCCAAATCAATCTTGGAGACTAGGCGTCTCAAAAATGGATTGATTAATCAGGAAGATTAATTAATAAATACAGGATATGATTTATGAGGATTTAATTATATTAAAATGACCTTGCCTTTGTCAAGAAGCTTGGTTAAGGTTAACCATGGGAACCCCCCAGAATTTGGGTTAAAAGCGCCATGTTGGCAAATTTATTGGATTAGAAGCGCTGCCGCGCCGCCTAATGAATTTGAGATGCGCCAAGGCGCCACTATCAAATTTTCTAAGGCGCTGCCTGGGGAAATTGCTGGGCGCTGCGGTGGTGCCTGGTTTGAGTTTCAAAGCAGTTTAATGGGTTTTAAGGCAAAAAACCATTAAATGCAAAAATAACTAAATAAAGGCAAGGATGCCTAGGAATTTAGGTTTGATCAGCTGGTTCCCAGTTGGAACAATGATAGCTGAGTTTAGGATGTGCAATCCACAGGGTTTTGGCGCTGGGAGCTGGGGAAGCTCCATGCCAAATTGGTACATTGGGTTGAATGGAGTCAGGTGACTTCTGCCCATTGTAGGTCAATTCTCATAGGTTGAGAATTGTTGGTGATCTTTCAGGTAAAGATCTATGTTGGATGACTCAAATGTCATAGAACACGTGATGCAAATCATTGGTTGATTCAGGAACTGGAGGGGTTTTCAGCCGTATATGCCCCAAACAGTATATAAGCAAAAACAGTTAAACATTAATAAAATATATTCATTGTTGGTTTAGACGCTTTCCCCTCACCTATTTTTCAATTGTCATGCCTTCTTTGTTAAAATTTGAGAGAGCCAAGTTTGGGGTCCTTTGTGTGGAAACCACTGCTGCAAGAAAGGAGGTTCCTACAAGATCATTGGAAGAAGCTTGGACTAGCCTGGAGGTCACTAAGACTGTTCCTGCCAAATCTATAGCAGAAGTAAAGGCTGCGCTCAAAGAGCTATATTCTGATTACTTTGCATAGGAAGGAACTCCCGCTCAAGGGAACCAAATTTATGCTTGGGATGCTTGGAATTTATTGGTAGGATGTGATGAAATCTTGCAACAAATAAAAGAGATGGCAAATTTTGAAATTGAGGCGTTGAGAGCCCAAGAGGGAAAAAGCGTTGAAATCATGGCTTGTTGGTGGGATGACAATAAAGTGTTATCCAATAAAATTGCCTCCCTGGAGGCAAAGCTCCTCAAAGCTTTGTCCCAGGAAGGTAACAGCAATAAGAGTCAAGGGCAGGATAATGGCAGGATGAACCAGTTAGTCCTGGATCTGTCACACTGACTATGATAAGGAGTTTGTCCTATACACTGACGCTAGCAATCTTGCTATTGGGGCTATTCTGGCCCAACTAGACAATGAGGGTGTAGACCATCCTGTGGCTTACACTTCCTGCATGCTAAGCAAGCATGAGAAGAATTGTAGTGTCATAGAGAAGGAGTGCCTTGCCGTGTTGCATACAGTCAAGAAGTTCTGTCACTACATGTATAGTACCCATTTCACTCTGTCACTGACCACGCTTTGCTTAAATGGTTACAAAAACTTAAGGAGCCAGAAGGACGCCTAGCTAGATGGGCCCTACATTTGCAAGGTTAAAAATTCACTGTGCTCCATCACCCTGGGATTCAACATCAGAACACTGATGGGCTATCCAGAATGCCCATTCTTGCTTTACATCCTGCAGAGGCTGACCAGTTGTACAAACTAATTAGATACCCTTCTTCTTGGTAAATTGAGACAGAAGAGGTCCAACTGGCTTTTTCCAAGCTATCCAAAGGTACCCTCATACACAAAAATCAACTCTTCAAGAAAGTACAAGATCAATATCTGCCTTATGTACAACCCAGTCTTTGCCTCTTGTTGGTGTTGCAAGCTCATAAAGAGACTGGGCATGGAGGCATTGCTAAGGCTTTTGACTGGCTTCAGAAGAATTACTTCTGGGAAAACCTTTGCCTGATGATCCTAGACGTCATAGCTAGTTACCACAACTTCCAGATGCAGAGGCCTTGAGGAGTTGCCCACAAATTCAAATCAGTTCCCCCTCAACATACTTTTCATACTGTCAGCATTGACGCGGTAGGTCCTCTCCCCCGCTCACGTTCTGGGTGTTGCTTTATTCTGATTGCTGTTGATCACTTCAGCAAGTGGGTAGAGGCTTTCCCTAAAAAGGACATCACAGCTAAGACAACTACTGCCTTCCTGTTACAAGATATTTTCTACTGTCATAGCTGTCCTTAAGTGTTGCTCTCAGATAATGAGACTAACTTCAATGCCAAGCTGGTAACCTCTGTTGTCGAAGCTTTGGGGTCTCTCCAGTCTTTCTCTGCCCCTACACCCCTTCTATCAATGAGGCAGTCAAGCGTGCAAATTTAACACTGGTCTCTATCATGAGGAAGCTCACCTACTCTGATTCTGCCAACTGGGACCTATACTTAACTGCCTCTCTCTTTGTGTACTGCCTTAGCAAACATTGTGTCACTGGATACTCCCCTTTTGCTATACTGTATGGGCAAGAAGCTACTACCCCTTTTCTCTTGGGGGTCCCCTTGTTTACCTCTGATAAGGCCATGAATCCTGATGGCTCCATCAAGTATCTAGTCAACCACATAATTGATATACAGGCCACAGCCTACACTTCTGCATACAAAACTAAGATGCTTGAGCTTTCTCCCAATAATGCTGGACGCTCCCCCTTGCCTGAATTTGATATTGAAGATCATGTTCTCTACTATCAGCATAGAGTAGGAGGACACACTCACAAGCTAGATACATTGTGGGTTGGACCTTTGGAAGTGACCTTTAAATGAGGGACCACATGACTGTAAATCTCCTCTCCAGTGGTCGTCCTTTTGCTCAAGTGCATGTCAAGTTCCTCCGCAAGTACCACCCCCTAAGGCCAATCTAAAGGGGGCAATGTTGTGAATGCCATCATTAACCATGTTTTGATTTTGCCTTCAATGGGTTATTTTGAGGACAAATATCTCTCTTTTGCTTTTGCACTTTGAAATGAGTTGATGACTGAATAAAGAAATACATTTGTTTGGTTTCTTGACCCTGCACAACTCACTTGCCCCACTCATGCTGGTGGCAAGTGATCTTACCGTCCTGGTAGTATTTTGTGGTATTGTCAACCACTATATATTCCATTTTCCTATTCACCAATAAAATTAAATTCTTTTCAAATTTTTGTCTTTGTGTCTCCAGTACTTCCGCGCCTCTCTCTAGCCACAACTAGGAGAGATTATTCTTCCAGGGCTGCAAGGTAATCACATAGCCTTCCCTGTCATCTAACCAAGACTTAATACAAATACAATCCTAAGGTTAGGATTCCCTGTTGTGTGTTTGTGCCGTGCCTCAGAACACAACACTGGTGATTTTGAGGCTTTTAGTGCCACCAGAGAACTGATGGCATCAACTGCAGTTAAACTTACAATTTTCTCTGGGATTTGCGTACTTGGCCCAGGGGATGGATGCTCATTGGTTGGTATAACATGAACCTTTCTTAAACTGCAGCATGCTGAGGTGCCACAGTTATTTATAGAACCTGCAAGTGATTGAGCGCCCAATTGTGCAATCAAACAATCACGCTCCCAATGTGCCATTTCCCAATAGTTGAGAGGCCCAAATTTATTAATAGAATTGAATCCAGGGATTTGAGGCTTGTGTGCCTCTCAAATCCTGGGCCATTTTTTAGTCAAAAGGCGGGGTTTCTGGCTCTGGGAGGTACTTGGCAGGGTTTCCCAAGCTGTGGGGGCTTTTGCCTCTAAGATGGCCATCTGATTGTACAGGGCTTTCTGGACCCTTACAATTTGCTACCATGGCTGGCCCCCCTTTGACGCTCATTATGGGGAAGTATTTTTGTAAGGTGGAAGGAACCTTGAATTTCCCATCAACATTGCAGATATTGTGGGCCACAAGAGGGCCCCAGGGGCCAGCAGGAGAATGGCAGAAGCCAGGGAAGTATTCAGGGTGTGGCTTTGTATCATCCCCAGATGAACTTGAAGGAGGGGAGTTTGGTGGGGGAAAGCAGAAGGGGGTTTATCTTGGTGCTCCTCATGTGTAGGAGACTTATCCTTTGGAGGGGACTTCTTGGCCCGGCGCCCTTCTTGGTAGGCTCCTTTTCTGAAGCAGAGTTATAGAAACTGTGGTCAGTAACCAAACCATCAGTTTCTTCTCCCCCAGTGGAGTGATCTGGGCGCTTCTCAGGGGAGAGAGGGGAGGCTTTGGGGAGGGCTTGGGAGTGGCCTTCTTTGATGAGACAGGCTTCTTCTTGGTGGCTTTGGTGGGCTTAGAGGGACTCTTGGTTCCTTTGGGCTGCTTTGAGGTGTTCTTGTCCTAAAAAATAAGTAAAAGGGTTTAAAAATAAAGCAATGTATTTTTTAAAAAAAAAACTATAAACATACTAAATAAAAATTAAACCTTATAGGGTTTTTATTGGCATTAAAAAGGTAAAAATTACTTGTATAGTTTTTATTTTATTATAGTTTTAAATAACAATTTAAAAGTTAAGAGATTTATATAAAAGTACTATGTTTATATATAGATTTTATTTTAAAAATTAAAAAATATAAAAAGAGAAAAGTTAAAAATACAACATATCAAAAATTCAGATGATTTTATTATGTAAAGCATAAAGTTTTATATGTGAGAAATGAAAAGTGTTGACATTATGAGTGTCAATTAGTAAAAAAGCTGAATTCTCACTGACAATTAGAAAAATTGTAGGTATTAATATTGACAACATTAACACTGTCAACATTTTTTTTGAAAATTTACTATGAAAAAACATAGTACACTTAATTAAATTAAAGCAGGCCAGCAAATATTAACTGTTTTTTGTGTATTTTTGCTCACATAGTAAAACTAAAAAAAACATACAAGAATAAGTAAAAAATAATCAAAGTTCTTTATTTCTTTATTGAAATTATATTTGGGTAGTGGTAATATGATATTTATTATTGCATATATTGAAAGTTGTTAAGAAAGTTGTCTTCAGCAATGAAAAGGGTAAAGTGCTTACAACATCACTTATAACATTCTTTATAAGAGGTGACATATTAATTTAAGCTTGATTGTACCACTCTAATTTGCTTAACTCCACCCTGGCAGATGATCACAAGCAAATAGACAATATTTTTGAGTGTTGACATTATTTTTAATAATAAATTCTATAGTAACTTACATAGTAACTCACATTTAAATTATTGGATTGCTGTTAGCCACCATTCCACTTAATATATTAAAGCTGTAATAAGTGCCACTTATATATTTATAAGATGAACATTTTAACAATCAACTGTATGTGCAATGCATTTTCTATATATTAATTCAATTAAAAAATATTTATAAATGTGCACTTGATTTCTTTGTTTTAGATTTTTAGTTTTGTTATTAAAAATAAGTTTGGCTTAAAAAGTGTCAACATTGACACTTTTACATCGTGAAAACAAATAAAAATTAAACTAATTTTTATTAGTAAACATAAAGGGAAAATCTGGTTAAATTGAGTTTTTTATTAATGTTAATATTAAATTGTGTCAAAATGGCCACAATTTTGTCGTGTTTTCTGGGTTTGCACCCCTGAACGCTTTAAAAATGGGAATTGAGCTAGCACAACTAGCAAAACCATAGGAGATTTTGAGTTTTGAGTCAACAGTGGGCGCTGTTGCCAAGTATGGCTACATCCTCGGTGAATTGCTTGACTCCTGGGATAGCTCAAATTCCAAACACCAGGGTTTCTTGAGCCAGCAGATGTAGGAAAGCTCCACTGCCCCTAAGACCATCCAGGGACGCAGGCACCAGTTCTCATTCTATCCTGCTGTTCATGCAGATATCCAACTGGACAATGTAGTGTTTTTAAATATCAGAGAAACAGTCTGGCAGCGCCGCCTCCAGGCGTTCAATGACCTCTATCTTGGTGTCCTCAATCACAAATCTCTCTTTGGTCAACAAATGGTGGCTGACTTGTTTGCCCAAATTGTCTTCTACGTGAACATGGGCAACCAATCATGCAAGAATAAGAAGCTCCCACCCCGTGCCACAGCCACATATCAGCCAATCAAGGCAATGACAAATGAGGAATACAACAAGAGGCATATGATAGCCATCACAGTTAATTCTCCTGCCTCTACCCCTGCCACCACCACCCCCACCTTGCAGTCCCACCCACCCAATCCCAGACCTCACAGGCCAGCACCACCTCAATGCCTTGCTTCCCACAATATTCTGCCAACTAGGCATCACTCTTCCCTACCCCCAATAAATTCCCTGTTGCAAAACATTTTCTATTTACATTATCTTTATTTTGAATTTCAATTGTTCATTTTCTCTTTGTTTATAGTTGGTTTTATTCTTTATGTTCAGTTTATTTCTATAAAATCATATATTTAAAATGCGGTGTATCTAGATCCAGAACACAGTTATTTTTAGCTCTTGACACAGCCCCCTGGGAAAATATTAACAACAATTTGGTGATCAGCTAAATTTGAATTAGAAAATTATAGGTTAATTGATTTTAGATAAAGTTGTTACTGATCCAAATTCAAAACCTTAATGATAAACTTTAAGCCAATCAGGAGCCAAGTGATAAAGTGATTGTTGTGACATAAAGGGTCATTCAATAATTCTTTGATGCATGTGCACTAATTAATATGATTGGCTGGTTGTTTTGCTATTGTGCACCATTGTTGCTTTGGCAAGTTGTTGATGGACTAGTGCCCAATCAGCTGCTGGGTTAGCACTAGTCCATCAACAACTCCCCACAGCAGCAATGGCACACAATGGCAAAACATCCTGCCAATCATATTAATTATCACATATGCATCAAAGAATTATTGAATGACCCTTTATGTCACAACAATCACTTTATCACTTGGCTCCTGATTGGCTTAAAGTTAGTCATTAAGGTTTTGAATTTGGATCAGTAATAACTTTATCTAAAATCAATTAACCTATAATTTTCTAATTCAAATTTAGTTGATCACCAAATTGTTGTTAATATTCTCAAAAGGGGTAGTGAAAAGTGCCAAAAATAATATGGCAATTAAGGAAACAGTGCCAACACAAAGGAAACAAAACACATTAAGTCAAGTGTAAAACATATACACAATGGGTAAAAAGATGAGTTATTGTAGTAAATGGGAAAACAAACAGGGATAAACAAAGATGCAATTATATCAGAATAACACAGATTTTATTGGGGTGAAAGCTATAAAAAACATATGGAAAGGTTAGTAAAAAAAATCAATGAGAGAACTTAAAAAGCTACTAAAGGACCTTGACTCGGCAATTGCCAAAATCAAGAGACATTGACCATAAGGTCAAAGAAAAAGCAATGCCTGCCGTCCTCAAAGGCAAGAAAATTGACAGGGTGACAGCCAAGGCATTAATGACTAATATTCCTGACACCCCAGAGAAGACAGTTGAGCGCCTGCTCAAAATTCACTAAAGACGGTGGTTGAGGGCTTGCAATTCAAGTCCTTTGCCCTTTAACCTCCTGTCTGTCTGGACCAGCAACCCTGAGATGTATGAACATCTTAAACCAACTAATAGGGCCTGCAAGGAGGACACTGAGATGCCTGCACAGCTGGTTGCACCAAGGATGGCCAAGCTGACTGAGGATGTGGGCAAGGAGGAAATTCAAGAAGCTAATATAAAATATAAAATTAATAAAAATTTGGAAATACTCACTTTTTTTAGAAAGCATAGACAGCAAAATCTGCCAGGTCCTGGTTCCCTATGTTCCCCGCCATCTTTTATGCCAATTATGCCACTCACGTGGCAAAGTAGCTGTTTCTGTCCTCTCTGTCTTGCAGGAGCTTGAAGACAGAATCCATGGTATCTGTCCAATGTCCCAGGAGGTGTTAGCTGGGCTGATGCATGGCAAGGGGGCATCCAAGTGGGCAGTTACTGTCTATAAGGATGCCCAATTGGTTTGCCTTGATCTGGTGGTCCTCAGTGGAGTTTACTGTGTAAACTCCATTGAGCTTTTTTAGGACGGCCTGGCAACACTTCCATTTAAGAACGTACTGGAGATGGGCCTGGTCCATGTGGCTGCTTGCTTCTGCTTCCAGGTGGAGCACACCCTGTCCTACCTCCTTGAGAGCTTTGGGTGTGCAGTGGGGAAATTGGCTGTTGCAGACGCAACAGCCACAAAGAAGATTAAAATCCTCCTGGCAGACTTTGGGATGGCTTGGAGCGCTGATGAGACAGGGGTCCCTCTGGGAATGGATCTCACCTTTGCTAAAAAAAAACATGAGGAAAAAATAAGCAAAGTGTTTAATAAATTGTGCAAGTTTACTGAAGCCTTTTGCTGGGAAAAGGCTTCATCTGGTGGTTTACCTTGGGTATCTCTTTTACTTTGGGATGAGTGCATCTGTAGAGGACCTGGACAGGGTCATTCTCAGGATCAACAAGGCCAGGCTTTCCCTGGACGGAAAGAAGGTCCCCAGGGCTACAACTCAGTTAGCCCTAGTGGTACAGGACATCCTTGTCCTGGAAGGGATTTAAAGGAGTGCAGCCCTGGAAGAAAAGCTGCTCCTGAACTGCCATGTCATGAATGCCGCCATTCACCATGTTTCAATTTTGCCTTTGATGGGTTATTTTGAGGACAAATATCTCTCTTTTGCCTTTGCCCTTCAAAATGAGTCTGGCTCCAAATTGGGAAATTCAATTGTTTAGTTTCCTGATTCTGCGCAACTCACTTGCCCCACTCATGCTTGTGGCAAGTGATCCTACTATACACGTACTGTTTTGTGGTAAAGCTACACAGTATAAATTCCATTTCACTTCTACCAATAAAATTTAAGTTCTATTCACATTTTTGACTTTGTGTCTCCATGTAATTTGGCACCTCTCTAGCCATGTCTAACAGATATTATTCAATCAGGGCCACAAGGTAATTGCATAGCCTTCCCTGTCATTCTAACCAAGACTTAGTACAAATTCAATCCTAAGGTTAAGATTTCATGCTGTGACTCTGTGATGCGCCTCAGAGCACAACATAAATGGTGCTCACTACAGGGGCTGTAAGCCCCTTGGTTATTCCTTTTGCAACCACATTTTCAGGACCTTTGCCTCCTCCCATACAAGAGCCAACTTTGCCTGAAATTACTAGTCCTCTTATTGAGGAATACATCACTGAAATGCCTATTGTCACTACTGTGCTGAACCTTTGGAATGGTCCCCGCCTTGTGGCCTACCCTTTGGGTACCCCTATGTCAGGGACCCACTTGGCAGGGAACAAGTTACCTAGTTGGTGGGCCAAGGCCCCCAAGTTAAACCCTGCTATTACCAAGCCAAGGGGAACTGTGACCATTGCAAGGTGTCCTAGGTGTCCCAAGTAGGCAAATCTTCTAAACATAGAGCTGAACCAACCAAGTAGGTAGTATACCACCACATGCGTCAAGAGGTAGAAGGAGGCGTAAGGTTTAACCAAAGCAGGTTAGGCAGGAGGCAGAGTGAACAAACAACCATATTGGAATTTACGTCCCCAGTGGCTGGAGGGGTACTTGAAACATCTGTGGATGAGAGATTCTTTCTGATGGGTGTCATCTGGAGAAGAGTTGTACCAGTCAGTTGTAGGCGTTGGGTTTTCCAAGGTTGACACCACCAACAAGAAGGAGGCTAGAAACCAGAACAGGAATAGAATTCCTCTCATGGCTTCAAAAATAAGTTTATCAGAAGGTAAATGAGTAGCAGGTATAGAATAAAGTATTTATATTTGAAACAAGTGATAGTGATAAGATTTTTCACTTAAATACCCTAGAATAGAGGGTGAAACATTTAAAAGGATAATGGGATGAGAGAGGATTTACATTGTGGCTGCATACATCTTATGGCTGAACTTACCAATTTTACCATGTGCTGGTGGACCCGGATCTTAATAAAATTTATAAGTTTATCATACAAAGAGAGACAACAAAAACAATCCACAAGAATAGAAACCATTAAGCGGTTCATCTGCTTGATCTCTGCGTAAATCAAGTGCAGAGCTTGGTCAGGATATAGAAACAGTGGTTTCCAGAGCGGCAAGTGAGAAACAAGCAGCCAATCATTGTGTGTGCAGTAAGTGATGTTTTCACTTAAGTTAATAACCTTTTCAATTTGAATTGAAGGGCAAAAGCAAAAATCAATTCAATCAAAAGGTTATAAATAGGTAAGGTAAGTTGAATAATGGATTCTATACTAACACTAGGTGTTTTCTGGAGGTTCCAGGTTTGAGTTTTGTTTAAATCAAGGATAGGAAAGAAACTGGAGTCCAGTATTTGGTGGCTGTGTTGCTGTGTGTTAGTATTGATATCCATATCAATAAAATTAAAGAAGTCAGGGAAGGAATCCCTGACATCCTGACTTGGAACAAGTTATGGCAGTAGCCCTTGGGTTAGCCTGTGATGGAGCCACCCCTTGCGTCCAGCTTCAGTTCAGCCAAGAAGAATACTACAAATTAATTGTGGCTCAACAATTTCCACAGAGTCTCCTATCACTGGCTGGCTTGGCTGAACACCTATTGTCATCCTTTGTACAACCCGCCTTAGCCCATCATCAAATGGTGTTAGGGCTCCACGTTCAGGAGATTTCATCTCTACAAGCCGCCATCACTCATCACTGGGATCAGTTTGTGGCCTGCCAGCAGTGGATCCACTCCCTGTTTTCCTTAGTATCAGACAATCAGCGCGACTCTGTCACTTCCCAATCCTGCTTGGTCATTTCATTGAAAAAATGCACCAGTTCATCTCTGAGTACGTCAGAGCACGTCTACATGAGTTTCACCAGTTGGAACAGCCCTGGCGCACCCAAGTAGATTCCACCCTGAATACCTATCTCACCAATTTTGAGCAACTTGTGCAGCAGCTCACCAAATTCAGTGCTTACTTCTTCAATCAATTGCAGCAAGTAGCAGCCCTTGCTGCAAAAGGCCTCCACAAACTTGGCAAATAATTCAATCAAGAAAGAGCTGCTACTGCCTCTACAATTGCCAAACTCCAGACTCAAGTAAATAAACTGTCTACCTCTAACTTGAATGTCCCGCTTTCTCCTCCAGCTGATGAGTTGGAAGATAGAGAGCAGAGGCTCTGAGATGCCAATCAAGAGCTAAGAGCATCCACCTGCAGTCAGGATTGCCCTCCCAAAGCCCCTAAGCCTGATCTTCAAGTGCTTGCTCTGATGACTCAGGTTGCTGACTTACAACAAGAGGTTGCTACTTTGCATGAGGCAATGGCGTCTGTTGTTAGTCCATCTGGAGTTGTTGGTGAAGATGGTTGCTACCATGGCTTGTCAGGAGTCCCCCACATTCATTGTGCTAGAGAGTTGATAGCTCTAGCTAATGAGGCAACCACCTGAAACAAGACCACTCTGAGCTTGATAAAGACATACAAGAAATGGTTGAGTAAATTGATTCAGTGAATGACAGGTTTTTTCCTTGCCTTTTGGTGGGTCTGTCTCTTATCTCCCGGCTGACTGAACTTTCCACAGTAGTAACTACACAGGGTCAACACCTAGATGTTACTAAGCGGCAGACCACCCTAGCTACTAATACGGGTGTCCGCTCTACTGAGACCCTGACTACTCTTGAGGAAAGTGTTTGCCAGCTGTGGGCCAGACAGCCTCCCTCCAAATCCAAAGCAGAATTCTCCCTGGGCATAAATGTACTCAATAGCAACAATGGTGGCCCAACTCCAGAAGCACATTTCAAGCCTACCTTTAAGCAAGTCTTCAATCCAAAAACCTCAACCATTGTAGCTTTCCTAACTATCTATGAAACTGCTATTAGAAGAGCTTCAGATGAGGTTAAGAAGGAACACATTATAACCTGTCTACCCCCAAGTTATCAAGAGGTAGTGGTGCCAGAGCTGCCCACCATTGAGACCTAAGAAGATAAGAAGCAGCTTCTTATTGAAAAGTTTGGTGGTGACCTTAGCTTGGAAGTAAAAAATGACACTTTTATGCACATTGCTTTCAAGCCTAAAGAGACGCTAGCTGAGTTTGCAGACAGATTCTACATGGAAGGACAACAACTGATCACAAGCTGCCAGTTGACCACACATGAAGCGTACATGGCTTGCGCTCAAGCCCTCAAGGTAACCAGTTTCTGTGTCTTCATTTTAAGTCTCATAAAGCCATGATTTCTTCTATGAAGAGCATAAAGACACCGTTTCAGGATATGTACCTTACCCATTTTGGGGCAGTTGTGCGGGAGAATTATGCCGCCTCTAACTCTGGTATGTCTTCAGGTGGCCCGCGTATCCTCACCATAAACTCACAGAATCCTCCTTGACGCCAGGATTTCTATAAATGTGGACAGATAAGTCACCATTACTGAGTCTGCACCAATCCTCAGATTGAAGGAGCTGATCCTAAAGAGCAGGCGGGAAAAGAACAGTCAACCTAGAGACAGAGACACTCTTGGTTGACAATTCTTCCCAGTCTCCTTCAATTCCCCCCTCCATTGCTGACTCTGAGCCTGCTGACACTGAGGCTCCTCCCATTCTGCTGCTATTCCATAACATCTCTGATGACTCTGACATGGACAAGTCTGATATGGAAGATCCCAACACCTATGGGTATTCAGTCCTTGCTGTCCCTGAAAACTATTGCAGTCCCTTATAAGCTACATTCTGGGAAAACTACAACAACCACTAAGCCTCTGTCTGAAGCCAAGGAGGTTGTCTCTTGCCCATACCTCACTCAAGCCAAGAGATCCCCCATGCTTGTCAAGTCTTCTGAGAAAGCTGCTGAGGCTGCTGACGCTGTTTTTAAAAATGTCTCAGTCTTGCTTCCTCTCCAGACGGTCTTCAAGGAGTTCCAGAGCCTAAGATGCATGATTGAAAAATGGGACAAAGAGCTGGAAGAAGCACAAGACATTCTGGCTGTCCTCCCTCCCTTTGGTTGTACTACCACTTGTGAAGAGATATCTATTTAGAAGGTGAAAATTAAGGCCGTCTTGGACACTGGATCTCCTGTTAATATTGTCTCCTTGAAGCTTGTTAAGAAGCTCAAGCTTGCCCCTGACCTCAACTATCACCAGTTGTATGTTAAAGCTGGGCTATCCATGACTCACTCTATAGGAGCTTATTATGCTTTTCCCATGCAGTTTGGCAAACTACTATTGGCCCTGCCTGCTGTTGTCTTGGAGAATAAGAGCTACAACCTCCTAGTTGGTACCCAATTTCTTAGGGAATACAATAGGGTCATCAACTTAAAGGACTGCTACCTCTCTATATTACAGTATGAGGTCCCTCTGATCTTTGAAGAGCAAGTTAAAGTTCCCAGGAAGCGCCTCAAGACATGTGCCTTAGAATATCCCACTGGTGTTTTCTCTCTAAAATACTGTACCCATTCCTCCAACATGAAGTGTCCTCCTATGGCTTGTTCTGCTTCTGAAGGGATCCCTCTCTTGGCCACTTCTGCTGTAACCATTCCCCCTGGATCTCAGGCTATCCTAGACTCCCTAAATATTGTATGAGCTACCTGAGTGTACATTCCTAGAGTTATAATCTCCTCCCTTGCTAGGACGTAATGAACCCAATCTCTATCTGGGAATCTTGGATGTCTCTCATAAAGACCCTGTTCAATTGCTGGTTGCCAACTTAACTTCTCTCCCCATACATGTGTCTAGAGGGCAGGTTGTTGGCTATAATAAGTTGTTGAATGCCACTGATGTCATATCCTTACATCCCTTTGGTATGTTCCAGGACTTTAATTTACCTGAGGACAAGCCCCAAGTCCTATTCTTGTTCACTTCTCAAGACTTCCTGCAACTATCCCCAGTTCAACAGAGAGAAGTGTTTGACCTACTGGATCAGTTTTCAGATATCTTTTCTAAACACAGCACTGATTACAGTCTTACTAAAGGTGTTATTCATCAGATCAACACTGGTGACGCTCCCCCCTTCTGTACTAAACCTTATTGCTGCAGTTGTGTAGAGGATGCTCAGGCTTCTAAAGAGCTCAAACAACTTCTAGACAATGGTCTACTTGCTTTGTCCCAAAGCCCATGGGATTCCCCCTTGCTCATACTAAAAGAGAAGGATGGAGGTCATCAAATTGTGATAGACTACCAACAATTGAACTCTTTAACCAAAAAGGATTCCTACCCTTTACCACTCATTGATGATGCTCTCTGCTGCCTTGGGGGCTCCAAGTTCTTCTCTGCTATGGAACTAGCCTCTGGGTACTGACAAGTTGATCTCTCTCCTGAGGATAGACAGAAGGCTGCGCTCATCACTTCTGAAGGATTGCTTGAGCCTACGCAAATACTGCAAGGACTCTGCAATGCTCCAGCTACTTTCTAACAAACCATGGACTCCATCCTCCGTGATTTGAAGCTCTCATATGTCCTAGTGTACTTAGATGATATAAAAGTCTTTAGTGATACCTTTAACAACCACCTGGTTCATCTCAAAGAAGTGTTCATAAATATTTGGGAAGCTGGTCTTAAGTTAAAACCATCTAAGTATGCCTTCTTCAAGGAACACCTTGAATTCTTGGGACATGAGGTGACTCAGACAAGAATTTGCCCCATGAATAAGAAATTTTAGACCATTAACAAAATGCTTCCACCCACCAACCTGTGAGAAGTTCAAGTCTTTCTGGGCATGATGGGATACTACAGACAATTCATCCCCAATTTTGCTAACACTAGCAAACCCTTGGTCCAGCTGTTGCATAATGCCCCTTTCAAATGTACCACCATCCAGCAACAGTCCTTTGAAACCCTTAAGCAAAAACTTAAGGAGGCCCCTATCCTAGTATATCCTGACTACAATAAGGAATTTATCCTATATACTGATGCTAGCAACCTAGCCATTGGAGTCATATTGGCTCAATTGGATGATGAAGGTGTGGATCACCCTGTAGCTTATACATCTTGTGTCCTGAATAAGCATGAGAAGAACTATAGTGTAACAGAGAAAGAGTGCCTTTCTGTGCTGCATGCTGTCAAGCAGTTCCGGCATTACCTGTATGGCATCCATTTTACTGTGGTCACTGACCACGATTTGCTCAAATGGTTACAACAACTTAAGGAACCAGAAGGACAACTAGCTAGATGGGCTCTCCACCTGCAAGGGTATGACTTCACTGTGCTGCACCACCCCGGGTTTCAATATCAGAATGCTGATGAACTGTCCAGAATGCCCATCCTTGCTCTACACCCTGCTGAGGCTGACAGGTTGTACAAACTAATTGGATATCCTTTTTTGTGGGAGAACAAGACAGAAGAAGTTCAATTTGCCCTTTCTAAATTATCTGAAGACATGCTCATTTGTGACAATCAGCTTTTCAAGAAAGTACAAGACCATTAATTGCCTTATGTAAGGTCTAGTCTTTGTCTTTTGGTGGTGCTTCAAGCTCATAAAGAGACAGGTCACGGAGGCGTTGTCAAGACTTATGCCTGGCTCCGGAAGAACTACTTCTGGGAAAATCTTTGCCTGCTGATTCCAGATATTATTGCTAGTTGCCATGATTGTCAGCTCTAATAACCTTGAGCTGCTGCTCACAAGTTCAAGCTAGTCCCCCCTCAACACACATTTCACACTGTCAGCAATGACGCTGTAGGACCTCTTCCTTGCTCTGCTCTGGTTGCCGCTTTATCCTAATTGCTGTTTATCATTTCAGCAAGTGAATAGAAGCTCGCCCTACTAAGGACATCACTGCCAGGACAACCACTGCCTTTCTGCTGCAAGATGTATTCTTTTGCCACAGTTGTCCTCAAGTGTTGTTGTCTGACAATGGGACTAACTTCAACACCAAGTTAGTAACCTCTGTTGTTGAAGCCTTGGGGTCTCACCAGTATTTCTCTACCCCCTATAATCCTTCCACTAATGGGGTGGTTGAGCGCACAAATTCAACTCTGGTTTCTATCATGAGGAAACTCACTTACTCTGACACTGCCAACTGGGATCTATACTTACCTGCTTCTCTCTTTGCCTATTGCCATAGCAAACATCATGTTGCCGGATATTTCCCTTTTGCTATGTTGTATGGCTGTGAAGCCACCACTCTGTCACTCTTGGGGGCTCCCTACTATCCTCTGATAAGGCCATGAACCCTGACAACCATATAAAAGATCTAGTCAACCAAATCATCAATATACAAGCTACTGTATGCACCTCTGCATACAAGACCAAGATGCTTGAGCTCTCTCCCAACAATGCTGGATGATCTCACTTGCCTGAGTTTAACATTGGGGACCACATTCTTTACTATCAGCATAGAATAGGAGGACACACTCATAAACTAGACTCATTGTGGATTGGGCCCTTGGAAGTGACCTTCAAGTGTGGATCAGAGTATACTGTAAAACTCCTCTACAGTGGTCAACCGTTTGCTTGTGTGCATGTCAAGTTCCTCTGCAAGTACCACCCCCCTAAGACCAATATAGAGGGGGACAATGTTGTGAATGCCGCCATTCACCATGTTTTGATTTTGCCTTAGATGGGTTATTTTGAGGACAAATCTCTCTCTTTTGCTTTTGCCCTTTGAAATAAGTCTGGATCTGAATTGGGAAATACAATTGTTTGATTTCCTGATTCTGCGCAACTCATTTGCCCCACTCATGCTTGTGGCAAGTGATCCTACTGTCCATGTACTGTTTTGTGGTAAAGCTACACAGTATATATTCCATTTCACTTCTACCAATAAAATTCAAGTTCTATTAACATTTTTGTCTTTGTGTCTCCACGTACTTTGGCACCTCTCTAGCCATGTATAGCAGATATTATTCAATTGGGGCCATAAGGTAATCACATGGCCTTCCCTGCCATTCTAACCAAGACTTAGTACAAATCCAATCCTAAGGTTAGGATTTCCCGTTGTGACTCTGTGACGCGCCTTAGATCACAACATCCCACCTCACCTTACTCTTTTTTACAAGTTGCCAAGAATATTTCAATCAGGGTGTATCCACTGTCTACAGTGGGGCAGTGGAGCTTGTGCACCACCTCCATTGCTGGGTGGGTACATACCAAAGAACCCACTACAGCCACCCTTAATAAAAATTTCTTTCCTCAATATAAGCTACACTTTTAAATTTTACTTTTTAAAATAATTAATTTCTCTAATTCTTATTTTGGCAAACAAGTTTTGAAAAAAAAACTCCTGGAGAAGGTCTCTATAAAAGCATAATAATATGTGTTGATAAAATTTACTTCTATCTTGTACACTTTACATTTAATTTTTTAAATTTCATTTTTATATTTATTTGACAAGAGTGAATTAAATATATACACATAATCCAGTATCAAGTGTTTGGGATAGCATCAGAGGCCACAATAAAATAATTTAATATAAAATAAATAAATATACAAACCTTCATTGATGGTCTTGCTGAATATGATTGTGAGATTGGAAGCTTCTAAATATAAAATGATAATTAATAAATCTTAAATAGTAAATTAGAGAATATAAAAAAGTCGGACACATTAAGCCTTTAATTGATTGGCTGTTAAGCAAGGAACACAGTGAGAAATGAATCAGTGTGGCCATAGAATTTGGCCACGGTCTTAGCTGGGAGGGTGTGGATCCCAGCCTGGAGCAAATCAAAAAGGTCCTTGGTCTCAGTTGGGGTCCCTCACTTGATGACTTGCTTGAGCCACCCAAAGACTTCCTCAATGGGATTTAGGAAGGATAAAAAGGCAGGGAAGAAAAGAACACAAAAATTTGCCATGGTCTGTTGCTGGGGGCCCACTGCAATGCTGGTGTCAATTGATGGAAATTCAGCCAGAATATCTGCCATCTTGTGGAGACTAATGTTTTCCAGTACCATTACATTGATGAAGCCCAGGCTCGTGCGCCTCAGGTGCTTCTTGTCACAGTAAGTTCCATAATGACAGAAGTTATTCAGACAAGTAGAAAATCTCACAAAGCCAGAAAGCCTTTAACAAAACTGGCTGATTTAAAGGATTTTAATCAAACAGTTGATCAAAAATGGTTTACAGCTGCTACAGTTTGCTGGTCAAATCTGATCCCCCCTGTAAGTTGATGTTGATAAATTGATATAATTTTAGGGTCACCAGATATGAACTTGTTAATCAGCATGGTAATCAGAAGTTAGTCACTAAAGGGTTCTTTGCAACCTGGACTAGATACTCACTTGACAATGTGGAAGGAATAGGAGCCCAGGATCCAGGCAGTATTGCTTAGTCAATTTTTGATATATATTGAATAATTTTCACTGTTTCAACTCTTAAGAGTTGAGTCCTCCAAAATTTACTCAATAAAAATCACATATTCCCCGGTCTAACTTTACTTTTGAAAGTGCATCCTGTAGTTGGATTGTTGCGCTACATCTTCCACAATTTAATCCTTAGCTGGATTATTACGGGAGGATGGGGGCCTGCCATCAGTACTTTGTTGTTATTGCCGCCAAATGTTAATTTGAGGCCTGTCAATCTTGGAGCTGTTCTTACTACTGTCAAGGCTGAAACTCATGTGCTATCTCAATGTACTGAATTTTATGCTGAAGACACTCTGATTTTCTTGCAGGCTATTTATCTAGGGCTTTTCTGGTTGGGGTTAATTATTTTACTTAACCCTAGTATCTCATTTGGAAATTTCACAAAACGGTATCTGAAGCTACGTTGGTGATTAATCATTAACTCTATGTGGATTTGGTGGGTGATTCCCCATCACATGGAGACAGCTTCTTATTATCCCATGATTTCTGTCACACTCCTGGACCAATCAGAGGAATGACAAGAAGTTATGGCTATTGTGAGAGCCCAATATCATTTGATAAAGCTTGATACCCTTTGGACCAAGGAGAGCCACTGTTGGATAGACTGTGGTGAGGACTGCAGCACGCCAAGCTATCCTGTCATTGGAGCCTTTTGGGACATATCCATATGCATTGCACATAGACAAGGCAAATGTTGATTTGTCTATATAGTAGAATTTCACTGTCTCTTTGTTTTTGATTGCAGTGTAGGCTTGAGCGTATTTTTCCGGGTCTCAGCATTGGTTAGGCTATTCCAATTGTACAGAGATACCCCAAGCTTTTTCCAGGAAAAGCACATTTTCTTCCCCAGATGGTAGTAAAAGGAAATTGAGGCCTCAACCCCAAAAGTAGATTTGACCATGGCCTGTATATTTGCCAGTTCAATATGAAAGTCCCAGGTTATCCACTGGGGGATTGACCATTTGTGCTCCTTGGTGAGCATAGTGAAAATGTGCAAGGATTTCTCTGCGGCAAGGACTTGGTCAGTCTCAATGAAGGTGTTGAATGTCTTGGAGGCGTACTTGGGATCCACCCCAACAAGAGCCACAGCCGCCTTGTAGTCACCAGACCCCCACATTAGCTTGAGGAGGATGATGTGCTTTATATCAGGAATGCGCTTCTGAGCAGGATTTGTGGGTTCAGATAAGCCAGGATCCTGATTGGTGACAGGCTTGCAAGGTATGGGTACCTTGGTGTAGAACACAGTAACTTTCTTTAACACTAACTTACCCTCTGTGGTTCTATAGAACTCAGGCTTGTTGTTGTCTTCTTGGTTGCTGTCACTTACTTAGGGCTCATAGCTAGTATCAAGTGCAGGATTCACCTTCTCCAGCATGGCTGGTGGGACCGACTCTTGCGTTACACAATGTCAAACACATACAAAGTAAGTTCTACCTCCTTGTTTCTAACTTTTTTGGTTAAGGTAACCTTGGTGGGCTTCTGGGTCAGCTTGGGGACCCAAGGGTTGATGCTCCACACCCTAGCAGCTTGTGCTCCTTGAACCAGCTGTGTCAGTGCAGCGTCACTATTGAACTCTCCTCTTTCATCTCCTTCTTGAGTAGGCACTTGGGTTGCACTAACTCTGTTCTTTGGCCTGCAAGGGCAACCACAACCGCAACGCACAACAGGTGCATTGTTACTCTGTTGTTGTGTACCTTCCATTTAAAATTTAATAAAATACTAAATAAAACTTAACTGAGTTGCATACTGGTTTTTAATTTTTGCTTTCTATCTGAATATGGATATTTAATTAGAGGCTTCCCCACCCAATATCCCAATTATAGATTTTTATTTCTTATTTAGTTGTTTTTGGGTTTACAGCGCCCATTTTAGAATACCTAAAATAATTTCCATCCATTTTCCCAGGTTTTACGCTAAATTAAGCACTCAAAACAATCTTTTTAAAGTTTATGTCTCAGATTGTGTGTCTTATTTTAAATACCTTGGTATCATTCTTGATTACAATCCATTGCACATAAAATTTGAGTGATTTTGTTTACATGGAGTTGCTATTGTGTTTTGGTTTTGGGTTGGGTTTTGAATCAATGCGCTTGGGTGTATTTTGTCACCAATTCACATAGTAAACATATGTACACCAAAAGTCAACTCACACCTATTTTGTTTGTGAATCAATGTATTTTGGATAGTATTTTGAATAGTCTTGCTTGGCGTATGAGCAATTATTTGCTGTGTTGACCCATTTTTCCCATTAATGCCAAAAATCCCTGTTAACAGAGTGTATATTTTAACCTGATAGTTGGAATTTGCTTAGACATGAAATCATTTTGTTTAAATATGAGGTATTTTTGGTTGATATCATAGCTTTTAAAACTACTGTAAACTGATTCCCCAAAAATAACTCAATTACTGATTAGTGAGGTGGTCCTAAGGCTTAATCTAAATTTTATAAGCATGAGCCCCCTAATTTTTCAGAGCTATCTTTCTTCCATAACACATGGTCCATATGAACAGTATGCATGATATTGACAGCTATATAAATCTTCTCCTATATTTCAATAAAGGTATCTTCTAAACCCTTTGCCTTTTCTTGTAGTGTATACCTCCCAGAAGTATATGTTTGGTACCATTATCCAGCTGTTAGCTAAGCAATACCTGAGCCAAAACCTTAACAACTGTGTGCAATGGCAGAGTCTTGCTAAAATTTTTAAGTGTTGATATAATGGGGAGTGAAAATCTAAATACTGAAAACATTTTATAATAAAGAAATTAGCAAATGATAGCCTCCAAGTAGAGGCACTGGGAAAAGGCAACCAAGAAAAACTAAGACAGAAGTAAGGAAGGCAACAATTCAAGAAAATGAGACTGGATCTTACAAATGGATGGGTTTGAAAATCAGCTCAATCATTCCCTCAATTTTGGGCCCAGGGGGTATGTCAAGCAGCGCAGAGACCACAGACGCTTCAAAGTTGACACCAGAACTTACAAAAAGCCATACAGGCATATAGGTGAGCAAAATATCCATTTCTATGGAGGAGTTTTGGACAAAAACTGTTAACTGAGACACTTAAAATACTTATGGTTTTATTGAACTACTGGTGTAGTTCTGAGCTCCAACCCAGCATATATAGGTGTTTGGGAGGGAATGCTTGCCTCATCAAGGGTTTTTTTCCAAAACTTTGCCATCTGGATTGACCAAAAAATTATGACATCATGTTTTGATTTTGGGGTCAAAAAACACCAAATTATCTGTCAGGAATCACTTCCCTGACAACAGTTATCCAATAGTTGAAGACCTATTCCAACTCCCCCCCCCCCCCCCCCCAAATTTGGATGATTGAAGTTACTGCAACTCAATTAATTGTCAATTAATTGGTCCTATGCCCCACAGCAATGTAGATGCAAGTAAAACCTGCAAGGAACTCAGTACTATAATGCATCTAAAAATAGCCTGTATCATGATTCCTGCCACTACATGTGAGGCATTACACCTGGGTTTCAAACTCATTAAGTCTGTACTCCCAATTTCACCCCTAGTATAAGAACTCCCATCCTAATCCCAAGTCAATTGTTTGATTAACATTTATTTCTACAATAAAGCAATCTTTCCCTATTATTCACTTGATTTTTTAGTAGTATCTCCTAGTTCAGATGATTGGAATCCCCTATTTGTGGTCTGTAGTCACCATCTGGCTCTCTTTGTTCCTGCCTTGTATCCTGTCTCAGGGGCCAGCTACCTTGTGCTTCCCTGGTCCTTGTCCAACCCCTACCCTAAATCTTGAAGAGATATCTCCTGTTTTAGAGAGTAATGGAACCTTGTTTGATTCCTCAACTGTATTCTCCTCTATAAAGAGGGTTCCTTACATTACCTGATTTCTAGGTTTTAAGGCTTTAAACAGCTTTTTTAACTTTTTTCAAAATATTCACATTTTTGAACACAACCCACTTCCTGTCAATTGCTTGTTTAATGTCCTCATAATGTTTAAGGCCATCTCTTTTGGTCCTAGCCCTTTGATATTTAAGTTTGTGAGGGCAGAAAATTCCAGATAAGGTGGAACTGTCTGTTACATTGTGTAGGAAGCATTTGGACTAAGACAATGGTTCTTGAAGAGAAAGAGATTCACACTCCCAAAGACACTCCTGAATATTGGGGCCGCTGCTTGGCAATAATGTGTATCAATAAATGGGAAATCTCCAAGAATCTTGATCCTGATGGTCCACAGAATTGGGACCTGAAGGGCTTGCATCCGGCAGATAGAAACAGACAGATCAATTACAATCTGGATATGAAAAGCATTGTCACACACCAGAAGACAGTGGTGTCCAAGTGTGGGAAGAAGGGCATCCAAGACCCAAAGCCCAAGCCAAAATACCCCAAGATGATTTGCAAGTGAGTAGAAGCTGGCAGACTGGTCACAATCACTCCCAAAGAAATGGCTACTCTGACGCAGATACCAATGGTAACAACAGGTGCACAGACTCTGACTTGAAGACTGTTCATCAAAGCCTTCTGGAGTGAATCAATATTCTCAGTGGATCACCTAATTTGCCAGTGCAGGCTGTGCCCATTCAAAGATGCCACACTGGAGCACAAATTCTTTGGTTGCATAGTTGTGTCACGGTTCTGGACAGAGGTCTCCAACATGCTGAACCTCTCCATATGTTTTCAATCTAAGTTTGACATCTTCTTCATGAGGAGTCTCAAGTGGGAACCCCCAGTAGTTTGAGCAGTTGCTTATCATCTTGCACTGTGGACCATCCACACTACCCATATAGATGTAATATTTGACAATGGACCCAACCTGGTGTCACTCATGAAGGAGAAATTCTGCTCCCTAATGGACAATACTATGATCCATACAGACAAATTTGGCCACACAATTCCTGGGAACAGGAAGTTTATGGATACCATTGTTGACTCATCCCATATCATAGTTGAGGGAATCATTCAATGGAAAGACAGGCACACAGAGGGCCTGCAGACTTCTACCCCTTCCTCTGACACCCCTCACCTCCCTACCCCCCACGGCTGCGTTTCCTTTTAAATGCTGTCTCTGAACCCTAATAAACCTATGTTCCCCTCAAAAAATGTGAAATTTTGTAGGAATGGTACAATTGTTGTTTACCATGGTCAGATTTGGCAGCAACCGTCAGCATTTAAACTGTCTACATGTAACATGCTCAATGTCAACAATTACCAAAAAATAATTTGGTATTTTTATTGTATGTTTATTGAATGTTTTACCTTAAATAATTGTTCCTGATGTTAAAAGTTGAATTTGATTTTAATTTTCAAGTTTTAAGTAAAATTATAAAAATAAAGCCAAAAGTAAAATTTGGGATTGTTGACATGGAGGATGTTACATGTAGACAGCTTAAATGCTGATGGTTGCTGATTTGGCCAGGTGGTAGAAGTGAGTCAATCCTGAAGCATTTAGTATCTGGGTAGGGCTGGGGCGGATCTGAAACGGCGGCTGCTTTAAAAAAAGCAGCCATCCTTCTCAGATCAAGCCACAATTCCAGATAATTGTCCTGGCTACAATTTTTTGGATCATAGACTAGGGGCGGGGGGGGTTGGCTTTCCGTTCCCCCATTCTCCTTCCCCATCTACTTCTTTTGTTCCCCTACCTGGGGGAATTCAAAATTCTAAAAGCCTCAGGCCCGTTTCGCGGGTCGGTTTCCTATTTTTTAACATTATTTTTTTCAGTTTTTTGGGGTAAAAATTTTTTTTTCCGCTCGTTTCGGGGCGCCCCCCCCCCCCCATCAGACTTACACATCCACTGAGGATGGGATTTTAGGACCTTTTTGAAAATAGAAATATATATATTCTATCAATTTTTTTTAAAAATATGCGGATTTGAATTTGAACCAATTAGAAAATTTAACTTTTATTGATGATATATGATATTCCCTGGCGCTCCCAGAGGAAGATGCCGTCTTCGACTGTTTTTTAAAAGAAATTCAGATTCCCTTTACTCGGGGTAAATATGAAAAACGAAGATCCAACAGTTGCAACGCAACGATTACAGCAAATGTCGTAGTTGTTGCGTTTTTCCTCCAGCGCAGCCCTACATTGGGGTCAGCTCTGAATGCGAGTAAGAGGTATCCATAATACAGCAAATTTATTTTTAGAAGCCGAATTCCGACATTATCGTATCGCTTTAGGTATTTCCAGGCATAAATTCTTCTTTTAATATACTCAATGATGTCATAAGGCTGAATATAAACCATGGTACTGATTAAAAGTATAGAGGGTTTAAAGCTTTGATTGACGATAGCTGTAAGAAGAGGGTTATCTAAGCCTAAGGATTCAGCTATTTTTAGGGGATGTACCGCTAATAAGATTGATCCAAAATCAATTGGGGGTTATTAAGCCAGGAAGGCATTCCGGGGACGAGCGGAGTTCGAAAGGATGTATCGGTTTGGTGATGAAATAAAGTAGCGGGTTAGTGAGGAACCTGCATTTCGGATAGAATATTAAAAAGGGTGTACAGGCAAGTTTAGTTTCTTGAGTATGGTACGGACTTTAGGACTTGTTTTGCTAGCATACGGCGTTGCTGTTGCGATGCCTGCGAGGGATACCTACGGCGATTTAATTCCTAGCGATACCGCAATGCGTGGTGATGATGTGAGCAGAGATTTGGTTCCAAGCGACAACGCAAAGCGTGGCGATGATGTGAGCAGAGATGCGGAGTACCAAGGTCAAAAAGGAAAGTCTGGTCGTAGACGGGTAGTGCGGGTAGTGGAAGAGGAGAATTACTCTTCCAACAGCAGAAACCGCGAGCCAAGCCATAATATGGATCACGGCGAAGGAAGCGACAGCAAGTCCAAGGATGGCGATAACCCACCACCACCACCTCCTCCTGAACTTGTCCATGTTGATAGCGAGTATCGTGATGTAAACAACGGCTTAATGGGGCTTATGGGTCTCATTCCCAGCCTCCGCCTTGCCATGCCTGGCTTCAACTTGGGAGTTGGAGCTCCAGGCGATGAGCCTGGCTCTAGAAAGCCGCCAGGAATAAACCTTCGCATTGGTATGTGATGGCTCCTAGCTTCAGCCGCAACCTCAGTTTAATAAACGATATTTAAGATTACTATTTTGCAGGTGACCCTGCTTTAGGCAAAATTTTCGCTTATTAAAGGAGCGTTTGTCCCTGATAATCCAGCATCTTTTTGCTTTAGCCTGGCAATCATAAAGACCTTAATTTCGAACAGACAATTTATAAAAAACATAATCAAGTTTGAATTTTGGACAAACTCACGCTACTCATCCATGCTTGTCAATCTAACGGTTAGTCTTAATAAATTCACACAGCAAAAAACACCTTTACAAATATCAGCTGAAACCTGGGTATTGTGGCAGAAATTATGTCAATCAATCGAATCTATTTTAATAAACAAAACCCGATCTATATTTTAATTTAGATTTTATTTTCTCAGGAGAAAAGTCTTAAGATAATATTTATATAGTTTAACCTTTTTATCAAAAAGCGTTAAACTAAGTCTAATCAAGTGGAGCTAACAGACTGTCAAAAGGTTATAGATTTGAGCAAAGATTTGAATTGGAACTGTCTTTATTGGGAAAGTGGGGAAGGTTTATATACCTGATTGAAAGTGGAGGTGAAACCAACATACCTGGTTCTATTCATGCATTGCTGCATGTGTGGGGTTACACTGGGGACAGTTTAAGAAGGGGATTCCAGAACTGGATATGGGGGAACCAAGGTGCAGCAAATTGCATTGGTCTGTTCTGGGAGAAATACTAAAAGTGGATAGGTTTAACAAGGCTTTGAAGTCTTCTAAAAATAGGAGTGAAAGTACTGAAGTTCAGTTTAACCTAGCATTAACTGATTACTTTCACCACATTCCCCTACTTAAACAAAGCCATAGTATTCCTCAAGTCTGGTGCCATTCACCATATTAGGGAGGTGGGTTCCATCCATGTCCTTAAGGAAGTAATTGTAGTTAGGAGCCAAACTAGCAATCTGGAATGGTCCCAACCACTTCTTTCTAAACTTCTTGGATTTAGAGTTTTGAAGTGAACTCTTGAACAACAGATCATACTGATCAATCTTGAACTGGGTTTTTTGTACTTGGTATGATCTCTGGCTTGCATCTGATGGGCTTTGGATACTAGATTCTCCTTATTGGTCTTGCGCTTGGTTTGAATTATTTCAGCTCTGTTGGTAGGATTGGTTTTGGCATAGCTACAGGGGGAGGTTTAGATTGATGCAATATAATACTTCTAAAGGAATCATTTTAGTGGAAGAATGGAATTTGGATCAATAGTTCCATAAGGCTCCTGGAAGCTTCTCATCCCAGCTGATTGGGTATCCCATGCAGTTCATTTTGTGGGTCTCTACCAGTGTTTTTTTTGAAATGTTCTGTAAGAACATTGTATCTGGGATTGTACACGGTGGCAAAGTGATGGTTTGTGGACACATGGGACACCAATTATCTGATGAACTGATTTTTGAAATGACTTTCCTGATCAGTTAATATCTAGGAAGGAGGTCTGTAGGTTGTAAAGATGTCTTTGTATAGAGATTTAGCTATCTCTTTGGCTGTGGCTGTAAGTTCTGAAAGCTTGGGATAGATGGTTATAAACTAAAACCTTTAAACCAAGGATGTTTATATTTTTCAAATATAAAAAGGTGGGCATGGTCTGCAATAATGTCAAAACAGCAGGCTCAACCCGCCAGCAAGGTTCCGAGCAAGCGGGTTTGTGACCTGCAATCCGATTACCTGGCCACTTGAAGCCAGACTAGGAGGTCAACTCAAATTGCCAAATCCAACAACATGAACAAATGATGATCCCTTATGGTGGATACCTTGTTTTGGCGCTTGACTCATTACCAGGATCAAGCCACCCCCTTCACCATCCAACTGTGTGATCAACACAATCATGTTCCTGTTATCCTTGATTCACAATGACTATATAATCACTATCTCTCAATAAAGATTATTATATAGTTTCTAAATATTTCCCCCTTGTAACTCTGCTAAAACAGCACAGTTATGACATTGGTAGCACAGGTAGGTTCTCCATCCTACCTCATCTTGTAAAATTCCGCCTGTTTCCCGTACTCACTGTGACCAACAAATCCTTGACAGAATTATGTCTGGCCTTCCGCTGGACTGGACCCCATACACCCCTGGTGCCAAGATACCTGATGGTTTCATCCTGTACCAGAACACAGCAATTCCACTACCCGCCTTCAACGTCATATCTGGACAAGGGTTCTTCCAAATGGCCACCACCATTCCACAACTAACCAACAAAAACACCATGCCCGCCCACGTAGCCCAAAGACTATGAAGCACTGCCTTGGAACCTTTTGCCAGGGCCAACAACGACAACACTGTCACATGGATCTAGTCTGCCCAGAGCAAGCTGGTCCAGATGGAAGGTCCACAGCAATTTTGGATTGCAGAAATCTCCATCTGACTGACCCACAACACTGGAACCTGATGTGACAAGTGGCACAAAAGACACACCAACAAGAACTGGGATACCTTCAAGCAAGACTTCTTGGCAAGGTTCGTGCTTAAGGACACGGCGCTCATGATCATATACCAAGTGAATAACCTAACCCAGACAGGCTCCATGAAGGAACTCACTTGCCCCTACAAGGAATTCTGACTCTGCGCACCCTCTGACATGGCCTTTGACACCCCAGCCACACACCTCATGTACTACAACACCCTTAAATCACATGTAATGAGACACATGAACCTGGACCAGGTGACCAACCTGCAAAGCTTGTACCACAAGGCGGAGAAAGCAGAACAAACATCCAACACCCTCCATAAGGCAAAAACTGGAAAACAAAAGAGACCCAAGGATTCTCACACAGGCGGGCGCTCCACTTGACCACCCCCTGGAAGCAACGGGAATAACACCAACTATAAACCCACAAGCTCAAATGAACATGGGAATGGAAATAATGGCCAATCAAATTGTACTCATTTCTGTATCACTGCCACACAAGGCAATCAAGATGAGAGAAAAGCCCAGGGAGAGCATTAAGCAAGCCAAGCTCTCCCCACACAACTCCTGACTTGCCCAATGATAAGTACCAACCTGAGGACGTGGACCAATGCCCAATGATTCAAGTACCCTTGGAGGACCCAGTACTGTGCACCATTACCAGACATCCCAATAAATTGATGACCTATCCTTTCTGCTTTTGCAGTTATACAGGCTCAGCACTCCTGGACTCAGGCGCAGATTGAACCCTAGTCAACAGTAGCTTTGTGGATAAGTTCAAGCTGGCCACTAATCCTTTGCGGATTAAAAACGTGGTCCTGGCTGATGAACATCACATTGCTGTGACAAGGGAAACTGCCCCCTTCTCTGTCATGCTTGAGAACCTACACTCCACCATTCAAGGCCCTGTCATCAACTTTCCAAAGTTTGACATTGTACTGGGTTTGGATTGGTTACAAAAGAACAATACTCATGTAGCCTAGGCGACCTCAGTGTTGACCATCAAGTGTGAAGGTGTCAACTCCAGATCTACCCTGACTCAGTGGGCCAACTCCTATGCAACCACATCTTTGTGCGCATCACAGAGACCCTGGACAAAAAGGAAAACCTGAAGGCAATTGACTGGGACTCCTGCCAGTACAAGATCATACACTTCAAGGACCACCAGGATACCTCCACACCTCAGGATTGCAAAATTATGGCCCACCATCCAGAAATCTTAAAGGAAGCTCTACCCGGGCCGCCCCCAGAGAAACACATTCAACACTCCATCCAGCTCAAAGAAGCTGTACCCAAAGCACGTCCTATCTACAGGCTGACCCCAAACAAAGACAACACCCCATGCACCTATCTCAAGGAAGTGTTGGAGAAAGGACTTATCCGCCCCTCACAGTCTTCCTTTGGGGCCACCATATTCTTCATGGCCAAGAAGGACGGTACCTTGCGTCTGGTCACAGACTACCAAGCCCTAAATGAAGTTACCATAAAGAATTGTTATCTGCTACCACTGATAGACGACCTCTTTGATGCCCTGGGAGGACCCACAGTCTTCTCCAAGATTAACCTAACCACAGGCTATAACCAGATTTGTATTAAGGAGGAAGAAATCCCTAAAATAGCCTTCCACACTAAATACAGCTCCTACAAGTGTGTGGTGCTCAACTTTGGCATGAAAGACGCCCCTTCCACCTTTGTGACCTTCATGAACAAAACTGCTTGCCCTGCACATAGGCAAGCATGCCCTAGTCTACCTAGACAACATCATTGTCTACAGCCCCTTGGTGAAACAGCACCACAAAGACCTAGAGGCAGTCTTTGCTACCCTGGCACAACACAACTGTTGGCTGAACCCTCCAAGTGCCAGTTCTTCTGCGAGCAATTACCCTTCCTGGGACACATATTCTCAAAAGACAGCATCAAACCTGACAGTCAAAAGATACAGGCCATCTGCAAGATGCCACCACCCAAGGATAAGTTGGAACTCTGCACTTTCTTGGGGATGGTGGCCTATGTACACCACTTCATATCTGACTGTGGCATTTTGACTGCCCCCTTATCCGCAATAACAGGCGCCAAATCCAAGTTTGTGTGGACACCCCAATGTGATCTCTGCTTTAGATGCCTCAAGGAGAAGCTCACAGCAGCTCCTATCCTGCAATATCCCATTTGTGACAGGGAATATCAAATGGAAACCAACGCCTCAGATGCATCCATTGGAGGAGTACTACAAATCAAAAATAAGGATGGTGACTTCCTGCCCGTAGCTTATGAATCATAAAAGTTGACAGACGGCAAGTGTTGATACCCTATCCACGACAAGGAACTGCTGGCCATTGTACACTGCCTAGTCAAATGGCGTTGTTATCTAGAACAGCAGGAAGAATTCACGGCATTGACCAACCACAAGTTGCTCATATACTTCAAAACCCAAGCAATCTATCTCTCTGCCAAGCCCTCTGGATGGAGCACTTGGAGAGATCCAATATACTCATACAGTACAAACCTGGTCCAGAACTTGCCATGGCAGACACCCTCTTGCGCCTGTATGTCTGTGCCATAAGAGGAGAAAATGGGCTTGACCCAAATTGGCCCCTCTTGGTGCTACAAACAAAAGATGAGGGTTTCCCTCCTGGTACAACCAACATAACAAAGGAAACAGTCATCAAAATCAAACACCTATTTGCTGACGTGTACAGGACCTTGCACAGAAAAATGTCTGACAGTACTACCATTCCTTATATCCCCACACACCAGCAAGTGGACACCATCCTGCAATATCACAGAGACCTTGGACACACCAAGAGCTGAAACCTATACAAATTCATTAAACACAAGGCCTGGTGGCCAACCCTGTATTGTGACGTTCAGGAAGTCCTAGACTAATGTGAGGTATGCAAGAAATTTGCCAAAAGTGAAGCCCCTTCAAAATTGGTACTACACATAAGCACACAACTACCCTTCAAGGTATGGGCCCTCAACGTTGTTGGCCCCATGCCAGGGAAACACAACAATAAGAAATACATCATCACTGCCATAGACTTTGCTACAAGATGACCAGTAGCCCAAGCTGTAAAAGCTCACACTGGCAATGATGTACAACAATTCATAGGGAAAGAGATAATCAGCAAGTTTGGAAAGCCAGAACTCCTGATAACTAATGGATGGAAAGAATGGCCTCCAAAAACACCAATGTATACCTTGATAAAAATGGGGTCAAACATACTGTGACAACATCATACCACCCACAGGCTAATGGATGTGTAGAGCAGCTTAATGGCAGCCTTGTGCAAGCCTTAGCCAAACTCACTTCCGGGAGACCTGAAGACTGGTATAAGCAGCTATCAACTGCACTACTTGTGTGCCAAACCCAAGTGAACAGATCCACCAGAAAAAGCCCTTTTGAGTTGGTATACGGCATACAGCCAAATATCATTCAAGCATTAACAGGACCCAAACTGGAAAATCCAAGTAAAGTCCCCCTGCGTTCAGATCCTCAAGTTATAGAGGCCAACAGTGAGAAAACAGAAAAGGAAAATGAACGTCTGCAAAAAACCTTTGTCCCCATCCAAGATAGACATGAAGTTAGGGACAAAGTTTGGGTCATGAATATTGATAAAAGCAAACTAAAACCCAATAAAGTAGGCCCAGCAATCATTCTAAAAGTAAACAACAATGATACTTACCTTGTGCAAGGACTCAGGAAACACAAGCAAGACAAAATCCTACACCATGATTGCCTGAGACCCTGCAAAGCAAGACAAAAACAACGCAAAACTGCCCTGCCCGCCACAGAACAACAGTTAGTCCAGGATGGCGCCCGGGCTCCTGACAACCTCCCTGACAACCTAACCCCAGAGGAGGCCAACCTTCAGTTGGGGGGGGGGGTCAAAACAGCAGGCTTGAACCGCCAGCAAGGTTCCAAGCAAGCAGGTTTGTGACCTGCAATCCAATTACCTGGCCACTTGAAGCCAGACTAGGAAGTCAACTCGGATTGCCAAATCCAACAACATGAACAAATGATGATCCCTTATGGTGGATACCTTGTTTTGGCGCTTGAATCATTACCAGGATCAAGCCACCCCCTTCACCATCCAACTGTGTGATCAACACAATCATGTTCCTGTTATTCTTGATTCACAATGACTATATAATCACTATTTCTCAATAAAGATAATTATCTAGTTTCTAAATATTTTCCCCCTTGTAACTCTGCTAAAACAGCACAGTTACAACAATAAAAACTGCACTAAGGCTCCTAAGAGCTTATATGAAGTGAAATAAGGACTCATGTGATTTATTAACACCAAGAAAAAATAAAGACCAGTCTTAATGACTGACAATCTAGTTAAAAAGTCAATTTCTAAGTCTGGGAAATGGTCTGCACTAACAGGAGGATTGAAGCTATCAACAACTAAATTATGAGCGCCACTATAAAGGTGGCCTAACTGGTGAAGAATCAAATCAAAAGGAAATATTAAAACTAAGATAGAGCTAAGAACAAAATTTGAAAGGAATACACAAGCCACAAAACCTAATAAGTACCTTTTTGGGGTGCAAGTCAAACAATCTCAACTTATTGTTGAGACTGGAAAAACCAAGCCTTTTATTGTGCTTTTTTTTGTAAAATGCAAGAATTGAGGTGAAAATTTCAACCATTTTTGGTTAGGAAAACTTTCTGAAAGTAGTGGCTGGAAGAGTCAGAAATTGTTGGATTTAACTTAGATCATTTAAACCAGGTAAAGGGGGGCCAGGAAGAGAAGAAGAGGGTTACAAAGTTGCTTGGCAGTTTGAGATAGGGCAAGAGAGCAAACAAAAGAGCAGAAAAACAGGCTCTGAGACTGCTGGCGTAAGCCAAAGCCAAAGCAAAAGGTAAGCAAGTTTGGACTAGATAAAAATAACCCTAGCATTAGGTTCTGGGTTTGAAAATTGTTCAAAAATAAAGATGAGTCTTGAATAATTGGATTAACTGTTAAATAAATAGGATTTTCCCACTGAATAAGGGAAAAGAAAGGGAAATTCAAGGGAGCAAAAAATAATATAAAAATGGCCAAGGTAGAGAGCCAAAGAATAGTTGGTGTCTAGGAAAGAAATACTAGCAGCAAGCAAAATAAAGGAGAATCCTGACAGTGGCGGCTTTTTCTGCTTTGCATACCAGCTATTTGGTAAAGTACTCAGTGGCTACAAGAAGGTACTGGCGTCCCTGATTGGTCTTAGGAAGGGGGCCTATTAAATCCAAACCCCATAGTTTAAACAGTCCTTCAACTAAAATTGGGTTGATAGGCTTCCTTGATCCTTGATTTTGATCATAAAAGGTACAGGCTTCACACTGCTGGATGTATTATATGACTTTTTTGTATAGTCCTGGCCACCAGTATCTGATGCTTGCTCTGACCATGATCACTTGTCAACCAATATGTCCAGCTCCACTTTGGGCTTCTTGGAGTACTTTTTGTGTTGGTCAGGTCATGGGATTTCTTGTAGCTGAGGCTTCTGCTTCAGAAAGAGCCTTCCAATAATAACTGTGAAGCATGAACAGTAAACTAGAAACTATTTGGCATTCTTTGCTCAGGGAAGGATTCCAAATTTTAGCGCTCTATAACTGCTTCCAACCTGGGCTCGTAGGGGGTGACTTGGATGTTCAACATGGAGAATTGGCGGTAAAGTCTGTCTGCTACCTGGTTGAGATTTCTGGAAATGTGTTTCAATTCAAATTGTGTTCCATCAATTCTATCAGCCGTCTGGTATGTCTTCTTGAGGGATTCATATTGTTCAATATGTATCCAACCGCTACATTGTCTGTATGAATAGTGAATTTATGACCCAGTACATAGCATCTGAATTTCTGGAGAGCATGTAACACTGCAAGGAACTCTTTGTTGAATATACAGTAGTTCAATTCATGATTGGTGAGTTTTTTTGACATGTATTCAATGGGTTTCATCTCTTTCCTGTGCTTCTGGTGGAGTGCTGCTCCCACTGCAATGTTGCATGTGTCTGTGAAGATGTGGAATGAAATGTTTTAAAATCTAGGCATGCTGATACTTTATTTCTTGAGAGAGCGTTTTTGAGTATCTGGAAGGCCTGGTCTTGATCACTGGCCCATACAAAATCAGTTTTGGATCTGGTAGCATCAAAAAAGGGTACAGCCAATCTACCATAATTCTCTATGAAGTCATGATAATATCTTTATAGTCCCAATGAAAGATCAGACTGCCATGACTGACATTGTCTTGGGCCAATCCTTTAATGCCTTTACTTTGGAGGGATCAGGTTGCCTCCCGTAATAGTCAATAATGTGGCCCAATAAATGAATCTCTTGTACAGCTAGAACAGTCTTATCTGCATTAATACCAAGGTTTTTGGTGCAGATGCAAGAGAAAACTTCCTGTAGGTGTTCATGTGGTCCTCAAATGTCTGGCTCTACACAGTGATATTGTCCAGATAGACTGATAAAAACTTCTTTAATGTTCCATGAAAGATGGTATTCATTGTGTTGAAAACTACGGGGGCTCCCATGAGACCAAAGGGCATACAGGTAAGCTCAAACTGGCCAAACTGGGTGACAAAGGCTGTCTTCTCCTAGGTCTCTGGGCACATGGAAATCCAGTAATATCCCAAGAAAAGGTCAATGTTGCTAAACCATCTGGCGCCTGAAAACTGGGTGAGGATATCCACAAGGCACAGTAAAGGGTATTTTCTGGTAATTATTACATGATTCAATGGAATGTAGTTCACATATAAGTATATCTTACCATTTTTTAAAGAACCAACAAAATAGGGGATGTCCAGGGTGAATGACTGGGAAAAATTAGGCCAATCTTGAGCATTTTTTATTGTTATTTCTCTACAAAATCCTTACAAGATTTAGGAAGTCTATAGAGGGGCAATAGTTGGGGCTGAATCCCCAGTGACAATGATACACAACTTTGCTTTGGCCAAGAGAAGCTGGTCTCTGTCCTTTAACAGCTGGTCTTCAAACTCACAGACCAAATGGTATAGGGTATCTTCTTGTTTCATAGTGAGATTTGAATCAAAATCCAACATATCCAGCAATTCTTAGCATAGGAACAACAAACTGACCGGGTCTGATTCCAATTATGGATTAAAGTGAGAGGTGGGGTCAGTGTACAATATGGGGGGCATCAGGTTTCTATCTTTGCACATAGTATAATGGTTGTTTTTGTAATCAGTGTTGATGATGAAGTCCTTTAGTGTCTTCCAGCCAATGAAGAGGCTATAAAGGTTGTGTGCAAATACAACCAATCAATTTTCTGGGAGACACCTAGGATACAGAGCTCTAGTCCATGAATAATACCTTTGCAGGGAGTATTGCGTCCATCTTCCAGCATGAACTGAGAGTCACAGGCTGCAATGTCTTTTTTCCAATATAATAAAGGAAATCCTTTGAGATGATATTCACATATGAGCCACCTTCAAGAATGACCAACATAGAATGACCATATACCAGTGCAATTGTACAAGGAGCTCCTGTTTCTGCCAAAATGAATGGGGACATTCTACAAGGTCTGGTTCCAAAGACAGCATTCTGGAGGACCTGGAAAAATTGGGTAATAAACTTGCAGAATTCTGCCCATGAGACTTGGATGTTGGTATTTTCCAAAAATCTCATTGCTTGGGCAGACAACTTCTGGGCTTCTGCCTTTGACACCAGGATGGAAGGGAGTCAAATAGTTGGGAGGCTCTTGGGTAATAGTGGGGATGTATAGACAGGCTTATCTGAAGGATGGGGATTATCATCTGTGTCCATAGGGGAGTTGATAAAACTGATTTGTTCAACCAGGGTTTGCTTTCCATGTCTGGCTGTTTTGGTGAAGGAGTAAAAAGCTGCTGAGGGTAATTGACTGGGGTTAAGAGAATGTCATCTGGAAGGGGTCTCTGGTTGGAGGGAGGACATATGGTCTCAGGTACATTCTCAACACTTACTTCAGGTGAGGCTACTTGGATTGGGCCTGCTTCCTGAAGAGCATCAACTATTGGGTCAAAACTATCATCCTTAAACTTGGCATCCAATAACTGTTCCCATGAGATTAAATCTTCAACTGGTACTGGCATAGAATACAATTCAGACTGAATATTTGGGAGTTTGGCCATAGCTTAATCCAGTTGCTCACCAATCTTATTCTCAATGGCTATGTGTTGATCTTTCCTAGCTTATTGGAGATATTTGAAAGCTTATCCATAAGTTGCTGGATTGCATCTTCAAAAGCTGTAGGTGTGCTCTCATGCCATCATTGTCCTTGGGGGATGGAGCCTCTTCTCTTTGTACTCCTTGTTTAGTCATTTGAACTGGGCTGGGAGCTCTGGTAGGGGTAGGTTCAGAGATATGAGTGCGTTTTGGGTCCAGGGGTGTACAATTGCTTAACAATCTTTTAGCCTTCTCAATGATGGGGGATACTAGGATAGGATACTTGAATGCTTTGCGTACCAGAGGTGTAGAGTCACGCTTCTTCACAGCCATCAACTCCACAAACATGGAGTCCTCTACCTTTGGCTTGATACATACAAGGCAAGTGTGATACTTATCACTAGTGTGTTCATTTTTACCCTGCAATAGGCACAACATTTGACCATGCAATCAAGAATATATGGGCAAGCTTTTGACAGTTATAAATAAGTAAGAGGGGGACGTCCTGGCGTGTGTTAAACCAAGAAGAACTTAAGAACTGTAATTTCTTTTAACAGCAAAGAGGATTCTATTTTAACTTTACAATAGGCTTCTTCTTGATGAAAGGATTACATTTTGACTACTTGCTCTCTGCTTCATCTGGATCATCCTCTACACAGTCTTGGTATTGAGTAAGGATGCACTTGTATGCATCTTTCAGATTATCAATGCCTTCCTTGCGTAGGAATTGTGTGTAGATGGAAGGTAGAGAGTCCTGTAAGAATGAGATACTATAGTACTTATCAAAACAGGATGTGCTGCCTCTGCTTCCTATGCATCAAGTACTTCATTTTTTCATCTAAAGTCTTATTTACTAGACTTTAGAAAGCTGTAAGCAACTCAGAAAAAACTGTACAAGCTGAGCTTGATAAACTAAAGTTTTTTGAGAGGTTTGGCTTCACAAGGTACAAATTGCTTAATAGACACCTTACACCAGTCATCCCAATCATCATAGGACAAGTCATCATGCCATTTGGCTGCTTTGCCATCAAGGAATCACGTAACAGTCAACAGCTTTTCTTCCTAAGGAACACAAAAAAGCATACAATGATTCTCAAATTTGCAAATCCACAGTTTGAAGTTGTCTTTGGTATAGTGGGGGAGCTGCTGGCAGCCATATATAGAAAAATTAAAAGTGGGGACACCATCTCAAAGAAATGAGGGGTATCAACTATTGAGCTGGCAGATGGTAAAGAGGAGGCAACAAAGGCCTTGAGGCTGGGTAACCAGATTTTGACTACTAGTCATACTAACTATCTATCTACTATATATATTAATAACTGGCTAAAGTGGAGGCACTTACGGTAGATACGGTGTGCACAGCTGGATCACAAGTGCTTATTTTTGATTTTAGGTTTGGGAAGGATCATCATGTAACGCTTTTTGTCCTAAAGCGTTAAACTAAGTCTAATCAAGTGGAGCTGACAGACTGTTGAAAGGTGATAGATTTAAGCAAAGATTTGAATTGGAACTGTCTTTATTGGGAAAGTGGGGAAGGTTTATATACCTGATTTAAAGTAGAGGTGAAACCAACATAAATGGTTTATTCATGCATTGCTGCATATGTGGGGTTACACTGGGGACAGTTTGAGAAGGGGATTCCAGAACTGGATATGGGGGAACCAAGGTGCAGCAAATTTCATTGGTCTGTTCTGGGAGAAATACTAAAAGTGGATAGATTTGACAAGGCTCTGAAGTCTTCTAAAAATAGGAGTGAAAGTACTGGAGTATAGTTTCACGGCAACCGCCAGAATTAACTCATTCCACAAGTTGACTTACTATATGTCAATAATCAGAATTAAAAATACTTTAATGTTGACAGCATTAAAAAGTCATAATTAAGTTTTAACTCATGTAGACTACTAAATGTTGACACTTTTTTAATAACAGAAACCTGTTTCCTGAACATTTTACTTAATAAAAATTAAGCTTCATAATATTTTTTAGGGTAATTTGACAACATAAATTTTAAAAATTCCATAAAAAATTATATATGTCAATTAAAAAAATTCATAAAAATACACTTTTATTTTATTTTACTATGAAATTAGCTATCTTTACTATAATAAATTTTTCCCACTTATAAAAACAAAAAAATCAAATACACAAAAAGATACTGCATAAAAATTCACGTATTATAGGAAAATATAATAATCAGAAACAGTAATATAAAGTTTTTTATATATTGAAAACTACAAAAAATATATAATTTACTAGTAAAATACCAATATAGGCCATGTAATACAGTCTAAAGCATCAAACTATCAATAGAAAATCAATGATTTTATAAAAACAGTATCATGAATTATTAATGAGTTATTTAGAATAGCTATTTATTTAAAAATATTATACTTAATATATAAGAACTATATAAAAAATTAAACAATACTCAATAAATTTAATTGAAAGCTAGACTGTGATCACCTGGTTGCCATTAAGAACTGTGGCAATCTTCTTGATGTATTCCCCAATCTCTGAAAGCTTATACTTGGCCTTGACAACTCCTTGATCTTCTCTTGATACTGTTTCTCTTTAGTGGTTCTCTTCTTCTTGGATGGGCAGCTCTAAATATCTCTGATGGATGCAACAGTCTTCCCCTGTTGGACTTTGAGGTGCTCATAGAAGGTCTTGTATCTGGGCTTGATTCCAAAGGAGAAATTTATATACTTATGCTAGCCCTCCAAAGATGAATTTTTTTCATCTCATCCTTAAGAACTGCCTGATAGCAGTTCCAGTTGGCTTTGGCTCTGGGCTTGCCCCGGCACTTAGTGACCTTACATCCAATCCACTGTGGTTCATAATATTCAATGAAAGGTTAGAATGCACCATCATGTTTATTGGCATATGGATCCTGGCATAGGAGGTCAAAGGCTTGTCCAGTATGCTCTGGCTTTACAAAGGCTAGTGCTACAAACTTCTGAATTAAGAACTTGTACTTTCCTGATGTATCTAGACAGTGGAGCTTGCTGAGCTCAGATAGACCCTTTAGTTGCCTGTTGACAGCCTGTCAATAATGGAAAAAACACCCCTGGACCTCTCCATCAAAGGTGTTTACAAAAGCGTTATACTGGACAGTTTCATAGTCCATGATTATAGTTGAGGGTCCAAGCACTTTATCATGAGCTTCTTGCTCTGCTGCAAGAGTGGCTTCATCCTTTTCATCATCATCTGGATTGGCTCTAGTGTTATGGCCAGGGGGACTCTTTCTATTACTGGGTAGTGATTTGATGCCATCCTGAAGGATTTTAAAGGCCTTTGTGTAGATCTCTTCTGTTGCCCCAGGAAGCAGAAAGTAGGCAAATGGGAGCACCTTTCCTTCAATAAGGGAATGTACAACCCATAGCTGGTAAAAAAGGAGGGGTCATACTGAAAAGGTACCGTCACATAACCAGGTCTCTGAATCTCTTAACTGCTCCAGGTTCTGTTGTGTAGCATAGCATATAATTCTTGCCTCTGCTGTAGGCCCATCATCATGTAAAAGGAATACCTCATCACCATTGAACATCTTTAACTCCTCTGTCAAGACTAACTCTCCTTGGACCATGGCAGATTTCTTATGGGGGAATAGATCACGGTGTTTGTCACATATGTACTTCACTAACTGGTCGCGGTCAGGGATGAGCTTCAGGCTCTCATTAATTAGGTGTGTGGTAATCTTAACTTCCAGATCAGAAGCCTTGGCGTCTTTGGAGACTGGGACCATTTTGTAGAGGTACCACTTTAGAAGCTTTTCAATAAGATTGATTGGAGCATTGCATGTGTGCTCTCCTTTTTCACTAGTGACTTTATCCCATCCTTCTGTATTGATCCTGGCAGCGCAGCTTCTACCTTCACATAAATAATGCTTGCTTCTTCCTGCTCTCTTCTGATTGTTGCAATTGAAAACATAGTCATCACAGAATAAACTTGCACCTCCTTTGACAGACATTAGAGGGAAAAATCAAGGGAACTTCTTTGGGAGCTAAAACTTTCCTTTGATGTTACATATATTGTGAACCTTTAGGGGATTCCATGGGCCAATTGGTGCTTGATGATTTCCAGGCAGGTAATCATCAGGATCTTCTTTATTGATACTTGATGAGGAGGATGGAGGTGCAGATTTGTTGGGCAGTAGAGGGGAATTATCTGGAGTTGGATTCTTGCGCTTCTTGGACTGGGATGAGCTTGATTACTTGGGGCTTGATTCCTTTGAGCTTGATTCATTTGGGCTTGACTGGGGTTCTAGGCTCTTGGGTATCTTCTTTCTTCCTTGCTTGTTTAGTGGAACCTCATCTCCTTCTGATTGGTACCAGCTTAGAGAAAAGGAGGGGCAGGGGAGGGCTCTTTTCTTTTAGGGTCTAGCGTTTTCTCCTTTGTCTTCTGTTTTTTTTGAGGGCTCTTTGTTTGGTTTTTTGTTGGGGTAGGGACTTTGAGCCTTTCCAGAGGCTTTGTGTACTTTCTTGGTTGACTTGGGGCTCTTTTGTGACTTCTTGGAAGATTTTTCCTACAATAATTAGAGTATAGTTCATAAAGTAAGAATAATTATGTGAAACACTAATAAAATTAAATAATAATCACTTGTTTTATTTTTTATTATTAATTAAATAGTTTATAGAAGTACGGAAAGTAATTTTAGAGCTAGTTTATTGGTAAAGAATAGAAAAAACCATGTTTAAATAAAAATTCAACATTCTGGTAGTCACAATAGTCAAAAATATTTAATTTTTGTTTGTCAGCATAAAAAACACTTTAATTTTGACGTCAACATACTGACAGTCAGCATTAAAGTAGAAAAACACTATGTAAATCACTTATAAAGCTTGGTTAATATTTTCTAGAGTTGGTTTTTAAGGCCAAAATTGATTATTTTTAAATTTTAAAAATTTAAAGATTTGCATATGTAAATTATAAAAACTAAATAATAGAAATTGTAGAGGGAAGTCTAAAGTACAGCCCTGGGTACTTTGGCCTGAATTACCATACCATTGTATGTGTACTTTTTGTTAAGTGGCAGTGTTTTACTAATAAACCAGTGAAGGTGTCAACATTCAGGAAGTCAGCGTTTTTTATAGTAGCTCTCCTATTAAATCTTGCTTAAATTATGTCACTTTGTTTGCTTAGCCAAACCACTTTGTTGCAATTTAGGCAACATGCCAATTTGACACAAAGTTGACATTATAATTACATATCTAAATTCTATTTTTAAAATATGCATTGTGGCTTAAGTGGACTTCCAGAAATAAGCTATAGTCTATCCAGTGAGTTTAAAATAACAGTAAATATCTAAATAATACAAAGAATGCTCTGAAAGTTGGTATATGTCTTTGTTCAATGCTTATCTTATTATTTATTTAATAAAAATAGTAGTATAAAATATAAAAAATAGTTATTTTTAGAATACTGTATAATTTATTAAGAAACTCATGGATTCTTATTTGAGGTTGACATCCAGATATTACTTACTGTGGTCAACCTTAATGTAAAAGTACAAATAAACTTACATTTTCATAGTAAATTATATTAGGTTTTTGGCTTAAAATTAAGCCTTTGTTTAAATGGTGTTGACATTATGTCTGTTCATTTTTAATTTTGCAATTCTGACTTAATAATACACTATGAAAATTAGCTTAGTTTTGGAAATGCCCAATTCTGGCAGATAAATACTAAAATAATGTTGACTTACTGAATGTTGACAAATTGTTGACATTCAGTGAGTCAACTTGCAGAATGAGTTAATTCTGGCGGTTGCCAGTTTAACCTAGCATTAACTGATTACTTCCACCACAATAGATTCTATACTGCTCATTCACAGACATGATCAACTCCAAAACAGATATTCAATCACAGCTTTGTTCACGGCCCAATTTCAGAGAAATCAGATACCACCCAGTTCCACTGGAATTGTGCTCAGATTTATTCCAAATGCCAGTTTATTGTAAATTCATAATATAATGGCAAAAATGCGGGATTGACAAATCCTTGGTTCAAATTTCAAATCACATTTTTAACAACTCAGCTGAGTTAAAATTAAAATATTGAATAAAATCATTTATTTAATTTGACATTGTTTGGCTACTTTAAATTTTCAAATTTTGAATCCCTACTGCAATTTTTCAACTCAATATAAAACTCACTAAAAGAATGTGAGTTGCATAGATCAGAAATGTGGGATTCTAATATAAAATTTGCTATTATCTGTAGGTCTAAAAATCACAGACAACATGAAATAAATAACGTTTATGAGATCATGAGATTGTCAAATCAAAGAACCAAACTCATATCATAATTGAGGTGGATTTGAAATAAATTCAATTGATGGGTGTCTCAAACAGGAATTCAAAGGATCTATTGTGGATCCATGATAATTCTTTCAGGGATCATTGGAATTCTTGAATAATCACCCAACTCTATTCTAGGAAAGCTAAGGTTTAGATGCTTACATATCCACCAAATGAGTATACTCAATAATAAAATAGATTATAATATAACATTCTCTTATTTATTTGTATATTTATTATAAACTTTGTATGTTATTGGTAGCACTCTTATTAAAATTGAATTTTTCAATTATTTTATACACATAAAATGTATTATCACCAGTTATTGTAACTTAAATAAAAAGGCACATCATTTTAATAGCTGTATATCTATGTATTGCTATTAAGGATATCAAATTACAGTCAAGTTTAGAAAATGCTAATGATAAATTAGAATTAGATGTTACAACTTACTGTTATAAAATTTCTTTTTCCTTGCTGTGGCAATTGTGAGATTAGGCTGGTTGACCACAAATGATCAGGCTAATCATCACACGCAGATCTTAATCAGTTACACGCTATATTATCACTTGGTTATCATTAAATCAAGTGTAGTAATTATACGCTGTATAATCATCAATATATTATAATAGATATGACAGTTACACGCTGTGTAATTGTTAGTTTATTATAATAGATGTTGCAATTATACGCTGTATTATCACTGATCATCATTCCAATGTGTACTGATTGTACGCCGTATATTACTTGCTTTATTATAATTGATGTAGCAATTATATGCCATATAAACGTTAGCCAACATAGTGATTATCATTGATTTTACGCTGTATAACCCAAAGATCATCTATCACTCACCTCCCAATCCACCCTACTGGACGTTGTATCAACCCAGCCCCACACTGTCTGATGGGCTTTTATGCTCATATCAAACAAGTGATATGCAAAAGATCAGGAAATACCAAGTTTGGGTCAGAGCTACACGGTGTATAATTGGATTCCTTATTGGTTCAGGTCAGCATTACACGGCAGATAATTCATGGGTTGATATTGGATTGAGTCTGCTATTATACAGCATATAATCCCTAATTCAACCCTTTGCATTAATAAGCAGAAGACTCACCAGCCAGAAAAGGATCACTGATTAAGCCCTACAAATGGAATACCAAAATTCCACCTTCCAATGCTGGAAGACAGATTAAGGATCATTTATAAGTGTCAAATAAATACGGCGTAGTTTCTCAGCGCAATAATAGGCGTGTAAGATACAGCCAATCAATAAATGTCAGTAGGCTAGCTCAAGAAGAGCATATGCTGTAGCTGAGGTGCCATGTACGCCTGAAAAGGCCAGTAGCAACACACGTGCCAAGGACAGCCAATCAGGATAGGCGCAGCCAGCAAAGATGGACCTATTGCAAAGGTAGCCACTGAGAACTGTCTGAAAGAACAAGAACAAGAGTTGTTGCAGTATATATTGATACAGACGCCTGAAAGGATAACAACAAGTTCTTAGTTACGCCTGGATAGATTGCAGCCTCTGGCTAGATTGTACTCCAGCTTCAATAAACGTAATTATCCTCAAAGTTCTACTCTATTGTAGTCTGTAGTGCTCTTGCATAGGATTAGGTAGAGTACATTGGCAAGGCTAACATCTATCTGTATCTTTGAACATACCAGCAATAACACAAGTTGCTCAACAGTGATGTTTCATTTGTTGTTGATTATGTTCTTGCATTTAATTGGATGGTTTCACCTCCAGTTGCCTTAGCAATAGATATCAGGTTACCTCTGAAAACACAGATGATCTTGCAGAGGCAATTTAATTTCCTATTGTAAGGCAACTGTAATACCCAAGAGTGGTAGGTACTACCTGTAGTAGGTACGGAAGAAGATTGGCAAACTGGAAACCTGTCAGAGCGGTGACAATGGGGTAGATGATCATTGTCCATTGGAACACCTTGGCATGGGTGTTGTATCTGCCAAAGCTATCCACAAAGTAGGTCAATATGTAGTAGGCAGAGGTGTACACAACAACAGATATAGTGGAATGAGGTGACACTAGAGGAGGCCAAGAGCCAGAGTAAAAAGAATTAAATTGACCTGGGTCTTCATAATACTTTTGGCCCAACCCTTCTAGTGAGGGCCCAAAGGCAGCAGGTCCTTGCTGATACCCTCCAATCTCAAGGCAAGCTGTGAGCACAGCTGTGAAAATGGGGTGGAACATCTTCACTGTTGGGGATTGAAGGTGATATTAACTAGTCTAAGGGTTAGACTAAGAGTGGGGATTTAAAAGTTATTTATTGAGGGGGTATTTCTCTCAATAATAGCACAAGTCATCATTGAGAGGGGGATCATTTATTTTTAGCATCTCCCACTGTGAAAAGTTTTGCAAGTGGGAGTGAAAACAGTGGATAGGTGAACCCAAAAGTCTGATGTTGCAACTGAGTTTCCAGACTTGCCTGCCAACAAGTCTTACAATACACAGGGGGCGCTCAATGAAATGTCCCTTGATGTATCTAACAACATGAACCAATCTGATGGCAATATTAAATTGTGGGCACTTTCTCCTAATTAGGAGTGCTACCAATTCAGCCTGTTGATCCCCGCACAAGTTATTCCTCAGATCAAATCCTTACATGGAACAAGCCACCATGCCACCCCCTTGTGGCTGTGTGGCTTTTCCCATATGGTATATTAATCACAATATTCTACAATAAACAATACCTTATTCTTATTATTCCTGTCCTTTCTATTGGACTGTTGTCTTCCCAAATTCCAAATACTGAATTCTCATTGGTTCAGTTGTAACAGTGGTAGCAGCAGTAGGTTCACAACCTACCTAAAGAAAAAATCCCCCCTAAGAAAGGACAGAGTACGGGCTGTATGGTTACTCCCCATCAAGAGACCTTCCTGTCAATCCTCAAGGAGGACATACCTGACAGGTACATTATTTATCAAGACCAGCTAGTTCTTACAAGTGTGTATAATTGACTCCGTCTTGGACAGCATGACGCCAGCGTCACCCCGCCTCAGTTGGATTTTTCACAGCGCATGCTCAACCTCCAGCTGGAATCCTTTGCAGGTGGGGTCAGAGGAGCCAACATTGTCAGCTGGCTTTATTCCACCAAGACCCACATTTGTATCTGCCAAGTACCCGAGCCCATGTGGGTTGCTACTGCATCAGGGCGCCTCACTGGGCCCACCGCTGTGTGGTTTACCAACTGGGCCAGTCAGGAAATTGAAGTCACCTGGCTGGCATTCAGAGACGCCACAAGGTCCCGCTACAGCAAAAACTTCTCTCCTATTGTGGTGGGAACTCCCCTTCTAGCAATCAAACAGACTGGATCTGTTCCCAAATATCTTTCTGCCTGGCAACAAGCTATTGCCGCTGCCCCAGAAGCTGTGACCAACAGGAACACCATGCTTCTGACCCTGATAGTCAATGGACTCAAGCCCCATATCTGTAAGTGGGTCCCCATAGGTTGCTGCACCTCCATCAATGACTGCTAAAAAGCCATTGTGGAGGCCAACAACCAGGCTTCAATGGGCTTCTGCCATAAAAATGATGCTCCATCTCAACCTTGTGCAACACTTGACAGCGCCCACAACCAAGTAGGCCACTGCCAGCCTTGTCAGCAGGATAATGGGACTAAACGCCCCCACAAGGGAGAGCTCCAGCTAGCCCAAATCAAGGAACTTGGAAAAGCCTGGGGGTTGTAGGTACAAGAGGTCCTACAGCCCCACCTGGACCACACTCTCAATCCCTCCTTGCAAAGAATTTATGTGACTATAATGTACACAAAGTCAAAACCCTTGACGTCTTCCAGGTCCACAGTGATGACCCTGTGCTTCAAGCAAGCCACTCCTTTAATAAAGGAACCCACTTGGCTCATCCCTTTTGTTTTTGTGGAAACACCCACAAATTTTTGGTAGACACTGGGGCCAACCACACCATGGTGGACCAGGCGTTTGCTGATGCACAGCAGCTAGACTGTGTACCCAGCAGATTTAAGGTAGTACAAGTAGCTGACTCACGCAGAGTAGCAATTACCCACAATCCGGTCCCTTTCTCTGTGAGAATGGGGAACATCCAGGTTAAAATCTCTGAGCCAATCATGGCCAGGCTCAGCCACAATGTAATTGCTGGCCTTGACTTGCTTTTTCATAATTGTCCCTACATCAATTAGAACATCTGTTATCACCCTCAATAGAAATGAGGTGAGCTTTCAGATCTATCCTGTTGAAATGAGCAAGCTTCTCCACAATAATGTGTTTTTCAGAATAACAGAAACAGGCTTGTACAATTTCAAGGGGGGAACTAGACTTCAATCAATTCTCAGTTGAAGTTATCTGTGCTGAACCACCTGCAGCCCCCCTTGACCACTTTACCTTCACCACCGCTTGCCACCCTCCTTGAGGAGTATAAGGACATGTTCAGTGAGACACTCAAACAACTACCTCCTCCTGGGAGATTCAGCACACTGTACAACTCCAAGGGCCAGTACCTAAAGCATGTCTCTTATACTGCCTCACACCAAAAGAAGATGAGGCCCTCTGCCAGCACCTTGTCAACGCGCTTGACAAGGGCTTCACATACCCCTTGCTCTCCCCATACGGGGTGTTTGTCTTCTTTGTAGCCAAGAAGTGAGACAGAAATCACTGGATAATATGAAGCCGTTTCTAAGTGATGGGAAATTACCACCCAAATCCACATAGAATTGATGATTAACCACCAATGCGACTTCAGATATTTTTTCGTGAAATTTCCAATTGTAACTCCAGTATTAAGTAGAACAATTAGTCCTAACCAAAGTAGTCCAAGATAAATGACCTGGGAAAGCATCAATGCATCTTTGGCATAAAATTCTGGGCATTGAAAATTGACACAATTTTCATTTTCAAGAATGGGGGGAGGAGCTTCAAAATTGGATGGCATGAAATTAACATGGGGAGGCACCAACAACAAAGTTCCAGTTGTAGGGCCCCATCTTCAAGAAATGATTTGGTTCAAAATCAGATTGTACAGGATATACTGCAACAACCCAAGCACAGGATGCATTTTTAAAAATTGAAAATTAGAAATTGGGATAAATGATTTTTATTGAGTAAATTTAGGAGGACTCAACTCTTAGAGTTGAAACAGGGAAAACTATTCAATATATATATATAAAATTGACTAAGCAATACCACCTGAGTCTTGACCTCCTATTCTTCTATATTGTCAAGTAAGTATCTGGTCCAGGTTGCAAAGAACTCTTGTGTGACTAGTTTCTGACAACCATACTGATTAACAAGCTCATATCAGGTGACCCCCATATTACGTCAATTTATCAACGTCAGTTTGAAAGGGGGAGCTGGTTTCAGCTGGCAGACTGGAGCAGCAGTCACCCATTTTCAATCAACTGTTTGGTTTAAATCCGTTAACTTGGTCAATTTCGATACAGGTTTTCCAGCCTTCCAAGCCTTCTTACTTGGACAGAAAATACCCGGCATTATGGAATCTACCGTGACAAGAAGGACGGGTCACTTTTCCTGGTCACATATTAGTGCACCCTAAATTAGGTGACAGTTAAGAATAAGTACCCCCTGCCGTTGATTAACAACCTGTTTTGCACACTTGCGGGTGAAAATGTCTTTAGCAAGATTGATATCACTGCAGGGTTCAATCAGGTCCGCATTGCACCAGGAGATGAGGAAAAACTGCCTTCTGCACATGCTACAGGTTGTTTGAGTATTGAGTCATGAACTTTGGAATGAACAACACTCCTTCCACCTTTGCCATGTTGATGAACAAGGCATTTGAGGAATTGGTTGGAAGGTGTGTGGTTATGTACCTGGACAACATTATTGTCTTCAGTCAAGATCAAACCACGCACCTCAAACACTTCTGTATTGTCTTAACACCCTAAAGAAAAACCAGCTAAAAGCTAAACCCTCCAAATGTGAATTCCTCAAGTTGGAGCTCTTGTTCCTTGGGCACACCATCTCTGCCTGAGGGATAAAGCCTGACCCTTCCAAAATCAAGGTAATCATCAGCATGCCACCTCCCACTGATGTCAGTCAGGTGCATACCTTCTTGGGCATGGTTGCCTACGTGCGTAAATCCATCCCCAACTGTGGAGAACTTATTGCATCTCTCACTGTGCTCCTGAACACTAAACAGCGCTTCCACTAGACCCCTTCCAGAGACCAAGCCTTTGAGACGTTGAATCAGAGACTTACAACTGCATCTGTATTGCAGTTCCCCAATTGGAACTGCCAATACAAACTCGAGACTGAAACCTCTGATAGGGCTATAGGGGACATGCTATGGATAGAAACTGACAAAGTTGTCTTCCTCCCTGTGGTATACAAGTCAAGGAAGCTCACTGACTCAGAACAACTTTACCCTATACACAATAAAGAGTTGGCGGCAATTGTGCACTGCGTTGAGAAATGGCGCTGTTACCTGGAAGGGGCAACCTTTTTACCCCACATCCTGACAGACCACAAGTAACTTCAGTATTTCAACACACAGTCCCACTTGACACGCCGCCAAGCAAGCTGGGTTGAGCGTCTATCCCCCTACCAGTTGCGCGTCAAGTACAAGCCTGGAAAGGAACTTGTCACAGCTGACGCCCTCTCACAACTCTACATAGCGTCCATCACCGGGAATGACGGCTTGGACCCAGACTGACCAATGCTTTACCTCTGTCCTGAGGCAGCTTGTTAAAAAGGCCTTAACTCAGTAACCATCTCCAAGCTGAAGGACAATGAAAGTCAGTTCACCACCAATGCTGGCAATGTCTGCTGCCGGGCGGAGACAGGTGAGAAGACACCTTACATTTCCACCACACAACAGGGCAACCAATACTGTATTACCACCACACTATGGGTCACATCAGAGGACGCAACCTCTTCATAATCATGAAACAAAAGGTTTGGTGGCCACACATGCACCAAGAAATCTTGGACATCCTTGAAACATATGTTTTGTGAGAAAAAAATACGCCAAACCTGCACCCCCAAGTCTGTCCTTCCTATCAAGGCCATGGAGCCCTTTGAACAATGGCCCCTTGATGTGGTTGGGCCCCTCCCCAAAGACAGACTGGGAAAGAAGTACATCATAACCGCCATCAACTACTTCACTTGCTGGCCAGTGGCTTGGGCAATAACTAACCACACTGCCACCACCATCACCTGCTTCATTGGCAAGGAAATTGTGGCCCGCTTTGGGTGGCCCAAACGTCTCATCACAGATGATGTTCTTAAACTTGTTGGACAAGTCATGAAGGCATACTGTGCCAAGAACGCCCTCCAACAGGTAGTTACCACCCCCTATCATCCGCAAGCCAATGAATGTGTGGAGCAGTTAAATGGCTTTCTGGTCCAGTTGATTGCCAAGCTCTCACAGGAACACCCCAATACCACATGGACTGAACACTTGCCCACCAATCTCCTTATTCTACGAGCAAGAATCAACCAAGGCACCAGATTCAGTCCCAGCGCCTTGGCCTTTGGGATGCCTGACAGTCTGACAGGGACCAAGCAGGGAAAGTTACGGTCCATAGTGCCAGGGAAACCCCCTGTTGACAACTCCATCCCTAAACCAATGGCGTGCCAAAGCCCAAGAAATTGAGCACAAACAAATTGAAGAAGAGAAAAAGCACCTTGAAGCCAGATAAGCTGTAGGTGACCCCATCTACACCCTCAACCCCAATTTGGCTAAGTTGGAGCCCAGCCACCTAGGGCCCTTCAAGATAGCTGCAGTCTATGACAATCACACCTATCAGCTTGAAGATGCCTAAGGAAATACCAAGACGCTCCACCACAATTGCTTGCACCCCTGCCGTGCCATCCCCAGACAAAGGTTGTTTGTGCAGACCTTCCCAGATCTCCCACAGGCTCTGATCCTGGTGTCTGACAACAAGAAGTTGGCAAGGGGGGTTTTGCAACCAAGTTTCTAGACTTGCCTGCCAATGTATCTTACAATACACAGGGGGCGCTCAATGAGTTATCCCTTGATGTATCTAACAACATGAACCAATCTGATAGCAATATCAAATTGTGGGCACTTTCTCCTAATTAGGAGTGCTACCAATTCAACCTGTTGATACCTGCTCAAGTTATTCCTTGGATCAAATCCTTACATGGAACAAGCCACCATTTCACCCTCTTGTGGCTGTGTGGCTTTCCCCCATATGGTATATTAATCACAATATTTTACAATAAACAATACCTTATTCTTATTATTCCTGTCCTTTCTATTGGACTGTTGTCTTCCTCAATTCCAAATACTGAATCCTCATTGGTTCAGTTGCAACACTGGTTAGTGAGGGTTGGCATTGAGAAATTGGAATAGGGTTAAACCCTTGTTCCCCCACTATCTGTGGCTGGACTGGAAATTCTTGGGTGTGGCCAATAGATCCTGGTTGGAGTATTGCCAGGAGGGGAAATGTTCCCAGTTTTACCACAAGGTCTAATTTTAGACTGGGTTGTTGGGTTTGGCAAGGGTCTGGCCCCAACCAAGTGGTCTGGGTCCCAGATACCCACTGGTTAGGGCCAGGATTGGTAGGCAAGGTTTGGATGTTGTTTCTGACTAATTCAGGGCTGCAAGGTTTACCCTCTGTTTTTATCCCCAATAAATGGACTCATTTGATTGGTCACTCTCCTCAGTAGATTCTGATTGGCTGGAGGCTGGATTTCAGCTCCCTGGGTCATGGGTGGCTGGCAGGCGCCTTCCCAGATATAAATTATTCCAGGATACACTAAGTTTTGTTTTTACTTTTTAAATTATTTCCCCATTTGAGAGGGGGAAATCCTTCTCATATTGAGAGTTATTTAGACCCATAATTCTTATCCTGCCCCAAATTGGCACAATGGTAGAAATTTGGTTGGCGTCAGGAATATTCCTGATACAATTGGTGTAAAATCATCCAATAAAATGCAATAACAGAATAGATAATAAATAAACAATTGCCACAGCAAGAAAAAGAAAATTGATAACAGTAAGTTGTAGCATATAATTCTACTTTATCATTAGCATTTATCTAAATTTGACTGTAATTTGATATCCTTAATAGAAATACATAAATATAAAGCTATTAAAATAATGTGCCCTTTTATATAAGTTACAATACCAAGCAAAAAGAAAGTTTGAATCAAGGACATAAAAACAAAGTTCCTGGATCAGAATGTGTAAATTGATTTGTAAAATCAAAGCATAGTAAACTAAAAAATTATCTTTGAAGTTTCCTATTTAAAGGGCTTCATTTCCCACCTCTACTTCCTTTCTCAAAACTTCTAAAAAAATTCTGTGTCAGCAGGAGGATGGATCATGAAGCATTGTTTAGTATAGCTTTGATAAGTAGGTAACTTAATCTATAATATCTTAATGATAAGTTTTATACTAGCTTATAATTAAAATAATCCACTATGTAACTAAATCATATTATTTATTTTGTAGGAAGTATGATTTATTTTGCTTATACTAAAGTACTATTATAGCTCTACCTAAGCTTTGATAAATCAAAACTTAAAAATATTTTTTTATAAAGTGATTGTTCATGTATTTATATCTTTTATAGTTTATTGATGGGGCAGGAAGATATTATGGCAATTGTTTTTCTGACAACTGATCTTCTGTCAAGTTTGATCCAACTATAATTCTCTTCACATGTATTTTTGATTGTCAGGAAATCCTGATCTATCAGGGTTGACTGATCCATATTCCCATCACTAAAGCTATGTGCTAACAATAGACGGGCCACAGCCAGGTGCAAGACCTCTATTCCAGAATACAGAGAAACTATATCAAGACTGGTATAGTTTCCAATCCAGAAGACACCTGAGACATTCCAGGTCTCAGGTCATGGGTCAATCTAGAAGCTTCTATAACTAGATGCTAGGCATTCTGGATCCCAAAATAGACACAAACCTGCCCTATGGAATAAAGACAGGAAATTACAAACATCCCGTCTCACTGATAAATGGGACAGAAAACCACCTGTGCAAGTTTTGTGCATTAGACCAAGCACAAGACAGGACCCAGCCCTATGGATGTCAACTTAGTTGGTCTCAACTAAGTCAAGGGATATCTAGGCTGAAGAGGAGAAATTAGCAGCCTAGGATATTACCTCATTCAAAACCTTATTCAGGTTTGGAATCCAACTCTGGGGGTGAAACTAGTAGCTTGGGGATGATAGGCTAGCTAGTAAGAATTATCTGCAGATAGACACTAGTCTGGCTGCTACCTTTACGCTATAAAAAGCCCTTCCAAGATCACTTGGAGGGCATACAAATTAATAACCATCAACATTACTACTAAGCTAAATAGTAGTAGTGTCAAGTACAATAAGAGTGTATTATGGATACTTATAGAATCCTGCCAACTCACCTCAGTTGGTGTTGCGTCCCGAAGACCACAGGACTCTCCCTTTACTTGGCTCCAGCAGCAACAAAACTCTGCCAGTTGCTGCAATCACACACCAATTGGAAGCACATCTGTCCCTATACAGATATCCCAATCTCAATATCTATAACAACACTAATAAGAATAACAACTCTTCTTCAAGAACCAAAAATATTGACATTGATGATAAAAAGTCTAAATTGCAAAATAAAGAAAGCCTGTCCAGTAGAAATTATTTTCTAATCCTTTTAATGTTGTTATTTTTTTATGGCTGCAAAATTTAATTTATTTGGGTTATAAAAGGTAAAGATTTAAAATTAAGTCTTCTTGACTTTAGTAAGAGGAGATTTGGTCAGTTTGCTTGTAGGGAATAAAGTATTGGTTCCTTGTTTGAAGACTAAGGATATCAATACACAGTTACTGACTTCAAAATACCTTTTTCTTATCTAGGCAGACCAAAACACAGTCTTACTATCTATAAACGCAGATAAACTTTAAGGAAGAGTATAATTGAAGAGAGCAAGAGTTGAATCTTTATTATTGTTAGAAAAAAATCCTTTTATAGGATTGTTATCTCATGGACAGTTGACCCAAGAATCCTAGGGCCGGACCAGCCTAAGTATTGGGGTTTCACTGAATAGTGTTATCCCAAAAGGCATCCCACCCAATGCTCCATTGCAGAGTTATTGTTATTGCATCATTTCTGCTTCTGACCTTATCCTAAGGCAAGTAAGATGCCAGCTGTAATGTCAAGCTGCTATTGTGGATTTCTTCCTGAAAACCAGTCCATCCATCCCATGTCCTATGGGTGGGATCTACTCTATTGCAGAGTATAATAAAATAACACATGAAAAATATATAAGGAGTTTTTGGGGTTCAACCCCATCCAATGTAGGCAGAACTGGGTTAAACCATAGAATAACCACTAATGTGGTTATGATAATTGGGATGAACACCTGAAAATGCATTATTGGCCAAGTTTTCAGCTCCAATGGAGCACTTGTATATTTCAGGGTTGTGCCGCCGCACCGCTGGATTGATCAAAGGTGGATACTTGATTTGGATTGGATTTAGGCGGACTGGTCCATTGATTTTGGGTCAGGAAAGATCATTCTTAATTCTTGGAGCAGCTTGGCCTTAGTGCCACCAAATTTGGCCAGTGCATCAGCGTCCAAGCCAAACATCAATTTATTCTGAATATCTTTCCAAATTCCAATTAATAGATTAATGGCTGAATTTTCAAGTCAAAAATCCAGGGATTTCACATTTCCCCCACTTGACTTGACAATACAGAAAGAAGAAAAATGACAGACAACCACAGTGTTATCAGCAATACCAAAAGAAATACTTCAGATGCCAGAGCACTTGAAAAAGAGTACATGAAGACCTTGGATAATGTTCAGCTAAGGAGATAATTGGCAAAGAAGTCCTCTACCTGTTGAAAAATAATCACTTGATATTTTGGTGAGCAAGAGGAAACCATGTCTAAGATATTTGTTGCCCCTACATTTGACGCTGCATTGGTTGGTACAGTGGAGTCCTTAGATATTGACACTGCAGCGGGTTGGTCTTATCTAGAGGGTCTGGGTATCAAACTAGGTGAACACATGAATGTGATTCACAAACCAGAGAACTCCAGTTGGTCTTTCTTTGAGGTCTCATCTGATGTTTTGGCTTCTGGCATTGATTTACGGCGCCAGTCTAATTTTGAGAAATTGGCCGTACCAGCACAGTCTTTTCAAAACATGTCAGGTATCCTGCAGGAGTTATTTTTTCAAGTTTTGAAATTTCATTGAGAGAGCAATGTAACAACTTGGTTAAGAAAAGGTTCTACTTATTGCCACAGTTATGAATATGCTTGTCTATCTAACTACGCAGTTAGTGAGTTAGATGCCACAATGATCTTGGCCAATTTTATGACTGACGTCCCAGAGAAACTTGTTGTCTTTTGATTATGCAAGTTGGTGATTATGAGCTGGAGCGTAGAAGTTTTCACCATCCCTGATTTTGAGCGTAGCTTGCAGGTAAGTTCTCAGGATAATTGAGAACGTCAGGTCAGTGTGACCTTTGGCCATGTAAGTTCAAATCTTCACCTTGGTGATTATGGTGTTGAAGTGGCCCAAATGGTATTAATGGGAGCTCATGTAATATTTCCTAAGGATAGTGTTCCTTGCTTTACTCTTTCTGACATGAATCACTGTCTTGATGAGGCTTGCTGTCAGCTTTTCATAGAAAAAGTAGAATTTCCCCCAATGTATGACAACATGGAGGATTTTCTGGCAGATTGCCTGATTCTGGCTGCATGCTATATATCTATCTCTGTATTGGGTTGTCTTTTGGATACTTGTTCTTAGATTGAGCTTCCTATCATGCATTGGAGCTCCTTGGATCATTACAAGCAGCAAACATGGGCTTGCTGTATCCTGGTAATGGCAACAATTTGGCGTGAGCTTAACACCAGCTTGTTCATTGGTTCACGTCAGCGTAGAGGGGATGCTCCTGCAGAAATGGTTGAAGAAGAGAAAGAATATGCTCCACACCAGACACAACCTGTAGCTACAAGCAAGCATGTGACCCGCAGTTCTAGTCAGAATTATGCCTGTTGTGGCACAAAAGAATTTATGTAGAGGTTCTTTCTAGACATATTCCTCAAACTGTGACTAAGGATATCAGCAATCATAACTTGACAAGCAAGGAAGAAGTTGACAAGAGTGAAAAGAGCAATGAGACAGAAGAAAGTAGTCCTTCAGACAATTTGGACCAGTAGTGCAACTGTTGGGCAATATTCCTGATATTCCCTGCTTATTCACAATAAACATAATTTTTAAAAAATATATAAGCGTATGATAGTTATGAATTTTAATTCAATCAGGCAAAGTGGTATCAAGTATTTAGCATGTACTCTGTTGACTATTGCCTTTGTGTCTGTATTCTTAATTGTGAAAGACTATGTGGATGTCTTCTCAATAATCTTAAAAAGACCAGTCCACAATGCTGTTAGCTTGCGGGTTCTTCCAAACCCATGAGTATCACAATATGCTACAATGTCACCAACCTTATACTTGATTGGTGCTAGTCTGGTGGTATCTGCACTGTCTTTACTTGCAATTTTCTTTGCAACAGTATTAGAATACGCTAGAGCCTGCAGCTTTACAAGGGTATCAGCTAATTGCGTCATATATATTGTGGGATCTACCTTGCTGCTACCATCTACAAGGGAATATGGAATGGGCAGCAAGGCAGGCTGGCGGCCGTACAGAAGGCTAAAAGGAGAATGCTCTGTACTTGAGTGTTTTGAGATGTTGTAGGCAAAAGAAGCTGCCCCCAAGAAAGAAGACTGTTGTGAGGTTTTATGAGTAGCCAGCTTTTGGATTATTTGCACCAGAGTGCCGTTAACTTGTTCCACTAATCTGTTAGTTTCTGGATGATAGGGTGTCAATAATACTACTCTGATTGCTGTGAGTTCATTAAGCCTTGGAATGATGTGAGAAGAGAAATTTGTCCCATTATTAGTTAGGATAAATTGAGGACAGTCATGCTGGTGAATTATGTGCTCCAAAATAAATTTAGCAGTAGACTATGTACCAAGATCTTGGAGAGCTTTGGTTTCAACCCATCTGGTTAGGTGATCAATTGCAAAAATAACATATCAGGTATTAAGGCTGCTTGCTGGAAGAGGGCCCACTATATCCATTGACTAGGTGTGCCAAGAAAAGTATGGCTTCACCAAGTTGTAGCAGAGCTTCTTGTTGAGGGGTTGGTTGAGTTGGCATTATATGCAAGTGCCAAAGATATTGTGCATGCCAAACTGCATTGACTCCCAGAAGTACAATTCCTTGAGCTGCAACAGAGTCTTCATCAGGCCAGCGTGGCCTACTTCCCAATGTGCTTTAACAATAAGGTCTGTTCTTTTGGAGGGCTCTGGAAAGATAAGCTTCTTGCCATCCTTAATTTTGAACAATTTACTGTCTTCTGTAATACAGTCTTGGCTGATAATTTAAAAATGTTTTTGTACTTCAGGTGGTTTGCTCTTAAAATCTTTGAGTTGCATCTTATCAAACAGTTGTTCAGCCATTGGAAGCACAGTGTTAATCATTGGTAATTGTGACAGTCCATCAGCGTTTTGATGTGCCACACTGGCTCTATGATGAATCTCATAATCATAAGCTTGAAGTTTCAGGGCCCATCTGACAAGGTGGCCTTTGGGTTCTTTGAGGTTGTGTAACCATTGTAAGGAGGAGTAATCTGTTATGACCTTGAAATGTATGCCATGGATATAAACGCAGAATTTTTTGCATGCATGAATAACTGCAAGGCATTCCTTTTCTGTAGCAGTGTAATTGCGTTCATGAATATTCATGGTTCTGCTAGTATAAACCACCAGGTGCTCATCAACATTTTCATCAAGTTATGAGAGAACAGCTCCTACTGCGGCAAGAGATGCATCTGTTTGGACAATAAACTCTTTATCAAAGTTTGGATAATGCAATACTGGCGTGGTTGCTAGTAATTGCTTAAGTTTTTCAAAAGCTATCTGGCACTCCTCCGCCCAGACAAACTTAGAATCAGTCTTGAGTAAGTGAAAGAGCGGTCCAGCAGTCTTAGAAAAATTTGAAATAAATTACCGGTAGTATCCAATCAATCCAAGGAAGACTTGTACATCTCTCATGCTATTGGGTGGTGGCATCTTCATCATGGCGTGTACCTTGGGCTTCTGAGGGCTTAGACCTTTGAAATCTATTATAAATCTAAGATACTCCAACTGCTCTTTAAAGAACTGGCATTTACGCTGCTTGATTTTCAGATTGGCGTCAGCAAGGCATTTGAATACTGATTCCAAGTGCTCAAGGTGTTGGCTGAATGTTTTTGAGAAGACATTAATATCATCAAGATAAACTAACACACATGATAACTTGAGATAGCTAAGTATAGAATCCATTGCTTGTTGGAAAGTAGCCGGTGCGTTGCATAGTCCTTGTGACATTCTGGTGGGTTGATATAATCCTTGTGAAGTTATAATAGCGCACTTCTCCTGGTCTTCAGGGGGGATCAATCTGCCAGTATCCACTGATGAGATCCATTGCAGAAAAGTAATTTGCACCACCAAGTTGGTCTAACACATCATCAATACAAGGCAGAGGATATGAACCCTTCTTGGTAAGAAGGTTTAATCTCCTATAGTCAATGACCACTCTGTTGGGGCCGTCTTTCTTCTTTACAATAAGAATTGATGATGCCCAAGGGCTGCAGCTGGGTACTAACATGCCTGTTTTCAAGAGTTTTGTTACTTTGTCTATAAACACTTCATCAGATGCTTTGGATTTTCTTATGGGTCTCATCTGTATGGGCGGTGTGTCTCTAGTATCAATGTGATGCTGAGCATTTCTTGCGCAGCCCAAGTCAAAGTTGTCTTTGGCAAAGATAGACTTGTATCTCTCAAATAGCTCCATTACAGCGTCTTGTTATGAAGTAGATAATCCAACAAGGGTTTCTTGAGAAATAACTGGGCATGCTGGCGGTTTGGTATCAGGTAGTCCCATGTCAGCTAGACTGCCAAAATTCTCAAATTTGGCAATTTCCTTGGAGGACAAAAGACAGAGAAGTGCAATACCTGCCCCTTTTTGACATGAACTGTATTAGCAATGAGATTAGCTTCTAACACCTGGATTTCCTTGTGACCCAGGATGACTATCCCCAGGCTATTGATGGTTCCAAACAAGATATTTGATATGGCTGTTTGATCTTGCCATATAGCCCTTCAGGAATTTCAAGAGTTAATTTGGTCTCAAGAATATGCTGGTCACCCATTTTTATCTCATCAGTTTTGTAGGCTCTCAAGGGAATTCCTTTGTTTTCCTCAATCTGAGTAGGCCGCACTGAAATATTCTTTTCACTTTGGTAAAACTGCACTGGTATGATGCCATCCTGATACACAGTATTTATGTAGTTGCACCTTTTAGTCTCAGGAATTTTACCATCCAGCGTATAGCATATGGGTAACTTCTGACCTAAGATCTCTGTGGGGTTCCTTTCTACCAATCCCCAAAGTGTACCCTGGATTGTAGCCAGGGACTGGTTGGAAGGTATTGTCATTCTCTAGTAAGGGAAATGTATCTCAGAAATATGTATAGGGGTCAAAATGGGCTTTTATTCACTCTCAGAAGGAAGATCCCCTTAGAAACCTTCTGGTATATGGCCCAGAGGGTCAAGGAAACAATATGGATTTGCCAATACTTGGAGCCCTTCAACAATATCTTGGACTCCTTGTACTTGGTCTTGGACTTCTGCACCTTAGTCTTGTACTTCTGCTCCTTAGACTTGGACTCCTGCCCCTTAAACTTGGACTCCAGCGCTGCGCTTAGGATCCAGCTTTTTATTCTTGGGCTCCTGCTCTGTTATTGTGGGCTTCAGCTCTCTTTATAGCTCAGTGGCCTTGTTATTCCACTTGTATAAGTACAACCAAGCTCCTGCTGATGATCAAAAGGCTTCCAAAAGCCTCTTAGCAGAAACTCAAAAGGCCCAGGAAAGACCTCCAAAAAGACCCTGTAACTTTCCAGCCATCCACCTTCTTATAGTGTGTTTTTCCCAACAGTTACGCCTTCAAAATTTTTCTTCAGAAGCTTAAACCATTGCTGCTCACTTTTTCTTATAATAACTTAAGCTTACATACTTACTTTCTCAAAAGCTTAAAGTATTAATTCACTATTTCCTTGCTTATACTTTAAGCTTTTGGCTTCCAACCAATCATTTTCATCAGGAAACCTGCCAGAACTTAACCAATGAATGCAGAGCGCAGAAATAGACCATTTCAGAAGTTCCACCGGGATCCAACTAGGAAAATAATTTCCACAGATCAAACCGCTCAAAGCAACAACTCTTTGCGCACCAAAGCGTTAACCAGTTCATTATTCTGGCACCAGTATTTCCTGCATTCAACCTGAACCAATTTAAATAATAGAATGCTATTTAAATTGTTCTTTTTGGACCTCTTCAACGTTTTCCCCATATACTTACAAATATTGTAAAATCCAAGGAAAACATCCCACCAAAACAACTTTGTATCCAGCTCTCATAGCAAAATACCTTCATCTATCCTAGGAAATCAATAAAAAATATCTTACCCACACTTATATCTACATTCCTTCTTGAGTTTAATATTAAACCAAGGCAAAACATTCCACATTTTACCACCTTGTCAAATCAATTTGGCAAAATTTTAGCTCATTTCTCCGGACCACCAGTTCTTCATCATCTTATGATCCTTCAGCTAGCTCATTTCAGTCTCCAGCAGCTCAGATCAGTCCTACAGCTACTTCTTCAACAGAAGTCACAAAACTTCCACTTGTCCAACATAAGCCCTGCCTGAAAACCACCAAACATGTGGACCATCACAATCTCCAAGACATTTTATTGAAAGTCAATCTTGACACCAAAGTTTTGCATGAATTGAGTGCCTATGAGGATGTCAAAATCCTTGTGAGGAAATACAATTTCAGGAGAGGAGACTGCAATAGATCTAAATTTTAGTGGCAGCGCACTTTACATTCCTTGAGAAACAGTGGGCACTAGTCCTGCATTGCCATATTGTTTACAATAATCTACATTAGGCGCTATTTTCAGTTGTTTAACCAAATTAGTGGACACTATATTGACCGGAGCGCTGCTGTAAATTATGGCTTGGACCTTGACTTTGTTGACCAAAATATCACAATATGTGCAATCAGAATAGGTAGAATTTTTGTTTACTAAGTGGATCAAAGGATTATTTGATGCTTCAACAAACTGCATCAAAGAATCAATAACACTGGGGTAGTGACTTGCCATTCCTTTGAAAGGTAGTGCAATACTGACATTCTCCAAACGGGGGGTATCTTCACATCAGAGAGGTTCACCTGAATTCATCTCCATAATTTGCTGTGTGTATGGCCAGGCTACTATGGTTTCTCCCTCTTCTTCCAAGGCCGCTTTTTGACTTTGGGTTAAGACAGCACAAAAATCATTTGAAACAACTTGGTGAAGAGGATCAGTGGGTTCCTCCTTGACAAATAACTCAGTAGTGATTATTTCAGTTTTATTAAGGCATGGCAGACTAGGGTTGGCTGGCGCAGCAATTTCAACATTGTTGCAGAGCACTGGCAGGGAGACTAGCATAACTGGTTTATCAGGAGGAATGTTGATTTCATGCTCAGTAGAATATCCCTCTTCTACTGAGCTTGGTCTTTTCCCTGCTCTTTGGTAGGGACGTAGACCACGTGTACTTTCCGTCCATTAGGACATTTTGTGGCATAATGTCCTTTATTTTGACAGCAGTAGCAAGTGATATCTGTGAGAGGAATTTGTCTCTCTTGAGTTTGGCACATTTTGGTACTTCCAGCTGCTGGTGTGTTAGTGTTGGCAGGACAGTTATATCTGGGGTTTTCTTTGTTAGGTGCATCATGGGTTGCTTCTAAACGGCAGAGATAGTCCAACCTTTGCACCATGGTAAACTCTTGACCCAGAAAGAGGTTCATTACCCAGATAAAGTTCCTGATAAGGGTTTACAGCATTCTTCATTGCTAACTTGGTGTTGTGTTCAACCATTGTACTGGCTCCTAGGAGGACTTGGGCTTTGTGATAAAATCAGTTGGCAAACTCAGAAAGTGTCTCATTAGTCTTGAACTCAATATTGGAAAAGAGATCCTTGCGTTCTATCATGCAAACAGTACTTCCAAATTCTCTCAGAATGGCACTTCTGGCAACTTGGTAGGTTATATCACCAGCAGGAAGACTTGGCATTATTATATCTCTACTCATAGGGTTGAGTAAATTAATAATTAGGTATGCCCTTTTGGTGTCTGGTGCCCCTACTGTTACCATCTTGTATAATCTCAAAAAGGTGTGCAAATTCCCTTGGTAATCAAACTTTGGAAGTACACCAACCTTGAATCTATTGCCAGCACTCTGAAGAGGTGGAGTTTGCAAGGAAATTTGGGAAGGCAAATTACTACACTGTGCGTTTTGAGGAGGAGCTTGTCTGCTAGCACTTGGATTGGAGGGCATTGCCATCATGATATTTGGGATGGTACACTGTCCTGCTATGGGTGTACTGGCAGAAGTGGATTTGTAGCCCAGTTCACTTTGAAATATCTTGGGAGGGTTATAGTTCATATAGCCTGGCTTGTCCTACAGGCTTTGGATGCAATCCATGATGGAGCTTTCCCATCTGGCTTGATTAGCCTTGTATTGATGAAATTTCTGAATTTTCTCTTGGGCTATTTCAAGAGCGGACTGGTAATCATTGATCTGTTGTTGTTGTAAATCCACTTGATTCTGTAACTCAGCAATTTGACCAAACAATTTGTTGTTAGAATTCATGATGTCATCCACATCAGTCTGAAGGGCGGTAATATGGATTTGTTGACCATCAAACATGGCCAAAGTGGTGATGTGGCTAATGGCAGTTTGTAGAATTTCCACTTTGTCTTGTATTTCCCTTATTTTGTGTGAAGCTGGACCAATTACAGGAGTGTAAGATGCAGCTGTGGACTCTTCAAACTGGTAACAGCGACGGTTTACTGCTTCAATCCATTCAGTGGTCAGGCCATGATCCAAAAGGTTGGTTTCAATGATTCCAGGAAGGTTTTCATCCAATTCCCAAGTCAGGGTTTCCATTATGGACTGAGTCCAACCCAAATGACGCTATTTAGCCATAATAGTCTTGTGGGATTCAGTGAAAGAGATATCTAATTGGCAGAGCAGTTTGGCATAATTATTTGATGCATTCTCTGCATGTATAGCAAGGCCTTGCAATACAATCTGTTGCCAAGAGATAACCATTTGGGAAGTACAAGTTGTGGGGAAAAGGGATTTTGCAATGTATTCTTTGATGTATGTAAGGTCCAGATTCTGGCTCATAAATGTTGCCATAGTGATTACTCTGAGGCGTTCATATTCCAGGAAGAGGTCATCTTAATTATGGGCTTGATAAAACAGAGAGCAGGCTAAGTCCACGCTACCAGTTGGACTGGCTTGGTAGCCATATAGGAGGGACTGAGAGACCTGTGCCACTCTGTCACGGGGTAGAGTTAATGGAGCTTGGTAAAGTACCATATTGTGATTGCTAATGGTAATACCATTGACAGAAGGAGTCATAGATTCCACTGGGGTGGCCACATTGGAAAAGGAACTGGAGGTACAGCAAATGGGCTTGGGGGCCGGTTTGGTATCCATAGGCTCTTGGGATATTTTGTTGTTTGAAGGAGGGGTACATGTATTGATTTGTACCCCTTGTAGTGAGCACCAAATCTTGACTTTAGTAAGAGGAGATTTTGGTTGGTTTGCTTGTAGGGAATAAAGTATTGGTTCCTTGTTTGAAGACTAAGGATATCAATACACAGTTACTGACTTCAAAATACCTTTTTCTTATCTAGGCAGACCAAAACACAGTCTTACTATCTATAAACGCAGATAAACTTTAAGGAAGAGTATAATTGAAGAGAGCAAGAGTTGAATCTTTATTATTGTTAGAAAAATATCCTTTTATAGGATTGTTATCTCATGGGCAGTTGACCCAAGAATCCTAGGGCCGGACCAGCCTAAGTATTGGGGTTTCACTGAATAGTGTTATCCCAAAAGGCATCTCACCCAATGCTCCATTGCGGAGTTATTGTTATTGCATCATTTCTGCTTCTGACCTTATCCTAAGGCAAGTGTGATGCCAGCTGGAATGTCAAGCTGCTATTGTGGATTTCTTCCTGAAAACGAGTCCATCCATCCCATGTCCTATGGGTGGGATCTACTCTATTGCAGAGTATAATAAAATAACACATGAAAAATATATCAAGGAGTTTTTGGGGTTCAACCCCAGCCAATGTAGGCAGAACTGGGTTAAACCATAGACTAACCACTATTGTGGTTATGATAATTGGGATGAACACCTGAAAATGCATTATTGGCCAAGTTTTCAGCTCCAATGGAGCACTTGGATATTTTAGGGTTGTGCTGCCGCACCGCTGGATTGATCAAAGGTGGATACTTGATTCGGATTGGATTTAGGCGGACTGGTCCATTGATTTTGGGTCAGGAAAGATCATTCTTAATTCTTGGAGTGGCTTGGCCTTAGTGCCACCAAATTTGGCTGGTGCATCAGTGTCTGAGCCAAACATCAATTTATTCTGAATATCTTTCCAAATTCCAATCAATAGATTGATGGC
>QTSX02000088.1:0-238701 GCA_014839935.2 Entomophthora muscae | reverse complement strand
TAAATTGTCATGTCAAAAAGGCAGGGATTTCACAAGTCTCTTAAAGAAAAAAAATAAAATTAAAAATAATTATATGCTTAAAGAATAGCTTTTATTAGTAAATAGAGAATATTTAAAATTTTGATTTATTGTAAAGTTAAATTTTTTACATATGCTAAAAACTATAGTTGGATCAAACTTGGTAGAAAATCAGTTGGCAGATAAATAATTCACAGAATATCTCCCTTCCCCCAATTGATAAAACTATACATAAACTATAGTGTAATCTTGCTTTTAAGGAAAAAAGATCTATTTAAATAACAGCTAATATAAGCATCTTTTTATTATCTAGCATATATTTCTTACTAAAGAAATAAATTCCTTGCTGCCTCTTTAGTCTATAAAAAGTTTTAAAGTTGATAACTTTATATTAAAAACTGTATAATTATTGGCTTCAAAGCCAACTTTCAGAAATTAATTTTTTCACTTTGTCCTTTGATGTTTTTATTCTATTTTTACACCCTACATAGTATTTCAATTTTTGCACTTTGGGGGGGGGGGGTCCCATTTTAAATTTCTGCGCTTTCAACCTAAGGAACTTTGACCTAAAGAGCTTTCCTATTAAGCTTTCTTACAAGAGCTATGTTAAGATCAATCATGAGACAGTTAAATGATCTATTTGTCTTAACTCTATTGATTCTACTGTTTCAGGCCCAATAATGCCTGGGTGTGATATTGATCTTGTTGCAAGATTAGACTAGAGTTTCAAAACTAAGCCTACTTTGACAGGGACACTTCTGTCATGTCCATTGGTCATTGAGGAGTTTAATTTACAGTTTATCCTGAGTACATGAATAATTAAATCAAGGATAATTTGTTTGTTTGTGTAACAGAAGATGATACAGATATATTCTTATACAATGATGTAAAGCTGGAAAATTACTGTGTTGAGGTGCTTGGCAAGAAAAAGTGTGATGGTGAACTCTGCAAAGCAACTGCTGTTCTAAAGCTATCAAGTAATTATTCTGATTTTTTTAACAAAATCTCTTCCTGTGTTGCCACCTGATTATGTTCTATCACATGATATTTGTGACAAAAATTGACAGATAGTAAGAAGAGGTCTTCATGTAGTGTGAAATAACCACTCAAATCCACAAAGAGTTGATGATTAATCACCACTGTCAGAAAGCCAGGCATAGGTAGAGGCATTAGGTAGCTCAGGACAGGGTGTGGCCAAGCCAGTGGGTAAAGACCACCATAGAATAGGTGCTAACTTGATAATGTAAGATATATATTGCCTGAGTAAAGATCAGGGTTCAGAGTTAGGGACCACAGAATCCACCAATCCTGTCAAAGTAATGTATAGTACACCAAACACTTGAGTGGACATGGTCTCAGTGGTGGTGGAGGGTTCCATTGGGCGGTCCAATATTGGGGTTAAGGGCAGAGTCATGAGGACAAAGTATGCTGGCAGATAATTGTACTTGTCTTTGAAGAATAAGGGCGGCACCTCAATCCTCTTTCCTTTGTGTCCTATGTATTTGGTTTCTCTAGTCCTTGCCAAGGGATCAGCAATGAGGATGGTCTACAAGTTGTACTCTGAGTTGGCAGGGTTGAGCGGGTATTCAGTAAAGTGCACAGGTCCAAAGGGGGCTCCAGGGGGGATGGTATAGTGCCTGGGGCGGATTGGCAGGTTGGTCTCTAGAGGGGGAGGTTTCCTGATTAACTACTTGGCCGGAGTTGAGATGAAAGATCACTAAGACTAGATAGTATAAGATTTTTTCAAACCAAAGGTTCATAAAAATTTATTATTGAAAATGGCAATGTTGTTATCACCACATCACCAGTGTTCTTATACCATATGATTTTGATTCTTTGCTTTTTGTGGGCTTCAGGTTCATGGGTGGTTTGCCAGCAGGGCATGGATCTTGGCTTAAAGTCTTGAGAGCAGCAGGTCCTGGTTGGATTTAGTCTGGCAAACAGGAGTGACAAAGCTTAATTTTACCGCTATGGTTCACCATCTCACCTGAGCAGGCTAATTACATTCCCTTTCTAGACTGGGAACTGGGGGCAGTTGGTGCTTATTGGCAGGGTTAGTAGTGGGTCTTGTCCAAGCCATAACTTCTGCGTAGGTCTGGGCCTTCAGTGGCACCAGTTTGGCGGCAATCTGGCAACCATTCAGGGAATCCTCATTATTAAGCCGGCAGGTTGGGGGTTAATTTAACAATTCAAGTCCGTGACTTAACAGGTCTGCGGATCCTGAGCCATCCCGGGGGCTGATCTGACTTCAGAGGACTGGGGCTCAACTCTTGGGTTTTCAATAAAAGTATTGAAATGTCATTCATGACAACCACCAAAGCTTCAAATACTGTTTGATAAAATTTCCAAAAGATACACTGGGGTTTAACAGAATGATTAACCCCAACCAAAGGAGTGCTAGATATGTAGCCTGAAAAAGGATTAAAGTGTCTTCAGCATAGAACTATGGAAATTGAGAAGAGAAGAGAAGACTGTCTCAGTTTCAGATTCAGCTGGAAAGCCACCAAGGTTCATAGGCATTTGGGTAACGTTAGGGGGAGCCAACAAAAACGTACCCAAGGCAGGCCCCCATCTTACAGTGATAACTTGACACAAGATCAAGTTATACAGGATGCAGCAGAGTTGATCAACTACTGGATGAATTTTTAAATAAAGTTAGATCAGGAGAATATTATATCTTTTATTAATTTAGAAGACTCAACTCTTAAGAGTTAAAAGTGAAATTTTTCCAATATATACCAAAGTTTGACTAAGCAATACCACCTAGATCCACAGCTCTTATTCTGTCTGCATCAGCCAACAGGTACCTTGTCCAGTATGCAAAAAATCCTTGAGTGAATAATTTCTGTTGTCTGTTCAGATAAATGATAACTTATCAAGTGACTCTCAAATTAAGTCTATTTATCAGTGTCAAATTGCACAGAGCAATAGAATCTAGCTGGTGAACTGTGGCGGCAGTGACCATTTTCCCATCAACAGTTTGGTTCAAATCTGTCAAATTGGTTAACTTGGTCAACTGCTTCCTAATTTTCTGGCTTTGTGGTTAGGGTGGATAATACCTGTCATTATGGAAACTACCATGATAGGGAGTGCCATCTGCTGGGGTATTTTCTTTGCAGGAATTTTTCCTTTAAGTTGGGTAGGTGTGAATAATCAACCTTTGCTACCACTGTTAAGTATATACTTCTGAGAAGTATAATTAACAAAATAAAGGGGGAAATCAAATGGAGAATGATACTTTATTGATATGAATATTGAGGGTTATATAATATCATGGGAAGCCTCACACTGTCCATGTATGTCATTGCAGTCATGAGTTTTGTCCAAATAGTGCTTCATTTAGGACTTGGAATGTTTGATCCTGGTATTAAATGGGCAATCAATAAGAGTGCCACCAATTTAATAATTAGTTGGGGAATCACTCGGGGAATTACTTTCCCAGGAGGGAGTAATAGTAGATGTTGTGGCATTAATGTATACAAAGTATAAAATCTATATGATTTTTTTAAGAATAAATTTATCATCAAAAAAGATGGGCTATTTATTAAATATATAGAGTATTTGTTTTAAAAATTGATACATTTTGTGTTTTTGCATATAATTTTATTGTATAAGTTTAAACTTTTTATTGAATGCTGTTTTTACTCTTTTGCACATTTTATATATTGATTTTTTTTTAAAATTCTATAATATTACTCAAAGAAAAAATAAATGCTTTATTTCTTACAAAGTTTATTTGGTATAGTTTTTCATTTTGATTCTCCAGGGTCACTTTAATTAGCAATTTTTATTTTATTATCGCTTTTGGCTATTTTAATTTGGCTTGTAATGATTTAATTTAAAATGTTTTTACTTAAGCTGACTTTGGCCCTGAAGTTGCTATTCTAAAGATCTCGAGGTGCTTATTCTTTATCTAATATCTTAACTCTATAGTTGTCAGCCTTTGAATGTGGAATTGAATGTTTTTAGCCTTAATAGCTGATTTTTCCTGTCAAAATTGTTTATTTTCTCTCATTAAATCTTTGAGTCTGGAGGCATTTTTAAACCGCTTGGTAAAACTCCATGTTTAAGAGTTTTTTATATAACCCAGTTATCCATTAAGCTATTTAATTTCTCACTCAATTTCTCCATGACGGGTTAATGATTTTGGTGTTTCACATAACACCAAAAATCGTTCGAACCTCCTGTTTTCATTCTCGAAGGTTAAAGTTTTACAAAAAAACCTTGTAGTTAGCGTTGTGTAATCGGAAATAATAAGGCTATATCTCTCTATTGGCTATATGATGCAGGCAATAAATAGATCAGCATAAAGTTTGTTATAGGTTTGAGCTGACCTGGAGCGAAACAATGACGTAGATGGTCTGGGGCTAAGCAGGCCAATTAAAGTGAACGTGCCGTTGGTAGGAGGGCAGATCATACAATTGGCTTGTCGGTGAAAATTGTACCGTCAAATATATCTATAATTATATGCAGGTTTATCAGCACCATCCGTTAGAAGTAACAGTGGCAATTTAAGCGGTGGTTGGGGTTTCCCCTGGGCGATCAGCTGCGAGAAAGGTTAAATTTGGGCCGCTCTAGAGAAGCGAATTAATCAACATTTACGATATGTTAAACATAGGCAAGACCGTCTTTTCTTATGTGGCGTCAAGTTCCCCTGTAGCATGGCTCACCCCCCAGAGATGGGGCCTCAGAAATCCGTTTTCGCTGCAGAGTATCCAAAGCAATACTTCAGTTGGTGCAGAAGCCGATGTAAAGGCCCGGGAAGAGCCAACCCATTCCCCGGCAAACACCAACGACAAACAGGAAATACCAAAGGGAATGGGCGATGACAAATCCTACATTAGTCCATCGAACACTCCTTCTCCAAGAAACATAGTTGTCCCCTTAAGTGAAGCACCATCTACCGTGGCACAGGCCGCCAACGAGGCTCTAAATGAGCCTGAAATACCCGAAACTCGACTCAGTAAACCCGTGACCGCAAGCTCAGCTGTCGAGTCCCCCAAACCGATCGAAACCTGTGACAAGCAGGGCACTTTTACAGCCGAAGCACCTTTGGAAAACAGCCAGGATGACTCAACGCTAGAAGAAATCAATAATCCGACATACGTATGTGCTCAACCTACCACAAAGAGTCCAATTATCGAAGCACTTTTACCAGAACAAGGCGACCTTGTACCTGAGTTTCTTGTCAAAGAGGACAAAGCCATGTTTATTTCTCAAACCAGCCCTGAGCCATCCAAGGAGCCAGTTTATGGCTCAAATGTACACGGAAACCAAAACATGACTGAAATGACTGATGTTCCAACCAAAGCTGAAGAGATATGTGAACAAGACTCCTTTGTAATTGCTGATACAGCTGGAAAAAAACAAGACTACTCAGACCCTGAAGCCACCAGTAAACCAGCCAATGATGAAAAGTCCAAAACTTATGATGCCCATCCCATTACAGAAAGCCTGGCTATTGAACCCCAAGCTCCTACCCCAGATGAAGAGATAACTCCACATGCATCAAAATCTCCTGATGTAGATCATAAAGAAGATTGTGCTGAAGAGAAGGATTTATCCAGTTCTTATGAGCAGCCCACCACAGAAAACCCAGTCATCGAACCCCAAGTTCCTACCCCAGAGGAAGAGATAACTCCACATGCATCAACTTCCCCTGCTGTAGAGAATCAAGAAGATTATGCTGAAGAGAAGGATGGATCCAGTTCTTATGAGAAGCCCACCACAGAAAACCCAGTCATTGAACCCCAAGCTCCTACCCCAAAGGAAGAGATAACTCCACATGCATCAACTTCCCCTGCTGTAGAGAATCAAGCAGATTATGCTGAAGAGAAGGATGGATCCAGTTCTTATGAGAAGCCCACCACAGAAAACCCAGTCATTGAACCCCAAGCTCCTACCCCAGAGGAAGAGATAACTCCACATGCATCAACTTCCCCTGCTGTAGAGAATCAAGCAGATTATGCTGAAGAGAAGGATGGATCCAGTTCTTATGAGAAGCCCACCACAGAAAACCCAGTCATTGAACCCCAAGCTCCTACCCCAGAGGAAGAGATAACTCCACATGCATCAACTTCCCCTGCTGTAGAGAATCAAGCAGATTATGCTGAAGAGAAGGATGGATCCAGTTCTTATGAGAAGCCCACCACAGAAAACCCAGCCATTGAGCCCCAAGCTCCTACCCCAGAGGAAGAGATAACTCCACATGCATCAACTTCCCCTGCTTTAGAGAGTCAAAAAGATTATGCTGAAGAGAAAGATGTATCCAGTTCTTATGAGCAGCCTACCACAGAAAACCCAGTCATTGAACCCCAAGCTCTTACCCCAGAGGAAGAGATAACTCCACATGCATCAACTTCCCCTGCTGTAGAGAATCAAGCAGATTATGCTGAAGAGAAGGATGGATCCAGTTCTTATGAGAAGCCCACCACAGAAAACCCAGCCATTGAGCCCCAAGCTCCTACCCCAGAGGAAGAGATAACTCCACATGCATCAAAATCTCCTGATGTAGATCATAAAGAAGATTGTGCTGAAGAGAAGGATGGATCCAGTACTTATGAGCAGCCTACCACAGAAAACCCAGCCATTGAACCCCAAGCTCCTACCCCAGAGGAAGAGATAACTCCACATGCATCAACTTCCCCTGCTGTAGAGAATCAAACAGATTATGCTGAAGAGAAGGATGAATCCAGTACTTATGAGCAGCCTACCACAGAAAACCCAGCCATTGAACCCCAAGCTCTTACCCCAGAGGAAGAGATAACTCCACATGCATCAACTTCCCCTGCTTTAGATAATCAAACAGATTATGCTGAAGAGAAGGATGGATCCAGTACTTATGAGCAGCCTACCACAGAAAACCCAGTCATTGAACCCCAAGCTCCTACCCCAGAGGAAGAGATAACTCCACATGCATCAACTTCCCCTGCTGTAGAGAATCAAGCAGATTATGCTGAAGAGAAGGATGGATCCAGTTCTTATGAGAAGCCCACCACAGAAAACCCAGTCATTGAACCCCAAGCTCCTACCCCAGAGGAAGAGATAACTCCACATGCATCAACTTCCCCTGCTGTAGAGAATCAAGCAGATTATGCTGAAGAGAAGGATGGATCCAGTACTTATGAGCAGCCTACCACAGAAAACCCAGCCATTGAACCCCAAGCTCTTACCCCAGAGGAAGAGATAGCTCCACATGCATCAACTTCCCCTGCTGTAGAGAATCAAGCAGATTATGCTAAAGAGAAGGATGGATCCAGTTATTATGAGCAGCCCACCACACAAAACCCAGCTATTGAATCCCTTGCTTCTATCTCAGATAAAGAGATAACTCCACATATCCCAAACTCTCCTGTTGTAGAAAGTCAAGACAACTTTGCCACAGAGAAAGATGGTCCTGGGTCTCACAATGAGCAAACTGCCAAAGAAGACCTAGTGGTTGAATCCCTTGTCCCTGCCTCAGATGAACATATGAAAGCTCCATGCCTGTCAAACTCTCCCATTGTACCAATTCAAGCCAACTGCACCACAGAGAAAGATAGACCTTGTTCTTACAATGAGCAGCCCCCCAATGAAAAATCAGCTCTTGCTCCCTCTGCTCCAACCTCAGATGAAGATATGGAAACTTTGTATGCACCAAACTCTCCTGGTGCAGAGAATCAAGAAGACTATACTAAAGAGAAAGATGGACCAGTCTCTTACCGTGAACATCTCACTGCTCAAGAGCTCACTATAGAAGATCCAAATCCAGCAGAGAGAAGTATATTCATGACCTCAAATGCAAGGGAGGTTCCCATAGAAATTGACCAACCCACTTCAGCAAAAGAAGATAACATTCCTTCAACCACTGTAATGGATAGAGGTATTTCTTTCAATACCGATGAGCAAGTCTCTAGCAAAACTCTTGGGCTTCTGGGAGGATACTTTGTCTGGGGAAGCCCATCCAAGGTCTCATCTACTTCTGCCCAAGAACCAGTGAATTCCATCTCTAATGCTACCACCTCCAGCAATTTCATCTATGATGTCGGCACCAATCTATTGTCCTGGGTGAATAACCTATTTAGATTGCTCTAGGGTATACAACTAATATCTTAATAAATATAATAACACATGGTCAAAAAAAGAATAAACTGAGATTTCTTTTTTTCAAAACTTATCACTGTATTTAATTTCAATACAAGAGCCTTTTATCTGAGCAACTAATAAGGCTTTTATTGCATAAAAGATCTTTGCTATTTTCTAATACCATAAATAGAGCTCCTTCTGGTGATATATCACAAATGTTAGGAACTTAATTAAGATATGAAATTCTATATAAGATTAGTACAGTCTATTTTAAAATGAAAGGAGCCATTGTTCTCTTAATCACAGCAACTATCAGCCTTAATGTGCAGGTTACACCCAACAATAGGATCAACATAGTTTAGGTAAGATGTTTAATTTCATGATATCATATCTTTCATATATAGCTTTTGTAGCATGCTATGGTGACAACTGAACTAATTATAGACCGGTGTTTGGATTGGGGAAGGTAGCGGTCCATAAGGAAAGGACAGAGATTAAGTGTATATTGATAGCTGTGCTTACTGTAAATTCAGAACCTGAACGTAAAAATGCGGGATTGTCACATCCTTGGTCTAAATTTTGAATCACTCTTGCGGGCAACTCAGCTGAGTGAAAAACAAAATATTTAATAAAATTAACCATTTAGTTTGACTTTTTTGGTTTATTTAAATTGGCAAATTTTGAATCCCTTGAGCAGATAACTCAACTAAAAAAGACAAAACTCAGCAAACAAATGCGGGATACATGAATCAGAAATGTAGAATTCTAATGTACAATTTGAGATTTCCTGTATGTCTAACAAATAATAGACATCATGCAAAACTTAAAAAATCTGAAATTGCGGGATTGTCAAATCCAGGACCATATTTCAAATCATAATTGCAATGAATTCAAAATAAATATAATTCATGGGTGTCTCACAAAGGATGCTAAAGAATCTAGAGTGGATTTGTGCTGATTCTTTTAGGAAGCACATGCATTCTCAAAAATCACCCTATTCCAGTTTAGGGCAACTAAAATTTAGATCCTACTATTCACAAAATTAACATATTTAACAATAAAATTGACTAAAGTATACATTTCTCTTATTGGGTTTAATTTTTTAATAAAAATTTATTATGTCTTCTTCTAACACCAACCAAGTCAATGAGCTGTTCCATGGCTGTGACAAAATCATGCAGGGCTACACTGGGTCTTCTAATAGTGAATCCTCTGTCTATGGCCACTCCCAACCCGCAGGCCCCTTCCCAAGCACCACCCAGGAGTGTGTTCTTTCTCCTGCGTCCTCAAGTATGGCCCTGTTTGCCCATCACGCACAGACAGCTGCTAATCCAAATCCTGTATCAACAATGACATCCAAAACCAGCTATTTGAGCCATGGGATCACCCAGAATCCCAAAACAGCTAATCAGATGGCATTGACCAGTTCCCAAGATGGACACATCCCCCGGCCAATCAGCCTGCAAGATGCAGAAGAAAATTAATCAATACAGAGATTGTTCTCAAAATCATTGAAAAGCAAGAGATGCTTATGTCTCTTGGGGAAATTGCGGCTGCAATGGGTTTTGCAAAGTCCACTGTGGCTGCAACCCTGTGAGCCCACGCCAAATGTGGCCCCCTACCAAGAAGACCCCAACTGGTGCCTGTTCTTTGACTGAAGGTGAAAAAGCCCACCCCTTCATGATGGCTATTATGGAGTGTGACCCGTGGATGCCCCTGGTCCAGGTCTGTCTCCAACTGGTACTCCACAGCATTTTCACCAATAAGAGAACAGTGAATTTGTGGATGCACAGATTTGTGGTTGCTGCCATACTCTTATCCAATCAGGCTCTCAGTGGCCCTAGTTTGGTGGATACCAACCCCTATGATTATGCTGTTATCAATTTTATCAAAGGGAGGGTAATGAGAGCCCTTAATGACGTTTTTTTGTCATGTGACAAGATTTTGCAAGTATTCAAGACTTTGAGGGAAAGCGCATCCAATCTGACCTATTCAAGCGCAGGTCAATCCTGTATTGATTTTTTGGGGTTTTATTGGCAGTTTTCCCTTTGGGTGTCAATCATTACTCCACGTTGTCAAACACAGCAGATGTGTATGCCTACCAGACAGAGCTCAAGGTCATGCTGGAGGATTGGGTTACCCAAAACACCGCGTACACAGTTGTACTGAGTGCAGAGATGGAGCAGCAGTAATAGGCAACCCAAGAAATCAAGGCTGCGGGCATACCTGTTGGCTCTACCCCAACAACCACGCTGACATGCATCTTGCATATGTATGTCTCTATCATTTTGGTTCTGCTCTCAGGCGCTTAAAGCCTGCCATATATAATGAATTGTGCACCCAAATTGATAAGGGTTATGAGCTTTTCCTGTCCATATTTATCCAGGATTATCTGATCTTGTCATATTCTATGCAAGTGATAGTGATAAGTCCAGAAAGGACTCCCACCTCCCCTCACGCCAATCCATTTGTTTCATCAAGCCCACATGTGACAGAAGAAAAATTTGTGCAATTGAAGCAATCAAATCTTGCTGCCCCTTCCCAGTCAACAAACCCTGCCTCCCCAACCCCCCATCAAGTCACCCGCCTTCCAACTCTGACTCCCAAAATACCGCTTATTCCCTCCCCACTATCTCTGATGCTGTCCCTTTCACAGGGCAGATGAAGGCAATGTTTATTCTGCCCATTCCCTCCCCTTCTTGTCCTTTGATCAGTAAAATAAAACTTTTATTTCTGACAACTTATTAAAGTTGAGCTTATTTCTTTTGATGTATAATTAATAACATATTCTTGTTACATTATTGAAATTTCCAATAATTAATACAATGTTGTATATTTTATGAATAACATAAAATTATTTGCATAAATATTTTTTGTTATCAATAATTAATTAAGAACCAAAAATGTAAATATTGCATTATAATATTGCAATTAGACGTCAACTCATGATATTTAGATATTATGTGCATAACTCAATGCATTCTTTATAGTAAGTTTCATTGTAAAATAGGCCTTTTTAATTGTAATTTATATAAATGGACTGTGTTTATATTAGAGAGCCATTAATGCTTAGTACAAATATTGATACATAGTGCATTTTACAGCCCGTATATTTATCTATTGGTAATAATTCTGTAAACTTTTCAGTCAGATTTTGTGAGTAATAATGTAATGGGTTAATAAATTACTGTTTATTACCATTAATTGGCTGATTTTATTTACTGTGGCAATTGTGCATTTTCTGATATTTACACACTAGTATCCAATTGGTTGGTTTCACATCCAATAACACAGGCTATAGGATACAAGTTGCCACCCCGAGACTGGATGCTGTTGGGGTGGCAACTTTTTTCCCTATTTACTGTGCAATTGGATGTGAAGCCAACCAATTGGAAACCAGTGTGTAAATATCAGAAAATGCACTATTGCCACGGTAAAGAAAATCAGCCAATTAATGGTATTAAACATTAATTTATTAACCCATTACATTATTACTCACAAAATCTGACTGAAAAGTTTACAGAATTATTACCAATAGATAAATATACGAGCTGTAAAATGCACTATGTATCAATATTTGTACTAAGCATTAATGGCTCTCTAATATAAACACAGTTCATTTATATAAATTACAATGAAAAAGGCCTAGTTTACAATGAAATTTATTATACAGAATGCATTGAGTTATGCACATAATATCTAAATATCATGAGTTGACATCTAATTGCAATATACTAACATAAATTTACATTTATGATCTTTAATTTATTAATAATGATGAAAAATATTCATGCATTAAAGGTAGTACTATAAAAACCAGTTTTTTGATGTAACTCAAACAAAATGTCAAATATCTACAGCCTTATCAACAAATTAGAGTCAGCCCTCCAAAAAATGGTTGAGCTTGAACATAATATAAGGGAAATTGTGGTAAATCAACTGGGAAATGAGGGAAGTGCCTTGGTCCAGCAAAATGAAATCACAAAAAATAGCCTGGGAACAATAGTCAACAAAGAACACAAGGAAATAGTTTAAATCATCAAAAGGAAATACTCAAGTGGTTAGATTTCAAAAGTGAAAGTTACAACTTGTGGGAATTCACAAAAACCAACAGAAAGAATACTAAAAAAATCAAATTGATTGAAGGAAATGAAAGCTCAAAGGAAATTGACACAAATTGAGGAAACTGATCAAATGGAAACAGATGAAAACAAAACAAAATCAAGAAGCAGAAGGCGCCTCAAGAAACAATCAAAATTCAACTAATGAAAATCAAGAGGAAGCACAAGTTGCCTAGAAAATAAGGAAAATCAAGCCCAGAAAAACAAATGAAGAGCAACCAACACTCATGAAGTTTACTGAAGGGGCGCCTGTGGCTGAGGGGGCTGCAGGGGAAACATTCAGTAAGTTTTTTAATGTTTTACTTATATTTACTTTAGTTATAACTAGGAATGGGGACAAGGTTGTGGAAGTGGCAGCTTTCATGCCAAATTGGCTCTACGGGGGTTACCAATCACTGGTAGCCCCTGTAAAGAAAATAAATAAAAATGAAATAAATAAAATAATTCAAATTAATATGAATAATTTTTAAATATAGGAGCAAAAGCCAGGGAATATTTACCAACCGCAGGGTGCTTGCTGTGGTTTAGGGAAGCATACAGGTAGGAGCAATATCTTTTTCAAAGAGATGACTGAAATTTGAAGGGATGTCAAAATAAACTTTGATGAATATATTTATTAAAGTATTCAACAATTTCCCTTTTCAAACATCAATGAATATAAAAAAACCTAATAAAAACCGACTTTCAAATAGGAAATGAATATATTAAAACTGAAAATTTTAATTAATTATTCAAAGCATAATCAAATAAAGTTGAGGACACAGTCCTTGTGAATATGTTTAAACCTTTATTTATTTTTTTTGCGGAGGTATGGGGGCAGATACAGGTTGGGCGCCTCCTGGTACAAATTCAAATTCAGTCAAACATCTTATGTAAACAGATTAGTGCAAGTGTACAAGAAATTGTGCATGCTCTCCAAAAAATATACCTCACAAAGGATTCACATTGCAGTATACCTAGGAATCCTACTACATTGCATATTGAAAAGGAACATCAAAAAGTTGGAGGATGTACCTATACAACTCAATATATGCCGCTTAGCACTAGAACACCAGAAGACACCGCAGGGGTATAGGACAGTCAGGCACATCCTGTACAACTCCTTTGCACTGGCATTGTTGTATGGGTACTACATGCCTCCCAAAAAGAATCTGCTGATTGATTCACTTAATCACCTCCTTTTTATTAAGCATTTGACAACCACCAGAGTGCAGGACGCCACCCCTCTAGCAATCACAACCAGGGTTGTCCACCACGTACAGAAGAGTACATGGATCCAATTAGATGCTCTAGCTGAAAATTTGATTTTGGGGTATAATTCCCCAGAATAATCACATTCCATTGCAATTTGCATCCCCCCAATAAATTATATTCCCTTGCAATTTAACTTTTTATTTTTTTATTTTAAACATTAAAATTTAAAATATTTAAATATTAATTCTAAAATTCTAATATTTAAATAGCTAATGTTTAAATTTAAAATTTAAATATTTTACTATAAATATTTAAATATTAAAGATAAATTTATATATTTAAATATTAATATTTTAATTTTAATATTTAAATTATAATATTTAAATTATAATAGTAATATATCTAAATGTTTTAAGACATTAGTTATAGTTGCAAACACGCCAAAGAATAAAAAAATAATTAAAAATGTTTTTATTTACTAGCTTGTTGAGTACAAGTTCATTTATTACATAGTTAATCAACAAGAACTGAATTTATCCACAACAAGCAGACCACTCCACTTATGTTCTAAACAAGTGTTTGTTTAGAACTTGAATTACCTTTCCCTTATATGTGATTTGATAAATATACTTGATATACTTGACCTGCATCATAAGTACTAATTAGTAAGAGATACATGAAAACCATTGGTTTTTGTGTTAGTTGGCTATAGCGGCACTAAATAAATAGGGTCAGATGATGGCTTGCAAGGTCTGATTTGTGGCTTAAAAAAAGCCAAAGTACCAACAGAGATTCAAAATTGTTTAAATAAAATTAATCTATTTCTATCTTTTTTAATTTATTTATTTGTTATTGCAACAGTCAATACAATATTCAGTGCATATAAATAAAGATATGTGTCCTCATATCTAGTATAATTAACTTTACTTAACTTTTGTATGTATTCTTATATGTCTATAATACAATCAAATGTCATGTCATTATGTATAAATAATAATTTTTGAGCTCTAATAAAATCAAAATCAAAATAAAAACAAATAAACCCAGAGCGCCCATTTATCTGATTAGCTCAGAGGCAAGGGCTTTGGGGAGGAAGAATTCTGAGTGCTCATTGAGAGCGGCCACCACATCAGGTGGCATTGAAAATTGGCTAATATCAAGAATATTGAAGAGATCCTCAGTGTCCTGAGGGAGGCCTTTCTTCACCTTATTTTTGATCCACCCAAAGAACTCCTCAATTGGATTCAGGAATATGGAATATGGCGGGAGGAAGAGAAGTCTCATTGAATAATTGTTAAGCCAGTGGCTGGAGGAATGGATGTTTTTATCTATTGGTGAAAACTCTGACACAATCAATTCCACCTTGTGGAGCCCAAAATTATCTAGCACAACAGTGTTGGTTGTGTTGCTGTAATTAATCCAATGTATTCCTTCACAGCTCAGAGAAAATTCAGAAAAGTCCTGCTATTGTGGGAACCCTTGATCATCTGATATTGGTTCAACCTGCGAGGACCCAGAAACACAACCATTGAATAAGTCTGGGAACAGACAGCTGCACAATGGACTACGCTGTCCTTGGACTCCTTCTCAACCCACCTATGCCTAGACCTGAGTGAGGAAGAAAATAACAATTTGTCTATGTAAAAAACTGGACATTACCAGTCTGCTTAAGAGCCACATAGGTCTTGGCATAAATGTGTTGCTCCTCAATTGTTTTTTTTGCTGTTCCTATTGTGCAGAGAAACACCAAGGACCTTCCACAAGAAGCCCAAATTGACCATTGTTTTGTAGACAAGGGGTTTGAAACAGAAAGCCCAAACTCTATGGTCATCATTGATTGGACAGCAAGTAAGTCCAGGTGGCAATCCTTGGATACCCACTGCTTGATTGCATCCCTGACACACAAGTTGAAGTAGGCTAGGCTGCCACTAAGCCTGGGTGGATTTGGCAATTCCTCCAGTGTCACTGTACTTTTTGTTGATGCTGTCAATACATCTGGCTGTGGCCCCAAATTGGGATGCAATATCCAGAACTTCTATTCCCCTGTTCAAGCAGTTGAGGAGAGCTTCACACTCACTATCTGTGTCGTAAATTAGATGCATATTAAAATGGTCAAGGATATCAGTGGAATTAATCCTGGTAGTCAAGGCTAATTGATTTGCACCCAAATCCGTCGGAACTGACGGATTTGAAATTCCAATTGTATCTTGGATGTTACAATGATTTGGCCGGCCTGTTACATCCAGTTGGATCAAGTTTGAGAACTGAAAGCAGATTCTGTAATGGGCAGCTGCAAGCTGCAGCCACTCTGGGGTAATGTGCATCCACTCTTCTCTGTCAGATCATCTGGATCATCCCAATATGGAAATAACATGGATGCAAGAGCCTAGTGAACACCAGAAGATCCTGTAATGTTTCTGACAATGGTGCAGGTGTTAATAACACTCCTCCATCCATTGTGCAGCAAGTATAAAATATAAATTTCCCTTCTTTCTAAATAAACATATACTTTTATACTTACACACATTATCTACTTGCTTTTATACTCTACTTAGTTGTTACCTTAGATTTAAGGGTAAAGACTTCAGAGTCTTTAAGACTTATATTAATTTGTGTATAGGCCTGAAATCATACTCTCCAAAGCTAGCACTCTAGACGTTAATCCCCAAGACATCCAAGGCCAAATTCACGACAATCTGTCAACTGACGCTGGCCTTTGACAGGTACTGCGGCATCCTGGCTGGCAGGCTTGACACAGGGGATGGGGACCTTCATAAAGAAGGTGGGATCACGCTTGGTTGTGCTGGTGCCATTAAAAATAGTGGCATACAATACAGGTGCAGATGGCTCTTCAGTGGTGGCCAATGGCTCATAGGATGTGTCAAAAACGCGGGGCAGGAAGTGGCAACTCTTGGATCAAGAGTGTGGGGCCGGGTAACAACTGGGTACACAGTAGAGGTGTAAGTAATCTCAGCGTTACCAGTGACCCAGGTGTAGGAGACTTTTGTGGCAGACCTTGAGAGCGGCTTCTGTCTTGGATTCAGGCTGATTGATTGGGCTTGGGATGTGGGAGATGGTTGACTGGCTATGATGCCTTAGGAGGCCTGTGGGTCGGCATGACTCCTCTAAAGTTGGGTTCTGGGTCTATTCTTGGACCCTCTGGGACGCCCTTGTGGGACAGGCTGCCCTGCGGGCTGGTGCAGGAGCTGGTTGAGAATGCAATTGACAGTCCATAAAAATTAAAATATTTATTAGATTAAATATGTATTTATTTGGATTTTTGGTTTAGTTGTAAGTAGTTATTTTCTCTTGATTTAGCCTTGAATAGTAATAAAATTTCTTTATGTTAGGATACCAAGAGTACTGTGGGGCTCCAGTAGGTGAGGGAGGAGTTGAAGCAGGTACTGGCATGGCCCACCAGATGATGGGACCTAAATTTACCAGGTAGGAAAGGGTAGGACATGCCATCTCAAATTTAATTCAAGATGGTGTTTTTTGCGTTAGTGTTTTTGAATCACAAAAAAATAAAATAAACAATAAAACAGTTAAAATTTACATATACCTTTATAATATGGCATCTCAAATTTACGCCATCTCAATTACATCACTTCAAGTCAGATTAATTAAATCTTATTTTGCTAACTTTATTTACATATGAAATCACTTAGTGTGGGGCGTGTTTACGCCACTTCAAAATTACGCTATTTATCTTAAACTAAAATAAGCTTATACCCAAACTAAAATAAAACCTGTGATATAGTACCAGAAGATGTTCCTATAGTATTAATCTAAGACACTTATAATAAGAACAACCTAAATAGACTCCACTATGATAGTCCTTCTAGTGATTGTCATTGCTGGGTAAAAAAACCAGTTTTGTTATATGTAATTTATAACTTTATTATATATGGATACATTGATAAGGGTTTTTTAATAAAATATTTTAATAGTGATTTTAATATTGAAGGGGGTGATTACGCCATTTTTATTTACGTCACTTCACATTCCACCAAGTTTCATATCACCCAATTGATTCAATGCGTACAATGGATAGGGGAAAATAAGGGGAAATTACATATGACGCCAGGCTACGCCATATCAATTCCCTCACCGCAATTCATGCTTTCCACTTTTTAAAAGTACTAGTTCACGTCAAAAACCATATTAGTAAAAAATGTAAGAAAACATATGAAACTTTGAATATATATATTTTTTGGCCTCCTCTAAACAACTGGGTACTTTTTAATCCCAGTTGTATAAAATAGTTTTTGAGAAATTCAAGTTTTACTCTTTGGCCTGGTTAAGGTAGCTCCACTGTAGATTTGTTAATTTGATATAAAAATGGTCAAAAACACTATGTTTTTGAGCTACGGCACCTCAATTACGTCACTTCAAAAATGCCATTTTGACTGCAAGTTTTCAGTCAAAACTCAAAGTTTTGCATACTTGTGTTACTAATAAAAAAGTATTTTTACAAAAAAAACATTGAAGTTTTGATAATATATATTTTTAGATCTCTACTACAATTCTATGTAAAAATAATTACTACTTTAATAGTAAAAACAAACTTATTTTTACCTTTAAAAACAACCCCCAAATTGCTAATATTTTGATACTAATTCACTTTTAGATGCCTCCCAAGTCCATCAACAAGGCTGCGTCCAAGGCCTCCAAGGCCTCCAAAGGCAAGACCACTCCTCCCAAGGCCAAGAAGGCCAAAACTACCCCTAAAAAGCAGCCTGCTAAGGTTAAAGCTCCTCCCAAGACACCTACGCCCTCACCAGAGCCCGAGGAAACAAGCCCAACCCCTCCCCACTCTCCTTTTGTTTACTTCCCCTCTGATCCTCAAGAGAAGTTATTCAACTTCACTTGCCATTCTGGCTCCACTTAAGAGCCTGAGGATAAAGAGGAGCAGGAGCCTTAGCCTGGTGCTCTTGCAGATGAGCCAATTGATCTCTGAGATCATAACTCAATCCACAATGTATGCAACCAAAATGGCATCTTTGCTGTTCCAACAACATACCCTATCAGCTATCCAATTATGACCAAGAAAGGGGGTGCTGGCTTTGTCCACAAGGGCTATAGCTTCAGCTGTAACAATGAGAAGAAGCCCATCCATCAACATCACTTCAAATGTTGGCTGTCCAGCTAGACTTACCACCTATGGGTTCACTTGGTTTAAAGCCCTGACTATTGGGCATGACTGTTCCAAGCCTTTCAATCTTCTATATCAACTGATCCACTGGTTTCTTTGCCAGGTGATCCCAACCACAAAGGATCAAACTGCCACTGAGGTTTTAAATGATGCGCTTATTAATCTAAATGATACCCAACTGGCAACTGTTGGTGGCGCCTCAAAACTACAGAGATATCTCACTAACCAGAGATATGCTCTGAGCACTGAAGGAGTCAGTGCTACATAAATTGACCAGTTGATTCTAACTGAGGAGCAAAAGCTTTCAGGCATGAAGAGATATTCCTCCTTCACAATGATGGGCAACATGCCCCAGAGCAGATCATCTGCTTTGCAACAAGCCAGGATTTTTGCAACCTCCTCAAGTGCAAGACCTGGCTTGCAGATGGCACTTTCTCCACCTGCCTAAAGCTCTTCAGCCAGCTTTGGAATATCAATGGGCAAGTTGGCACTCTGGTTCTTCCCCTGGTCTTCTTTTTCCTCCCAAATAAGAAGTAGGAAACCTATGTCTGGGCACTCACAATTTTGAAGGCCAAACTAGATAAAACCCTCCCAACAATTGAAGAGGAGCCCAAGGAGACTAAAGGATGCAAGAAAAAGGCCCAGTTAGAGGAAGCCACCCCAATCAAGAAAAAGCCTGAAAGCCTTCCCTACCATGAATATCTGGTAGTAGATTTTGATCAGGCTCAGGCCAATGCTTTTATTAGAGTCTTCAAGAGCTCCCCTCAGGGATGCTACTTCCACTTCTGGAAGGCACTCTGCTGCCGCCTCCAAAAGTGCTCTGACTTCCATGAGCTGGTCTACACTGAAGGCACAAAGAAATCAAAGGACGTGTTCAACTGCTTTGCTGCCCTTGCCCTTGTGCAAAAGGAAGAGACTAATACCTTCTACAACGCCCTCCTCTGTCATCCATATATTATTGCCAACCAGGCAGCCTTTGCGCCATTTATTGAGTACTTTAAAACTCAATGGGTTGGTATTTTTCAGGGAGCACACCACATTAGAAAAGGAGGTGACTCAATCACATGGAACTGCTTTAAGCAGGTAAAAGATGGCCTAATCTAGACCACCTCTTCTCTTGAAGGGTGGCATAGTCAATTTACCACAAGGGTCTGGGTTCAGAAGCCCAAGTTCAACAAATTCATGGTGCATATCAAAACCCAGCAGGCCATCTCCACCTGCCTCTTTAAAACAGGCATGAAGACCAGGGGTGATCCCCTCAAGCAAACTAAGGCGGTGAAAAAGTACACAGAGATTAACAAGGTGGTCCTTGTCTACTATCCCAAGGATAGCAAGCTTGAGCATCTCCAAGCTATCTCAGTTGATCTTTCTACTAATATTTGAGCCCTTTCCTAATAAAGTCTTATTTATCTTCTCTTGTCTTTTATTTAATTTTATTATATTTTTACTTTTTTAGTATTTTGTACAATTGTATGCTTATTTTAAAGTATAATTTATAGTTAAAATAGATGAAAATGGTTATTTTGGGTATATTTTAACTTTTGGGCTTTACACAACTATGTTGCTACTAATCAACCCCATTTTTTATTGTAGATTTGGAATCCTGAGGTATTTTAAAGCCTAGAAATGTTTTTTGAATTTTATTTTATGAGAATTTTTTGGGTTATTTTTGGAGTTCAAAAAATCTAAAATTTTAAACCTGTTTTTTCTTAGTCAAAATGCTGTTAATCAAAATGGTGTTTTTACTAGTAAATTGAGATTGCAGAAATTTGAGATGGCGTATTTCAAGATGGCGTTTTTTGAGATGCTGTTTTTGAAATGGCGTATCCTACCTAGGAAAGGGCCTTCCCAGCCACAGCCCAAGGCCCGGCTGCTGGCAAGGCAGAGTCAATCAATCCTGTGAGCGTCAGGTAAAGAACCCCCAGGAATTGAGTTTTCTGGCCAGTGGCGTCAGAGGTGGGTGGGGTTGAGATGGTTGGTTTGGGTGTCAGGGGTGGCTCCATAGGGACCAAGTAAGCAGCAGGATTGTTGTACTTCCTGTTGAAGATCAAAGGGTAGATGGTGATTGCTTTGCTATCACAGACAATTTGATAGGGTTCCTTGGGTGCGTTTGAGCAGGTGTACCACTGCAAGTCTTCCAATGTCCAGGGTTTGTGGTCAGGATTGGCAGGATACTCAGTGAAATGCACAGGGCCAAATGGAGCATTGGGTGGACAATAGTAGTCAAAGGCTTTGGTTTTGTCAACTGGAGTCTGGCTATCTATCCCAGTGGATGGGTACTGACGCTTGGGTGTATGCAGAAGGAAGAGTATCAAAAATAAGTATTGAAGCAGATTTATGAACCAAAGGTTCATAACAACTTTTATTTGGTAAGGATGACAATACAGAACTTTTTCAGGTGCTTCTGATCTATATACTTACTCACATACAAGTGCCTATGGGCATTTTTCTGGTGCTATCTGTGTGGCAAGGCTTGACATCTCAGGTTCTGCTGTTTGGTTGGCTGCTTTATGGTCATTTTAGGGGTTTTCAGGAACAGTTGTTTGGCTTTTTGGTGGTCTATCTTGGCTTGGCTGGCCATTGATTCTAACAGGTTTAGCTTCTGGAGGGCTATGGGGGTTTCCCCAATTTGATCACCTTTTTTGGGCTGGCTTGACAGGCTTTCCTGAGGCCAAGGAACTTGATTAAAAAGGGGTCCCCATTGGGGACCCCAAATTACTTAATGGAGGGAGGGCTTGAACTGGGTTTACTGGGCAACTAAAAATAGCCTGCCCAGGCCCAGCCAAACCCACCAAGGCTTGGGCGTAGCTTTTGGGGCTCAGAATGGGCCCCACAGCTACCGCCAGGGCAGGAATGGTTCCCACACCTGGATTTGCTTCAAAAAGCAAAAATCCAGGTGTGGGAAAATCTCCCCTGCCCACTAGCCCTGCCTGGTGACTAGGAGCAGGTTTAGTTCCTGCCCAGGGAATTGAAATTTTTATTTTGTAACACTTTATCTGTGATTTGATGTTTATAATATTGTATACTTTCCAGGTTTAGATAATTTTAAAGATTAATCACTTTTTATGTCTAAATATGGTTATCAAGATTGAATTTTTATTTGATTTTAGTTGTAGTGGAGCTTCTTTATTTGGGTTGGTGTTTTCTAGTGTGCTTACTGTATATTAAATTTTTGAGTAAGTTCCTGTAATTAATATCTGAGTTTACTAGTGGCATTCAAAGTTGATTTAAAATTTGGTTCATGGATTTGACAATTCCACAATTTCAAAAAACATAGTAAACTTAATGAAAATGGTTGATGGATTTGAATACTTCAAATCTGATTCCAGTTAATTCATTTTGTCCTTTGGAAATATGCAGTTTAACTTGAACTTTGCAAAGTGTCTATGAGTTCCTGCACTTTTAAAAATTCAAATAAATGCACAAAAAATAAATTTAATTAAAAGAAAAGCCATCCTGCAAAAGTGATTTGAAATTTGGACCAAGGATTTGACAATCCCACATTTTTACTTTAAGGTTCTGAATTTACAGTATTTTATATAAATGGACTGTGTTTATTTTAAGGTGCCAGTAATGCTAAGTAAAAATATTGATGCATATTGCATTTTTAGCCTGCATATTAATCTATTGGTAATAATTCTCTAAACTTTTTATTTGGATTTTGTGAGGTAATACTGATGTACTGTAAATTCAGAACCTGAACATAAAAATACAGGTTTTTCAAATCCTTGGTCCAAATTTTGAATCACTTTTGTGGGATGGCCTCTTTTAAAAATAAAATTGATTTTTTTGAGTATTATTTAGAATTTTTAAAAATGCAGGAACTCATAGAAAATTTGAAAAGTTCAAGTTAAACTGCATATTTCCAAAGGACAAAATGAATTAACAGGAATCAGATTTAAAGTGTTCAAATCCATCAGCCATTTTCTTCAAGTTTACTATATTTTTTGAAATTGCAGGATTGTCAAATCCATGAACTAAATATCAAATCAATTTTGAATGCCACTAGTAAACTCAGATATTAATTGTGGAAACTGAATCCAAATTTAATATACAGTAAGCACACTAGAAAACACCAACCCAAATAAAGAAGCTCCACCACAACTAAAATCAAATAAAAAAATTCAATCTTGATAACCATATTTAGACATAAAAAGTGATTAATCTTTAAAATTATCAAAACCCAGAAATTATACAATATTATACACTTCAAATCATGGATATAAAATTTCTGTTACTATTCAAGGCTAAATCAAGAGAAAACAACTACCCACAACTAAGCCAATAAATCCAAATAAATACATATTTAATCTAATATATATTTTTATTTTATTTTTATGGACCGTCAATTGCATTCTCAACCAGCTCCTGCACCAGCCCACGGGGCAGCCTGTCCACAAGGGCGTCCAGAGGGTCCAAGAACAGACCCAGAACCCAACTTGAGGGGAGTAATGCCAACCCACAGGCCTCCCAAGGCATCAGCGCCAGTCAACCACCTCCTGCATCCCAAGCCAGAGCACACAGCCTGAATCATAGATAGAAGCTGCTCTCAAGGCCTGCCACAAAAGTCTCCTACACCAGGGTCACCAGGAACACTGAGGTTACTTACACCTCCACCGTGTACCCAGTTGTCATCTGGCCCTGCACTCTTGATCCAAGAGTTGCCATTTCCTGCCCCCATGTCTTTGACACCAACTATGAGCCGTTGTCCACAATTGAGGAGCCATCTGCACTTGTGATATATACTACCATTGAAGGCGCCAGCGCAACCAAGCGTGATCCCACCTTCTACATGAAGGTCCCCATCCCCTGTGTCAAGCCTGCTAGCCAGGATGCCACAGTACCTGCCAAGGGCCCGCGTCAGTTGACAGATAATGAGCGTGAAGATCTCATCAACTGCTTGAACAGGGGAATGTCAGTTTGGGATATTGTGTCCCAATTTGGTGTCATAGCCAGATATATTGGCAATATCAACAAAAAGTACAGCAACACCGGGCAAATTGTCAAATCCACCAAGGCTAAGCGGCAGCCCAGCCTACTTCAGCCCACCCATCTTGAGGCAATCAGGAAGTAGGTTACCAAGGATTGTCACTTGGACACACTTGATGTCCAATCAATGTTGGCCACAGAGTTTGATCTTTCTGTCTCTAAAACCTTGTTTACCAAGCAATGGTCAATTTGGGCTTTTCATGTGTCATGACCTGAGGCGCAACACATATACACAATAGGGAATCCTAACCTTAGGATTGGATTTGTACTAAGTTTTGGTTAGAATGGCAGGGAAGGCCATGTGATTACCTTATGGCCCTGATTGAATAATATCTGCTAGACGTGGCTAGAGAGGCACCAAAGTACGTGAAGACAAAAAGAAAAAAATGTGAATAGAACTTAATTTTTATTGGTAAAAATGAAATGGAATATATGCTGTGTAGCTCTACCACAAAACAGTACATGGACAGTAGGCTCATTTGCCACAAGCATGAGTGGGGCAAGTGAGTTGTGCAGAATCAGTAAACTGAACAACTGTATTTCCCAATTTAGAGCCAGACTAATTTCAAAGGGCAAAATTAAAAAAGAGAGATTTGTCCTCAAAATAACCCATCAAAGGCAAAATTGAAACACAGTGAATGGCGGCATTCACAACATTGCCCCCCTCTAGATTGGCCTTAGGAGGTAGTATTTGTGGAGGAACTTGGCATGTACTTGGGCAAACAGTTGATCACTAGAGAGGAGTTTAGCAGTGTACTCTGGCCCTTGCTTGAAAGTCACTTCTAGAGGTCCAACCCACAACATATCTAACTTGTGAGAGCGCCCTCCTACTCTATGCTGATAGTAGAGAACATGGTCCCCAATATTGAACTCAGGCAAGAGAGAGCATCTAGCATTGTCAGAAAAGAGCTCAAGCATCTTGGTCTTATATAAAGAGGTGCATGCAGTAGCTTGTATATTGATGATGTGGTTGACTAGATCTTTGATATGGTCATCTGGGTTCACAGCCTTATCAGAGGAGAGGAGAGGAGAGAGCCCCCAAGAGCAACAGAGTGGTGGGCTCACACCCATATAGCATAGTAAAGGGAGAGTACCCAGTGGCACATTGTTTGCTAAGGCAATACACAAAGAGTGCAGCGGGTAAATATAAATCCCAGTTTGCAGCATTGGAGTAAGTGAGTTTCCTCATGATAGAAACAAGAGTCAAATTTGCACACTCAACCGCCTTATTGGTAGAAGGGTTATAGGGTGCAGAGAAAGACTGGTAAAACCCCAAGGCTTTAACAGCAGAGGTCACTAACTTGGCGTTGAAGTTAGTCCCATTCTCAGACAACAACTCTTGAGGGCAACCATGGCAAAAGAATACATCTTGCAGCAGAAAGGCAGCGGTTGTCTTGGCAGTGATGTCCTTAGTAGGGCAAGCATCTACCCACTTGCTAAAATGATCAACAGCAATTATGATAAAGCAGCAACTAAAGCAAGAGTGGAGAAGAGGCCCTACAGCGTCAATGCTGACAGTATGAAATGTGTGTTGAGGGGGGACTAGCTTGAACTGTGTGAGGCAGCTTGAGGTTGCTGGAGCTGGCAATTGTGGCAACTAGAAATAACATTTGGAATCAGCAGGCAAATGTTCTCCCAGAAATAGTTTTTCTGGAACCAGTCATAGGTCTTGGCAATGCCTCCATGTCCTGTCTCCTTATGAGCTTGAAGCACCAACAAAAGGAAAAGACTAGGCCATACATAAGGTAGGTAGCAGTCTTGTACTTTCTTTAAAAGCTGGTTATCACAAATGAGTGTGTCTTCAGATAGCTTGGATAGGGCAACACAAAATACTTCTGTCTTGTTCTCCAAGGAGGAAGGATATCCAATTAGTTCATATAGTTGATCATCCTCAGCAGGGTGTAGCGCAAGGATGGGCATACTGGATAACTCATCAGCGTTTTGATGTTGAATCCTGAGACAATGTAGCGCAGTAAAGTTGTAGCCTTGCAGGTAGAGAGCCCATCTAGTCTATGTCCTTCTGGTTTCTTAAGCCGTTGTAACCACATGAGAAAACCATGGTTGGTGACCATCGTGAAATAGGTGCCATATATTTAATGGCAGAACTGCTTGACGGCATACAATACAGCAAGAAATTCTTTATCTGTGACGCTGTAATTATTCTCATGCTTGTTGAGGACATGAGAAGTATAAGCTACAGGGTGATCTACACCCTCATAATCAAGATGAGTCAAGATATCCCCAATAGCCAGGTTACTAGCATCAGTATATAGGATGAACTCCTTATTGTAGTCAGGATATACTAGTATGGGGGCCTCTTTGAGCTTTTGTTTGAGGATCTCAAAGGCCTGTTGCTGGCTAGCAGTCCATTCAAAAGGGTGTTGCACAACAGTTGGACTAAAGATTTGCTAGTGTTAGCAAATTCAGGGATGAATTGTCTGTAGTAACCCATCATGCTCAGAAAGACTTGAACTTCTTGCATTTTGGTGGGTGGAAGCATTCTGTCAATGGCCTCAACTTTCTTGGTCATGGGACAAATTCCCGTTGGGGTCACCTCATGACCCAAGAATTCAAGGTGTTCCTTGAAGAAAGCACACTTTGATGATTTCAACTTAAGGCCAGCCTCTCAAATATTTATGAATACTTTCTTGAGGTGAGCCAGGTAGTCTTTAAAGATAGCACTGAAGACAGTTATGTTGTCTAAGTACACTAGGACACATGAGAGCTTTAAATCACGGAGGATGGAGTCCATGGCTTATTGGAAAGTAGCTGTGGCATTGTAGAGCCCTTGCAGCATGAGAGTAGGCTCAAACAGTCCTTCAGAGATGATGAGCACAGCCTTTTGTCTATCCTCAGGAGAGAGATCAACTTGCCAGTATCCAGAAGCTAAATCCATAGTAGAGAAGAATTTGGAGCCGCCAAGGCAGCAAAGAGAATCATCAATGCATGGTAGGGGATAGGAATCCTTTTTGGTTAATAAGTTCAATTGTTGGTAGTCCATCACAATACAATGACCTCCATCCTTCTTTTTCAGTGTTAGCAGGGGGGAAGCCCATGGACTTTGGGAAGGAGCCAATAGCCCAGCATCTAATAACTGCTTAAGCTCTTTAGACACTTGAGTGTCTTCCACGCAACTGTGGCAATAAGGTTTAGCGCAGAAGGGGGTAGCATCACCAGTATTGATCTGGTGAACAACGCCTCTGCCTAGTCCATAGTCAGTGCTATCTTTAACAAAGATATCTGAAATTTGATCCAGAAAATCAAGCACCTCCTTTTGTTGTATTGGGGATAGTTGCTGGAAATCTTGATCAGTGAATAAGGATAGGACTTGGGGCTCATCTTCAGGTAAATTGAAATCCTGAAACATGCCAAAGAGATGCAGCAATAGGACATTGGAGCATTCAACAACTTTCCATAGCCAAAAACCTGCCCTCTAGAAACTTGTATGGGGAGAGCGGTTAATTTGGAAACCAGCAATTAGACAGGGGCTCTTTATGAGAGACATCCAAAATTCCCAGGAATAGGTAGGGTTTGTTGCGTCCTAGTGAGGGAGGAGAGTATAGATCTAGAAACATACACTCAGGTAGCTCATATGATATTTGGGAGTCTAGGATAGCTTGAGATCCAGAATGAATGGTTACAGAAGAAGTGGCCAAGAGAGGGATCCCTTCAGACACAGGGTAAGCCATAGGAGGACACTTTATGTTGGAGGAATGGGTACAGTATTTTAGAGAGAAAACACCAGTGGGATATTCTAAGGCACATGTCTTGAGGTGCTTCCCAGGAACTTTAACTGTCTCTTCAAAGATCAAAGGGACCTTGTATCCTAAGATGGAGAGTTAGCTGTCCTTTAAGTTGATGATCCCATTATATTCCCTAAAGAATTGAGTACCAACTAGGAGGCTGTAACTCTCATTCTCCATGACAACAGCAGGTGCAGCCAAGAGTAGCTTGCCAAACCACATGGGAAGAGCAGATTAATCCCCTATAGTGCAAGTCATGGATAGCCCAGCTGTGCCATACAGCTGGTGGTAATTAAAGTTGGGAGCTAGTTTAAGCTTCTTGAAAAGCTTTAAGGAGACAGCATTAACAGGAGACCCTGTGTCTAAGACACCTTGATTTTCACCTTTTGGATGGATATTTCCACATGAGTGGTAGTACAACCAAAGGGAGAGAGGACGGCCAGAATGTCCTGGGCTTCTGCTAGCTTTTTGTCCAATTTTTGATCATGCATCTCAAGCCCAGAAACTCCTTATGGACAGTCTGGAGAGGAAGTGAGACTGAAACGTTCTTAAATACAGTGTCAGCAACTTCAGAAGCTTTCTCAGATGATTATACAAGCATGGGGGATTTCTTGGCTTGAGTGAGGTATGAGCAAGAGACAACCTCCTTGGCTTCAGGCAGCGGCTTGGTGGTTGTTGTAGATTTCCTAGAACATAACTTATAAGGGACCATGATAGTTTTAGGGACAACAAGAACTGAATACCCATAGGCGTCAGGATCTTCCACATCTGAATCATCCATATCAGAGCTGTCAGAGATGTTGTAGAATAACAGAAGAATAGGAGGAGCCCCAGTATCAGCAGGCTTGGATTTAGCAATGGAGGGGGATTGAAGGAGAAAGGGAAGAATTGTCAACCAAGAGTGTCTCTGCTTCTAGGTTGACTGTTATTTTCCCACCTGCTCCTTGGGATCAGCCCCTTCAACCCAAGGGTTAGTGCAGACTCAAGAATGATGACCTATCTGGCCACAGTCATGGCAACCCTGGCGTTGAGGAGGATTCTGAAAGTTCATGGTGAGGATACATAGGCCACAGGAAGACAAATCAGAGTTAGAGGCAGCACAATTCTCCTGCATAACTTCCCCAGAAATAGTAAGGTGCATATCCCGCAACAGTGTCTTTATGCTCTTAATAGAGGAAAGTATGGCTTTATACGCCTTAAAGTGAAGGCACAGCAGGTTATTAACCTTGAGGGCTTGAGCGCAAGCCATGTTAGCTTTGTGCACTATCAATTGTCTGCTATTTATCAATTTTTGCTTTTCATGTAGAACCTATCCGCAAATCCAGCTATTATCTCCTTTGGTTTGAAGGAAATGAGCATGAAGGCATCTTTATTCACTTCCAAACTAAGGTCACCACCAAATTTGTCAATTAAAAGCTGCTTCATTTCTTCCCAAGTTTCAATGGTGGGCAACTCAGGCACTACTACCTCCTGAGGCAACTGCCAGAATTAACTCATTCTGCAAGTCAACTTACTGAATGTTGACAATTTGTCAATATTCAGTAAGTCAACATTATTTTAGTATTTATCTGCCAGAATTGGTCATTTCCAAAACTAAGCTAATTTTTCATAGTGAATTATTAAGTCAGAATTGCAAAATTAAAAAGGAACATGCATAATTTTGACACCATTTAAACAAAGGCTTAATTTTAAGCCAAAAAACTAATATAATTTACTATGAAAATGTATCTTTCTTTGTACTTTTACATTAAGGTCAACTACAGTAAATAATATCTGGATGTTGACCCCAAATAAGAATCCATAAATTTCTTAATAAAATATACAATATTCTAAAAATAACTATTTTTACATTTTATACTACTGTTTTTATTAAATATATATTAAGATAAGCATTGAACAAAGTCATATGCCAACTTTCATAGTGTTCTTTGTATTATTTAGATATTTACTGTTATTTTAAACTCACTGGATAAACTATAGCTTATTTCTGGAAGTCCACTTATGCCAAAACACATATGTTAAAACTAGAAAAAATATATGTATTTATAGTGTCAACTTTTTGTCAAATCAACGCGTTGCCTAAATTGCAACAAAAGGGTTTGGCTAAGCAAACAAAGTGACATAATTTAAGCAGGATTTAATAGGAGAGTTGCTATAAAAGAACACTGACTGCCTGAATGTTGACACCTTAACTGATTTACTAGTAAAACACTGCTGCTTAACAAAAAGCACATATATAATGGTATGGTAATTCAGGCCAAAGTACCCAGGGCTGTACTTTAGAGTCTGCTCTGCAATCCTTATTATTTAGTTTTAATAAGCTACATATGCAAATCTTTAATTTTTTAAAATTTAAAAATAATCAATTTTGGCCTTAAAAACCAACTCCAGAAAATATTAACCAAGCTTTATAAGTGATTTACATAGTGTTTTTCTACTTCAATGCTGACTGTCAGTATGTTGACAACAAAATTAAAGCTTTTCCTATGCTGCCAAACTAAATTAAATATTTTTGACTATTGTGACTACCATAATGTCAAATTTTTATTTAAACATGGTTTTTTCTATTTTTTACTAATAAACTAGCTCTAAAAGCACTATCCATACTTCTATAAACTATTTAATTAATAATAATAAATAATCCAAGTTATTATTATTTAATTTTATTCATGTTTCACATGATTATTCTTACTTTATGCACTCTACTCTAATTATTGTAGGACAAATCTTCCAAGAAGCCAAAAAAGAGCCCCAAGTCAACCAAGAAATTACCCAAAGACTCAGGAAAGACCCAAAGTCCCTAACCCAGAAAAAAACCAGCCAAAGAGCCCTAAAAGAAAGAGAAGACAAAGGAGAAGCCCCCAGACCCTGAAAGCAATACACCCTCCCCCAAACCCTCATCTTCTCCAAGCTGGTATCAATCAGAAGGAGATGAGGTTCCATTAAACAAGCAAGGAAGAAAGAAGACACCCAAGAGTGCAGAACCCCAGTCAAGCCCAGATAAATCAAGCTCAAAGGAATCAAGCCCCAAGGAATCAAGCTCATCCCAGTTCAAGAAGCTTAAGAATTCAACTCCAGATAATTCCCCTCCACCGCCCAACAACTCTGCACCTTCATCCTCCTCATCAAGTATCAATAATGAAGATCCTGATGATTACCTGTCTGACTATCATCAAGCACCAATTGGCCCATGGGATTCCCTAAAGGTTCACAATATATGTAACATCAAAGGAGAGTTTAAGCTCCCAAAGAAGTTCCTTCAGTTTTCCCCTCTAATTTCTGTCAAAGGAGGTACAAGTTTAGTCTGTAATGGCTATGTTTTTAATTGCAACAATCAAAAGAGAGCAGGAAGAAGCAATCATTATGTGTGTGAAGATAGAAGCTGCGCTGCCAGGATTAACACAGAATGATGGGATAAAGTCATTAGTGAAAAAGGAGAGCACACATACAATGCTCCAATCAATCTTATTGAAAAGCTTCTAAAGTGGTACCTCTACAAAATGGTCCCAGTCTCCAAAGACGCCAAGGCTTCTGATCTGGAAGTTAAGGCCATCACACACATAAGTAATGAGAGCCTGAAGCTCATCCCTGACTGCAACCAGTTAGTGAACTACATATGTGACAAACACCGTGATCTCTTCCCCCATAATAAATCTGCCATGGTCCAAGGAGAGTTAGTCTTGACAGAGGAGTTAAAGATGTTCAATGGTGATGAGGTATTCCTTTTACATTATGGGCCTATAGCAGAGGCAAGAATTATATGAGATGCTATACAACAGAACCTGAAGCAGTTGAGGGATTCAGACACTTGGTTATGTGATGGTACCTTTACAGTATGCCCCCGCCTTTTTTACCAGCTATGGGTTGTACATTCCATTATTGAAGGCAAGGAGCTCCCATTTTCCTACTTTCTGCTTCCTAGGGAAACAGAAGAGATCTACAGAAAGGCCTTTAAAATTCTTCAGGAGGGCATCAAAGCCCTACCCAATAATAAAAAGTGTCCCCCTGGCCATAACACTAGAGCCAATCAAGATGATGATGAAAAGGATGAAGCCACCCTTGCTGAAGAACAAGAAGCTCAAGATAAAGCACTTGGACCCTCAACTATAATCATGGACTATGAAACTGCCCAGTATAATGCTTATGTAAACACCTTTGATGGAGAGGTCCAGGGGTGTTTTTTCCATTATTGACAGGCTGTCAACAGGCAACTAAAGGGCCTACCTGAGCTCAGCAAGCTCCACCGTCTATATACATCAGGAAAGTGCAAGTTCTTAATTCAGCAGTTTATAACACTAGTCTTTGTAAAGCCAGAGCATGATGGACAAGCCTTTGAGCTCCTATGCCAGGATTCATATGCCAAGAAACATGAGGATGTCTTCTACCCTTTCATTGAATATTATGAACCACAATGGATTGGATGTAAGGTTACTAAGCCCAGGGCCAAAGCCAACTGGAACTGCTACCAGGCAGTTCTTAAGGATGAGATGAAAACTACTTCATCTTTTTAGGGCTGGCATAAGCATTTCAAGTCCTCCTTTGGAATCAAGCCCATATACAACACCTTCTACAAGTACCTCAAAGTCCAACAGGGGAAGACTGCTGCATCCATCAGAGATATTGAGAACCGCCCATCCAAGAAGAAGAGAACCACCAAAGAGGAACAGTATCAAGAGAAGATCAAGGACGTTGTCAAAGCCAAGTATAAGCTTTCAGAGATTGGGGAATATATCAAGAAGATTGCCACAGTTCTTAATGGCAACCAGGTGATCACAGTTTAGCTTTCAATTAAATTTATTGAGTATTGCCTAATTTTTTATATAGTTCTTATATGTTAAGTATAATATTTTCAAATAAATAGATATTCTAAATAACTCATTAATAATTTATGATACTGTTTTTTTTATAAAATCATTGATTCTCTATTGATAGTTTGATGCTTTAGACTGTATTACATGGCCTATATTGGTATTTTACTAGTAAATTATATGTTTTTTGTAGTTTTCAATATAGAAAAACTTTATATTACTGTTTCTGATTGTTTTATTTTCCTATAATACGTGAAATATTATGTAGTACCTTTTTATATAGGATTTATTTTATCTTTATAAGTGGGAAAAATATTTTATAGTAAAGATAGCTAATTTAATAGTGAATTATTTTTGAAGATATTTTTATGAATTTTTTTAATTGTCATGTATAATTTTTTATAAATTTTTTAAAAGCTATGTTGTCACATTACCCTAAAAAGTATCTTGAAGCTTAATTTTTATTAAGTAAAATGTTCAGGAAACAGGTTTCTGCTTATTAAAAAAGTGTCAAAATTTAGTAGTCTGCATGAGTTAAAACTCAATTCTTACTTTTCAATGCTGTTGACATTAAATTATTTTTAATTCTAATTGTCAACATATAGTAAGTCAACTTTCAGAATGAGTTATTTCTGGAAGTTGCCCTCCTGGCAGCTTGGGTGCAGGCAGGTTAGAATGTGTTCCTTCTTAACCTCATCAGAGGCCCTTCTCATGGCAGTTTTGTAGATAGTTAGGAAAGCTGCAATAGTAGAAGTTTTGGGGTTGAATACTTGTTTAAAGGTGGGTTTGAAGTGTGTTTCTGAAGTGGTGCCACCATTGTTGCTATCAAGTATGTTTATGCCCGGGGAGTACTCTGCTTTAGACTTGGAGGGGGGCTGTCTGGCCCACAACTGAAGAACACTCTCCTATAGAGTAGTTAAGGTCTCAGTAGTATGGACACTTGTATTATTAGCTAAGGTGGTTTGTTGCTCAGTAAAGTCTAGGAGCTGACCCTTTGTTGTTACTACTGTAGAAAGTTCATCCAGTTGGGAGGTAAGAGACAGACTCACTGAAAGGCAAGTAGCAACCCTGTCATTCACCACATTGATTAACTAACTCATTTCTTGTGTGTCTTTATCAAGTTAAGACTGGTCTTGTTTCAAATGGTCCACATCCTTAGCTAGAGCTATCAACTTTCTAGCATAGTGAATGTGTGGAGCTCCTGAAAAGCCAGGGCAACAGCCATCTTCATTGACAACCCCAGTTGAACTAGTGGCAGTTGCTATCATTACATGTAACACAGCAACCTCTTGCTGTAAATCTGTAACTTGAGGTGTTAAAGAAAGCACCTGGGGGTCTGTCTGAGGTACTTTGGCAGGGCAACCTTGACTGCAAGTGGTTACTCTCAGTTCTTGAATAGAACCCCATAGTCTCTGTTCTCTCTCCATCAAATCATCAGATGGAGAGGAAGGTGGGGTATCTGGCTTGAACGTAGACAATTCATTCACTTGAGTCTGGAGTTTGGCAATGGCAGCGGCAGTGACAACCCTTTCTTGGTCAAATCCTTCACCAATCTTGTAGAACTCTGTAGACGTTTCCTGATGTATTCAGGGATGAACTGGTGCATTTTCTCAATGAAATTTGACCAAGAAGGTTTGAAAAGCAACATAGTCACACTGATTGTCTGAAACCAAGGAAACCAGGGAATGGATCCATTGTTGATAGGCAGCAAATTGATCCCAGTGGTTTGTGACGGCTGCTTGGAGAAACAAAATCTTCTGAACATGGAGCCCCAGCACCATTTGATGGTGGGCTAAGGAGGTTTGTACAAAGGAAGACAATATGTGCTCATCAGAGCCAGCTGCTAAGAGGAGATGCTGTGAAAATTTTGGAGCCACAATCATTTTGTAGTATTCTGCTTGACTGAACTGTAGTTGGAGGCAAGGGACGGCCCCATCACAGGCTAACCCCAGGGCTACTGCTATGACTTGTTCCAAGTCAGGAGTACCCAAAGGGTAGGCCACTAGGCAGGGATCATTCCCAAGGTTCAGCACAGTAGGGAAAATAGGTGGGTCTGTGATGTCTTCTTTGATAGGAGGACTGGTAATTTCAGGTTAAGTTGGCTCTTATATAGGCGGAGGCAAAAGACCTGAAAACGTGGTTGCAAAAGGGATAACTAAGGGGCTTACAGCCCTTTAGTGAGCACCATTTTTGTTGTGACCTGAGGCGTGGCGCAGATACACAACAGGGAATCCTAACCTTAGGATTGGATTTGTACTAAGTCTTGGTTAGAATTGCAGGGAAGGCCATGTGATTGCCTTATGGCCCTGATTGAATAATGTCTGCTAGACGTGGCTAGAGAGGCACCAAAGTACATGAAGACACAAAGAGAGGGAAATTGTGAATAGAACTTAATTTTATTGGTAAAAATGAAATTTAATATATTCTGTGTAGATTTACCACAAAACAGTACATGGACGGTAGGATCACTTGCCACAAGCATGAGTGAGGCAAGTGAGTTATGCAGAATCAGGAAACTGAACAATTGAATTTCCCAATTTGGAGCCAGACTCATTTCAAAGGGCAAAATCAAAAGAGAAATATTTGTCCTCAAAATAACCCATCAAAGGCAAAATTGAAACACAATGAATGGCAGCATTCACGACATCATGGAAGGACCTCATAGTTTCTCTGCACAATAGGAACAGCAAAAAAACAATTGAGGATTGGCTCATTTATGCCAAGACTTATGTGGCTCTCAAGAAGACAGGAAATGTTCAATTCTTTTACATTGACAAATCATTGTTTTCCTCCTCACTCAGGTCTAGGCATGGGTGGGTCAAGAAGGGGTCCAAGGATGACATAGTTCATCATGCAGCTGTCTGTTCTCAGACCTAATCAATGGTAGCACTTCTTGGTCCTTGCAGGTTTTATCATTAACAGATGATCAAGGGTACCCATAATAGCAGGACATTCCTTGATTTTCTCCAAGCTGTGAAGAAATACCTCTGGATCAATTACAGCGGCACAAATTAACATTGTTGTGTTGGATAATGTTAAGCTCCACAAAGTGTATCTGGTTGTGTCTGAGTTTCCACCAATTGACAAGAATAGCCATTCCTACAACCACCGCCTTGCTGATTGTCCAATGAGACTGCTCTTCCTCCCCTATATTCTCCATTCCTTAACCCAATTAAGGAGGTCTTTAGGTGGATCAATAATAAGGTAAAGAAAGACCTCCCTAAGGACACCAAGGATCTCTTAAACATTCTTGAGATTATCCTATTTGCAATGCTACCTGATGTGGTGGCTGCTTTCTATGAGCACTTGGAATCCTTCCTCCCCAAAGCCCTTGCCTCTGAGCCAATCAGATAAATGGGCGCTCTGGGTTTATTTGTTTTTATTTTTATTTTGTTTTTATTAGGGCTCAAAAACTATTATTTATACATAATGACATGACATTTGATTGTATTATAGACATATAAGAATACATACAAAAGCTAAGTAAAATAAGTTATACTAGATATGAGGACATATATCTTTATTATAATGCTTTCTGTCAAGATTTTGTGGTCTTGAGGAAAGATATTTATTATTCAATATAGTAGGGATGTTGATATAGATTGTATGAGGACAATCATTGCTACCAATTGGGTCTAGGCGGGGCTACGGCCTGGTGGTATCCCAAGTCCATATGAGAAAACACACAGGTCTGCAAGTAAACAACAGAACTTTCTACTTGAATACTTCTGACTACTAGGCATTGGCTAGTAGCAATACAACAATAGAGTTTCTTTAATCTCTATCTTCAAGGGTGAATATTCTGCTCAATCTCTAATCAGGAGAGCACCTTATATAGAATTGATAAGCCCTCTTTCCAGATTATAATCTGATGCTTCCAGCTCTTACTAGTCAGTCTATCTGTTCCCCAGACTGCTAGTTTCAGCCCCCAGAGTTAGGCAGCTATGCCAGTCTGGCATGGGACTTCAATAGAGTACCGGACCTCAGCTTATCTCATCAGCATATTGGCGGCATCTGGTTTTTAGTTTATGCATGTGCAAGTTTGGTTACCCTGTCAACTGGGTTTTTGCATCATGCATTATTCTTCTAAAAGACCTTCTATATTGGTCATAGAATTCAAGGTGTTTCCAAGAGCAAATGTTTAGCGTGAACCATCTTGCATTATTATCCTTGGTCACTCCATCTTATTGGATGAGGGGCATTCTGTGCTTGTGGTCAGGAATAATCAAGCTTGTTCAATCAGGTTTGATCCAATGGGAGGATCAGTATTGTATCAGGATCAATCTTCAGAGTAATATTCAATGTACTGATTAGATAAGGCCAGGAGCAGGATCAGCTGATGCTTCTTTAAGCTTGCCAGCTGTATAACAATTGGCCGTCTAACCAATCAAAAAGGGAAAAAATGGTCAAGTCTACCATATTATTCTGGAGTCCTGACACTCTGAATATTGTATTGACTGTTGCGCTAACAAATAAATAAATTAAAAAGGATAGAAAAAGATTAATTTTGTTTAAAATAATTGTGAATCTCTGTTGGTACTTTGGATTTTTTTAAGCCACAAATCAGACCTTGCAAGTCATCATCTGGCCCTATTGATTTAGTACCATTATAGCCACACGACACAAAAACCAATGATTTTCATGTATCTCTTACTAATTAGTACTTATGACACAGGCCAAGCATATCAAATATATTTATCAAATCATATTACAAGGTAAATTTAATTCAAGTTCTAAACAAACACTTGTTTATAACATAAGTAGAGCAGTACACTTGTTGTAGATAAATTCAGTTCTTGTTGTTTAACTATGTAATAAATGAACCTGTACTCAACAAGCTAGTAAATAAAAACATTTTTAATTTTTTTTTATTCTTTGACGTGTTTGCAACTATAACTAATGTCTTATAATACATTTAGATATAATACTATTATAATTTAAATGTTATAATTTAAATATTAAAATTAAAATATTAAAATTAAAATATTAAAATTAAAATATTAATATTTAAATATATAAATTTATCTTTAATATTTAAATATTAGAATTTTAATATTTACATATTAACTATTTTAAATTTTAATATTTAAAATAAAAAAATAAAAAATAAAAAGTTAAATTTCAAGGGAATATAATTTATTGGGGGGATGCAAATTGCAATGGAATGTGATTATTCTGGGGAATTATACCCCAAAATCAAAATTTCAGCTAGAGTGTCTAATTGGATCCATGTACTCTTCTGTACGTGGTGGACAACCCTGGTTGTGATTGCTAGAGGGGTGGCGCCCTGCACCCTGGTGGTTGCCAAACACTTAATAAAAGGAGGTGATTAAGTGAATCAATCAGCAGATTCTTTTTGGGAGGCATGTAGTACCCATACAACAATGCCAGTGCAAAGGAGTTGTACAGGACGTGCTCAACTGTCCTATACCCTTGTGGTGTCTTCTGGTGATCTAGTGCTAATTGTCATATATCAAGTTGTATAGGTACATCAACAATTTTTTGACATTAGTTTTTAATATGCAATGTAGTAGGATTCCTAGGTATACTGCAATGTGAATCCTTTGTGAGGTATATTTTTTGGAGAGCATGCACAATTTCTTGTACACTTGCACTAATCTGTTTACATAAGATGTTTGACTGAATTTGAATTTGTACCAGGAGGCGCCCAACCTGTATCTGCCCCCATACCTCCGCAAAAAAAATAAATAAAGGTTTAAACATATTCACAAGGACTGTGTCCTCAACTTTATTTGATTATGCTTTGAATAATTAATTAAAATTTTCAGTTTTAATATATTCATTTCCTATTTGAAAGTCGGTTTTTATTAGGTTTTTTCATATTCATTGATGTTTGAAAAGGGAAATTGTTGAATACTTTAATAAATATATTCATCAAAGTTTATTTTGATATCCCTTCAAATTTCAGTCATCTCTTTGAAAACAATATTGCTCCTATTTTGTATGCTTCCCTAAACCACAGCAAGCACCCTGCGGTTGGTAAATATTCCCTGGCTTTTGCTCCTATATTTAAAAATTATTCATATTAATTTGAATTATTTTATTTATTTTATTTTTATTTATTTGCTTTAAACAGGCTACCAGTGATTTGTAACCCCTGTAAAACCAACTTGACATGAAAGCTGCCACTTCTGCAACCTTGTCCCCATTCCTAGTTATAACTAAAGTAAATATAAGTAAAACATTAAAAAACTTACTGAATGTTTCCCCTGCAGCCCCCTCAGCCACAGGCGCCCCTTCAGCAAACTTCACGAGTGTTGGCTGCTCTTCATTTGCTTTTCTGGGCTTGATTTTCCTTATTTTCTGTGCAACTTGTGCTTCCTCTTGATTTTCATTAGTTAAATTTTGATTGTTTCTTGAGGCGCTTCAGCTTCTTGATTGTGTTTTGTTTTCATCTGTTTCCATTTGATCAGTTCCTCTTTATTTGTGTTAATTTCCTTTGAGCCTTCATTTCTTTCAATCAATTTGATTTTTTAGTATTATTTCTGTTGGTTTTTGTGAATTCCCATAAGTTGTAACTTTCACTTTTGAAATCTAACCACTTGAGTATTTCCTTTTGATGATTTAAACTATTTCCTTGTGTTCTTTGTTGACTATTGTTCCCAGGCTATTTTTTGTGATTTCATTTTGCTGGACCAAGGCACTTCCCTCATTTCCCAGTTGATTTACCACAATTTCCCTTATATTATGTTCAAGCTCAACCATTTTTTGGAGGGCTGACTCTAATTTGTTGATAAGGCTGTAGATAGTTGACATTTTGTTTGAATTACATCAAAAAACTGGTTTTTATAGTACTACCTTCAATGCATTAATACTTTTCATTATTATTAATAAATAAAAGATCATAAATGTAAATTTATGTTAGTATATTGCAATTAGACGTCAACTCTTGATACTTAGATATTATGTGCATTACTCAATGCATTCTGTATAATAAAATTCCTTGTAAACAAATTAATTTTCCATTGTAATTTATTTAAATGTACTGTTTTTATATTAGAGAGCCATTAATGCTTAGTATAAATATTGATACATAGTGAATTTTACAGCCTGTATATTTACCTATTGTTAATAATTCTGTAAACCTTTTAGTTGGAATTATAAGGTATTAATAATGTAATGGTTAATAAATTAATGTTTATTACAGTAGTTTTAAAAGCTTGGCAACAACCAAAAATACCTCAGATTTAAACAAAATGATTTCAGATTTGAACAAAATCCAACTATCAGGTTAAAATATACATTCTGTTAACAGGGTTTATTGGTGTTAATGGGCAATATGAGTCAACACAGCAACAAAGGGCTTACGCGCAAAGCAAAACTATTCAAAATACAATCCAAAATACATTGATTCACAAAAAATGGTGTGAGTTGACTTTTGGTGTACATATGCATACTATGTGAATTGGTGACAAAATACACCCAAGCAAGGTGTGTCAAAACGCAAACCAAAAACAAAACACAATAGCAACTCACTACATAAATGAAATCACACACACAATGTGTGCAATGGATTGTAATCATTAATGATACCAAGGTATCTAAAATAAGACACAAGATCTGAAACATAAATTTTAAAAATATTGTGTTATGTGTTTTAATTTGGCAGTAAAATCTGAGAAAATGGGTGGAAATTATTTCAGGTATTCAAAAATGGGTGTTGTAAAACCAGAAACAACTAATAAGGAAATAAAAAATCTATAATTGGGATATTGGGTGGGAAAAAATATTAATTGATTATCCATATTCAGACAAAAGCAAAAATTAAAATTAGGGAGTAACTTAATTGAAATTTATTTAATATTTTATTAAATTTTTAAAATGAAAGGAACACAACCACAGGGTACCAATGCACCCATTGTGTGCCGCAGTTGCGGTTGCCCCGCGGGTCAAAGAACAGAGTTAGTGCAACACAAATGCCTACTCAGGAAGGAGACAGGAAAGGAGAGTTCAATAGTGATGCTGCACTGACACAGCTGGCTCAAGAAGCACAAGCTGCTAGGGTGCAGAGCATAAACCCTTGGGTCTCCAATCTGACCCAGAAGCCCACCAAGGTTACCTTCATTAAGAAATTTAGAGACAAGGAGGTAGAACTTACTTCATATGTGTTTGATGTTGTGTACCAGCAAGAGTTGGTCCCGTCTGCCATGCTGGAGAAGATGAAGCCTGTATTTGATACTAGCTATGAGCCCTACATCATTGATGGCAATCAGGAGGAGCCTGAGTTCTATCAAACCAATGAGGGACAGTTAGTGCTCAAAAAGGTTGCATCCTTCTACAACAAGGTGCCCATGCCTTGCAAGCCAGTCCCTGAGCAAGATCCCAATTCAACTACTCCTGCTAAGCCCGCCCAGAAGCGTATCCCAGATATCAAACACATCATCCTGATCAAGCTAATGAGTGAATCTGGTGATCACAAGGAGGCCGCAGCCATTGTTGGAGTGGATCCCAAGTACGCCAGAAAGACCTTCCACAAATTCATCAATACTGGCTGAGTCCTTGTCACAGAGAAATCTTTGCGTGTTTCTATCATGCTCACCAAGGAGCACAAATGGGCAATCTGCCAGTGGATAACCCAGGACTGTCATCTTGAACTGACAAATATTCAGACCTCAGTCAAATCTACTTTTGGGGCTGAGGCTTCAATTTCCTTTTACTACCATCTGGTGAAGGGAATGCAATTTTTCTGGAAAAAGCTTGGGGTATCTCCCTACAACAGAAACAGCCCAGCCAATGTTGAGGCCTGGAAAAAATACACCAAGGCGTACACTGCCCTCAAAGCCAAGGAGACAGTCAAATTCTATTACATTGACAAATAAGCATTTGCCTTGTCTATGTGGAATGAGTATGGCTATGTCCCAAAAGGCTCAAATGACGGGATGGCTTGGTGTGCTGCAGTCTGCGCCACAGCCTATTCAATGGTGGCTCTCCTTGGTCCAAAGGGGGTTGAGCTATACCAAATGATATTGGGTTTGCATAACAGCAGGACCCTATTATCATTCCTCTGATTGGTCCAGGAGCACCTGAGGCGCACAAGCCCGGGCTTCACCAACTTCATTGTGCTGGACAATGTTGGTCTCCATAAGGTGGCTGATATTCTTGAGGAATTTCTGATGATTGACACTAGCATTGCAGTGGGCGCTCAGCAAATGGCCACAGCAAATTTGCACCTTCTCTTCCTCCCCACCTATTTGTCCTTCCTAAATCCCATCAAGGAAGTCTTTGGGTGGCTCAAGCAAGTTATCAAGCAAGGAACCCCAACTGGGACTGAGGACCTCTTTGATTTGCTGCAGGCCAGGATCCACACCCTCCCAGCTGAGATTGTGGCCAAATTCTATGGCCACGCTGATTCATTCATCCCTGTGTGCCTAGCCAAACAGCCAATCAATTAAAGGCTTAGCTTGTCCAACTTTTTTATATTCTCTAATTTACTATTCAAGATTTATTAATTATCATTTTATATTTAGATGTTTTCAAGCCTGCAATCACATTCAGAAGGACCATAAATGGAGGTTAGTAATTTATTTTATATCATTTTTTATGCCATCTGAGGTTATCCCAAAGACTTGATACTGGATTAAGTGAATATATTTATATTACTCTTATCAAATAAATATAAAAATCAAATTAAAAAATTAAATGTAAAATGCACAAGTTAGAATTTATTTTATTAACATATAATTTTATGCTTTATGAAACTGTCTTGGCAATATATTTTGTAAAACTTGTTTGCTGAAATAAAAATTATAAAAATTTATTATAATAAAAATAAATAAAAAGTAATTAAATTCATTGGAATCATATTTTTTATTGTGTGCGCCTATAGTGAGTCCTTTGGTATGTGCCCACCCCGTAATGGAGGTGGCGCACAACCTCCACTGCCTCAACGTGGACAGTGGATACACCCTGGTTAAAAAATTCTCAGCGGCTAGTAAAAGGGAGAAGGGTCAGGTGGGAATATAGAAGCAGCTTCTCTGGCAGGGCTGCAAACCCTTAAATTCCAGCCAGGACCAAGGCATTCTGGATACAGTGGTCCACTGAAACATATCCAGGGGGACCTTCTTCCCATCCAGGGAGAGCCTGGCCTTGTTGATCCCAAGGAGGACCCCATCCAGGTCCTCTACAGACGCGGCAATTCTAAAGTAAAAGAGGAACCCCAGGTAAATCACCAGATGAAGCCTTTGTCCATAAAAGGCTTCTGTAAACTCACAGAGCTTATTATACACAGTACTTATCTTCTTCTTATGCTTTGTCTTGGCAAACATGAGCTCCATTGCAAGAGGGACCCTGTCTTGTTGGCATTCCAGGCCAGCCCAAAGTCTGCCAGGAGGATTTTTGTCTTCTTTATGTCTATTGCGTCTGCAACAGCCAGTTTTGCCACTGCACGCCCAAAGTTCTCCAACAGGTAAGATATTGTGTGCTCAACGGGAAGCAGAAGCAAGCAGTTGCCTGGGCCTGGCCCATCTCCAAACATTATTGACTGGGAGCGTCTCCAGGACGTCCCAAACAAGCTCAATGGAGTTTACACAGTAAACTTCACTGAGAGATACTGGGTCCAGGCGGACCAGTTGGGCATCCTTGTAGGCAGTAGCTGCCCACTTGGATACCCCATTGCCATGTGTCAGCCCAGCCAATGCCTCCTGCAACATAGGAAAGGACCCGCAGATGCGGTCCTCCAGCTCACACAAGACAGGGGGGATAGATACAGCTGCTTGGCCACATGAGTGGCATAGTTGGCGTAGAAGGTGGGGGGGACAAAAGAGACCAGGCGAAGTTCACCGTCTACATTTTCTAAATAAAAGGTAAGTATTTTGAAAATTTATTCATTTAATTTTTAGGTTAACTTCTTGTGTTTCTTCCTTGCCTGCAGGCTCAACCGGCTTGGCCATTCTTGGTGCAAGAAGTTGAGCAGGCAATTCCATGTCCTCTTTCCTGGCACGCTTGGACGGCTTGAGATGGGCATACATTTCTGGGTCATCTGTCCAAACAGACAGCGCAGAGAGAGCAAATGACTTGAACTGGAGGCCCTTGACCACAGTTTTTTTGAATATTTAGTAAGTGCTTGATTGTATTCTCTGGGGTGTCTGGTATTTTGGTCAATAGGGCCTTTTCCAGACACCTTGTCTATTTTGTCTCCTTCAAGGATGGCAGACTTAACTCTTGCTTTGACCTTGTGGACAATCTCTTTAATTTCAGCAATTGCTGAGTCAAGGTCTTTTAGAAGCTTCTCCAATTATCTCATTGATTTTTACTAACCTTTCCATATGTTTTATAACTTTCATCCCAAAAAACCTGTATTAATCTGGTACTATTGCCTCTTTGTTTATCCCTGTTTGTTTTCACATTACTCCATTATCCCAGTTTCCCCATTGTGTATATGTTTTACGCTCATCTTGATATTTGTTATTTGCTTTGTGTTGACATTGTTTCCTTAATTGCCATATTGTTTTTGGCGCTTTGCACAGCCCTTGTGAAAATATTAACAACAATTTGATGATCAGCTAAATTTGAATTAGAAAGTTAAAGGTTAATTGATTTTAAATAAAGTTGTTACTGATCCAAATTCAACCCCTTAATGATAAACTTTAAACCAATCAGGAGCCAAGTGATATGTGATTGTTGTGACATAAAGGGTCATTCAATAATTCTTTGATGTATGTGCGCTAATTAATATGATTGGCTGGTTGTTTTGCCATTGTGTGTCATTGCTGCTGTGGTAAGTTTTTGGTGGACTAGTGCCTAATCAGCTGCTGATTGGGCACTAGTCCATCAACAACTTGCCACAGCGACAATGTTTCACAATGGCAAAACAACCAGCCAATAATATTAATTAGCATACATGCATCAAAGAATTATTGAATGGCCCTTTATGTCACAATAATCACTTTATCACTTGGCTCCTGATTGGCTTAAATTTTATCATTAAGGTTTTGAAAATGGATCAGTAACAGTTTTATATAAAATCAATTAACCTATAATTTTCTAATTCAAATTTAGCTGATCACCAAATTGTTCTTTATATTTTCACAACAGGTTGTGTTTGGGTACTAAAAATAACTGTGTTCTGGATCTAAATACACGGCATAGTAAATAAATGATTTTATAGAAATAAGCTGAACATAAAGAATATAGCCAACTATAAAAAAAGAGAACATGAACAATTGAAATTCAAAATAAAGATAATATAAATAGAAAATGTTTGGCAACAGGGGGTTTATTGGGGCAGGTAAGAGTGATGCCTAGTAGGCATAATAGCACAGGAAGGAAGATGTAGAGGCAGTGCTGGTCTGGGGGGTCTGGAATTGGGTGGGTTGGGCTTGCAGGTGAGGGGTATTGATGGCGGGGGTGGAGGCAGGAGGATTTTTCATGATGGCTGCCATATAACGCTTGTCGTATTCCTCACCAGTCATTGGCTGGATGGGCTGGTAAGTGGCAGTGGCCCAAGGTGAGAGGTGCTTGTCTTTCTGTGATTGGTTATCCATATTCACATGGAAAATCATTTGCGCAAACAAGTCAGCCACCAGTTGGTGACCAAAGAGAGAATTGTGGTCAAGGACCCCAAGATAAAGATTATTAAAAGCCTGAGGGCGGCGCTCCTGTAGTGTGGATCCAATGTTGAAAAAGACAACATCACCCAGATGGATGTCTGTGTGGCCGGCCAGGTAGACTGAGGCCTGGTGCCTGCGTCCCTGGATGGCCTCAAGGGCGGTGGAGCTACCCTCCATCTGGTGGCTCAGGAAACCCAGTACTTGGAATTTGAGCCATCCAAGGAGTTGAATAATCCACCCAGGATGTGGATGTACAAGTAGTCATTGATGAAATCTAGGTTTGTCTGATAGTAGAAAAAACCCTTGGCTAAAACAGCCAGAAGCGCCCCAATGAAAGTCCCCTTCTTGACCTTCTTCCTTCCTTTTTGAGTAGCAACTCTTCCTTGCTTGCCAAAATCATCAAAAGCTATCAATAGATTGTAATATAAGATGAACATGACATCATCAGTTAGACTAGTCAAGCATAGAACCAGGGTGGATTCAATGGCGGGATCATATGAGAAACCTCAGCACCCTCCCATTGGTTGCCGGTAACATTGGTAAGAATCTGTATGAAAGCCACCTTTCTGTGAATCCAGAGCTGCACCATGCACTCAGAGACCCATATGTTATGGTGCAGAAGCTGTTTATGGACCTGGGTTAGGGGAAGCTTGGGGTCCTGCTGGAGGAGGTCAAGCATTATTGGGTATGCCTCAGATATTTGTGACTTGGGGGCCTTCTTGGTCTTCTTGGCTGTCCCAATCAGATTCCCTGTGTTCATCAGGTTGTTGAATTCCCGCATGATAGTAGCTCAGGTAAATTGCAACTGGGCGGCAATCTGTTCCCAGGACAGACCCTGTAGATTCAGTGCCACAATTTCCTGAAGAATTTGGGCAAAGATGATTTGTTGCTTGGGGAGCTGGGCCAGGGGATCTGAAGCCTGATTGGCTGTAGGAGGCAGGTTGGGTGGTGGCAGGAAGTTGTTCCAAATCAAGGTTGCCATCCTTATTGGTTGGTTGGTGGGCAGCTTGTGCAGGGGTAAGTACAGGAGCAGGGGCAGAGCTTGACACTAAGTGACTAATGAACAAGTCAAAGCCATATAGATTGGGGGTCAGTAACAGGTCAGCTTCCTTGTTACCCACCTCAAAGTCTTAGGTATAAACAGGTGCCTCCACGTTCTGAGCCTTGTCTCTATTGAAGCTGGCTTAGCTGCTGCTGGCTTGCTCATTGGTGCTGTCAAAAATGTTGTTGCTATTGAAAACCATCTTAAAAACCTAGAATAAAATCACTAAAAGTAGAAGTTTAAAATTTTATGATATATTTTTATTGTAATCTTGAGTCCATATTTAGAAGGTTCTCAAAACCATTTCATACAAATCTGGAGCCATGAAAATGGATAAAATGCCACTGTTCCTAAATTGGATAGCTGTTGATTGACTGTAAAACTGTTATTTTTCTATTTTAGGCTGATCATGCTATACATCTTGTGTGAGTTCATTTTGTTTTGTGCTTGTGGAATATTGCTTCAAGATTTCTCTAATTTTGTTTCATTTTAGTCCTTTTGTTGGTGCCTCATATGAATCCTGCTTGGATTATAACATACTCTGGAATAACACCCATCCATCTTACTTGTTATGTCAGTTCATTTTGTTTGTGGTTTACATTACACTGCTTGATGTTTGATATAATTTTGTATAATGGGCTAGTAAAATTTTGTTTTTTGATTGCAGTTCATTTATTAACCAAAAATATTTTAATTATTTGAATCCTGAATCTTGCGCAACTTGGATTTTGTTCAAATCTGAAATCATTTTGTTTAAATCTGAGGTATTCTTGGTTGTTGCCATAGCTTTTAAAACTACTGTACCATTAATTGGCTGATTTTATTTGCTTTCCCAATTTTGCATTTTCTGATATTTTCACACTAGTTTCAATTAGTTGGTTTTACATAATTGCACAGGCAATAGGAAATCAAGTCACCAACCCAACTACATCCAGTCTTGGGGTGGCAACTATGTTTCCTATTGCCTGTGTAATTAGATGTAAAATCAACCAATTGGATACTAGTGAGTAAATATCAGAAAATGCACAATTGACACAGCAAATGAAATCAGCCAATTAATGGTAATAAACATAATTTATTAACCCATTATATTATTATTACTCACAGAATCCAACTAAAAAGTTTACAGAATTATTACCAATAGGTAAAAATACAGGCTGTAAAATTCACTATGTATCAATATTTATACTAAGTGTTAATGGCTCTCTAATGTAAACACAGTCCATTTAAAGAAAATACAATAAAAAAGGCCTTGTTTACAATTAATTTTTTTAAACAAAATGCATTGAGTTATTCACATAATATCAGAATATCAAGAATTGACGTCTAATTGCAATATTCTAATACAATATTTACATCTGTGTTTTTATTTTATATAGATAACAAAAAATATTTATGCAAACAATTTTATGTTATTCATAAAATATAAAACATTTTATTGATTATGAGAATGTTAATATGAAAAAAGAATATGTTATTAATTATACATCAAAAGAAATAATATTCACTTTTAATAAGTTGTCACAAAGAAATGTTTTATTTTACTGATTGAAGGACAAGAAGGGAACGGGAAGAATGAACATTGCCTTCATCTGCGCCTGTGAAAGGGACGGCATCAGAGATAGTGGGGAGGGAATGGGCGGTGGTTTGGGAGTCAAGGTTGGAAGGCGGGTGGCTTGATGGGTGATTGGGGAGGCAGGGTTTGTTGACTGAGAAGGGGCAGCAAGAGTTGATTTCTTCAATTGCTCAAATTTTTCTTCTGTCACATGTGTGGGCTTGATGAAAAAAATTTATTGGTGTGGGGGGAGGTGGGAGTCTTTTTTGGACTTATCACTATCACTTGCATAGAATATGACAAGATCAGATAATCCTGGATAAATATGGAAGGGAAAGCTCATAGCACTTCTCAATTTGGGAGCACAGTTCATTGTAGGTGGCAGGCTTTAAGCACCTGAGAGCTGAACCAAAGTTGTAAAGACATACATCTGCAAGATACATGTCAGCGTGGTTAGTGGGATAGGACCAACAGGTATTCCCCACAGCCATAATTTCTTTGGCTGCCCATTCCTGCTGCTCCATCTCTGCACTCAGTACATTTGTGTACACGGCTTTTTGGGTAGCCCACTCCTCCAGAATGACCTTGAGCTCTGTCTGGTAGGCATACCCATCTGCAGTGTTTGATATTGTTTAGTAATTATTGACACCCAATAGGTAAACTGCCAACAAACTCCAACAAATTGATACAGTATTGGGCTGCGCTTGTAGACATCAGATTGGATGCACTTTTCCCCAAAGTCTTGGATACTTGCCAAAATCTTGGCATATGACAAGAAAATGACGTCTTTACAAGCCCTCCTTGCCCTTCCTTTGATAAAATTAATAATGGTTGCATTGTACGGGTCAGTATCCATCAAACTAGGACCACTGAGAACCTGATTAGATAAGATTCTGATGGCAACCCCAACTCTGTGCATCCATAAATTGACTGTTATTTTATTAGTGAAAATGCCATGAAGCCCCAGTTGGAGAGGAACCTGGACCAGGAGCATCTGTGGGTCATGTTCCATGATAGTCATCATGAGAGGGTGGGCTTTTCACCTTCATTTGAAGTATGGGCACCAGTCAGGGTCTTCTTGGGAGAGAGGCCACAGTTGGCATGGGCTTGCAGGGTTGCAGCCACAGTGGACTTTGCAAAACCCATTGCAGCCGCAATTTCCCCAAGGGACATAAGCATCCCTTGCTTTTCAACTATTTGAGAACAATTTCTGGGGTGATCATTTTTTTCTGCATCTTGCAGGCTGATTGGCTAGAGGAGAAATGTGTCCATCTTGGGAACTGGACAGTACCATTTGATTGGCTGTTTCTGGATTCCAGGTTCTCTGGGTGGCCACTTGTCTCAATTGACTGGTTCTGGATGTCATTGTTGATACAGTATTTGGGTTGGCAGCTACCTGTGCATGATGGGCAAACAGGGCATGCTGGAAGACACAGGAGAAAGAACAAACCCCTGGGTGGTGCTTGTGGAGGGGCCTGTGGGTTGGTAGTGGCCATAGACAGAGGCTTCACTGTTAAGAGACCCAATGTAGCCCTGCATAAATGTGTCAAGGCCATGGAACAGCTTGTTTATTTGGTTGGTGTTGGAAGACAACATAATAAATTTTTTATTAAAAAAATTAAACTCAAGAAGAGGAATGTATATTTTAGTCAATTTTATTGTTAAATATGATAATTTGGTGGATATTATGATCTAAATTTTAGCCGTTCTAAACTGGAATAGGGTGATTTTTGAGAATGACTGTGATTCCTAAAAGAATTAGCACAGATCCACTCTAGATCCTATGACATCCTTTTTGAGATGCCCATCAATTGAATTTATTTCAAATTGTCTCATTTTGGTTTGAAATTTGGTTCTTGGATTTGACAATCCTGCAATTTCAGGTTTGTTAATTTTTCCATGATGTCTATGATTTGTTTGAAATACATGAAATCTTGAATTGTGCATTACAATCCCGCATTTCTGATTCATGTATCCCACATTTGTTTGCTATGTTTTGTCTTTTGTTAGTTGATTTATCTGCCCAAGAGATTCAAAATTTGCCAATTTAAATAAACCAAAATAATTCAAATTAAATGGTTGATTTTATTAAATATTTCAATTTTCACTCAGCTGATTTTGCCCACAAAAGTGATTCAAAATTTGGACCAAGGATTTGGCAATCACGCATTTATATGTTTAGGTTCTGAATTTCAGTATTAAAAATTATATTTGCATAGAGATAATATGATATTTTATTATTGTGTATATTTTAAGTTGTTAAGAAGTTGTATTCAGGTATGAAAAAGGTAAAATGTCAACTTTTCTACTTAGACATACTCATTAGGAGGTGGCATAGTAATTTAAGCTCTTCTTGCGCCACTCTAATTTGCTTAAATCCACCCTGATGGATGATCACAAGCAAATAGACAACATTTTTGATTGTTGAAATTATTATTAATAATAAATTCTATAGTAAATAACATAGTGACTCTTGAGTTAAATTATTGGATTGCCGTTAGCCACCAATCCCTTTAATATATTAAAGCCAGAATAAGTGCCACTGATATTTATAAGATGAACATTTCAACAATCAGCTATATGTAAAATGTTTATTTTAATATATTAATTAAAATAAAAAAATTTAATGTGCACTTAATTTTTTATTGTAGATATTTTTTTAGTACAGTAGTTTTAAAACCTATGGCAACAAGCAAAAATAGTTAAGATTTAAACAAAATAAACTCAGATGTAAACAAAAATAGCTAATCTTTAAAAGAAATTAGAACTTGATGAATTTATATTAATTTACAATAGATTTGGGTTAATTTCAATTTTTTTACAGATTAGCTATTTCTGTTTAAATCTGAGTTCATTCCATTTAAATCTGAACTATTTTTGCTATTTGCCATAGGTTTTAAAACTACTGTATTAAAAATAAGTTTGGCTTAAAAATTGTCAACATTGACATTTTTACAGCGTGAAAACATATAAATAAAACAACTTTTATTAGTAAATGTAAAGGGTAAATTGAGTTAAGTTCAGATTTTTATTAAGCTTAATATTAAATCATGTCAAGATGGTCACAATGTTGAAATGTGTTTTCTGGGTTCACACCCCTGAATGCTTTAAAAATGTGAATTAAGTTGTTGCAACTAGCAAAAAACATAGAAGATTTTGAGTTTTGAGTCAACAGTGACTATTTTGACAAAGTGTTGACATGGTCACTTTCAATATTATTAGTATCAACATGGGCGCTGTTGCCTCTTTCTGCAGCATATTACATTATCCATTAGAACCCCAAATTTTGCTTTGTTCCAGGTAAAGGTAATAAAAAAGATTGAAGATATTAAGGGGAAATCAAATATTGTCAGAAAATAATTTGGCTTTTATATATGTCTCCATTTATATAACAATTTTCTAAAGTTACACCTTCTCTTTAGGCCTTCACTTCAATCCCCACAAAATTCTTGGGGATTTCTACCAGATTATGTTTGAATATTTATCCAAAAGATTACTGAAAAAGCCCAAGAAAGCCCCTCAAATTAATAGTTGTGGGATTATTCCAAAGATACCCCCATCTAATCCACACAAGAGACACCTCTGGTTAAATAAATGTGCAAGAGCAGCTGGGAGCAGTGGTTATGTGCATCCAAACCAGGTCCTTAAATTTTAGTTGAGTTGGTTTCCCATTGAATTCTGTCCATTCAAAATTTGTTCAGAATTTCCTGCCTCAAGAAATGCATTTTTATCCACCCATATCATTGATCAATTGTTTTGTGACATTCAATCTACCACTACAATCCCACCACATCCCTTAAATAAATTCAAGAGTTGTAAAAGACCTTGCTTCATCATTCTCTACTCTAATAAAGTTCAAAATTTGTTAGTAAAATCTGGCCAATTTGTTTTGCCTGTTGCTTTTAGTATTCAGTTAACTAATTTCCCCCCTTTGGCCTCCCAGGAATTTTTGGTGACAACCTTTTAGTTGTAGCTGATTCCATACTTTTTATCATAGTTGGAAGCAAGGTTTTATTTCTTATTAACCTGCCCCCCAGTTCTCACAGCTTTGGGGTTCACTTGGCTAAAAAGCCCTTCTACTACAAGCTCTACCTGGATTTTTACCCATTTATTATTAATAACATCATTAGATATTTAAAGCTACTTTGATAGGAAAAATTTATCCTTGATCCTTTAAGAAAATGATTAATTTTTTTACTTAATCACTCAATTAATAACCTGGATATATTCCTTATAATTAGATTAAATCCTCTTTCTCTGCTATAATATCCTGCTATTCTGTGTTCTAGCTATTTAAAGCTCCTATGGGAAATCAGATGATCATCCCTGGAGATACCATTATCTAAACTTTATGAGTCTAGTTTATTGCAGCCTTATGTTGAGCTACACATTTTATCATATACAGGAGTTTAATATGATTAGCTTTGAACCACATCTGGATACACTAAAATCTTTTCAATTCCTAGAAATAACTTTCTGGTAATTTTATTCCTGGGCATTGATAGACCTTTGCAGTTAGATAAGCATTTTCTGAAACACCTAGGCTTCAAATCTGGCTTGGCTAAGTTTGTTGTAGTCTCTTGATTAGTATGGCCTAATTGATTCCAGAGGATTCTAACCCTACTTATACGGGTACTGGGTTCCCTAGAATTCCTATTTAGATAAATTCCAAAAAACCCTTCCTATATAAATACATATCAATAAAATAAAATTTATAAAATTTATTAGTTTTTATTCAGCAACAATAAAGTGGCTGTTGTCTAGTCACAATCATATGATATCACCCATGATATGTAGTTTTGAACAAGTTAAAGATTGATGGTGTTCTGTAAATGGCGTTTGGGATTTTTTTAAAATTGACTTTGTCACAGTAGATTCCATAATGCCGGGAATTATTCACCCAAGTAGGAAAGCTCAAAAATCTGGAAAGCTGTTAACCAAATTAACTGTTTTGACGGATTTAAATCAAACAGTTGATCAAAAATGGGTTACAGCTGCTCCAGTTTACCAGTTGTATTCAATTCCTCTTGCAAGCTGATGCTGATAAATCAACTTATTATGAGATTCACCCAATATGATCTTTTTTATCAGCACAGTCATCAGAAGTTGGTCACACAAGGTTTCTTTGCAAACTGGACTAGGTACTCATTTGAAAATGCAGAGAGAATAGGAGCCAAGGATCCTGTAAGGTCTTGCCCATAATGGTGCAAGGTTATAAACTAAAACGTGCAAAGCATTGGGATTCAAATTTAAAAGATATAAGAATGTAGGTACTGTCTGTAAGATGATCTTACAGAAATCCGCTAAAAACCTATATTGCGTTACAAATGGAGTAATAGAGTTTAAAAACCCTAAGCAAAGAAGATATAATAAAGTGTTCAATAGTGAACAATTTGTAACTAAAGGAATATCAATATTAGGATATTCTCCATCTGCAAATTGATACATATAACTATTGAAAGATTCCTTAAGGGAAAAAAATGAATACAACAAGCCTAAGGCTTGCTGTTTTACAAGTTCCATTTGGATTTAAGGAAAAAGCTAAGCTAAAAAAATGAATTTAAAAGAACAAAAATCTAAAAATTACAAATTTGAAGTTAAAATTGTAAAAGTTGAAGGGGAAGAAATCACTTAGAATTTCAGCTTAAATCCTACTCTTCAAAAGCTCTTTATTTATAGAAGAGAAAGCCTTTTCTGTTTGAGTATGGTAAACAGGAGGAAGCAGCCAAGAGGAGGAACAACTGGAGAAGTTTGGAGAACCAGGAACAGAAAAGGAGAAAACAAAAGACCAGTTCAAGTTTGATAGGCAGAATGAGGCTTGGGAGAGCGGCAACAACGTGAACAGGAGTTTCAAAAAGTTAAGCAAAAAAGTAGAATTCATCTAACTTAAAGTAGGAAAATATAAACTAATTGAATAGCTGGGAAGACAGTAGATGACAACCATGTCAATTCAAACGCAAATTGAAGAGAAATACAAGGTTATAACTTAATATACTTATATATTAACTTTCAATTCAAAACTTCAATATTTAGAAAAACTGAACTATGAATCAATCAAAAACACACAGATGATAAATTTAAAAAGCCTGCCCTTTGGGGCAGTGCATGACAGATCCAGGTGGTATTGCTTAGTCAAATTATGATATATATGAGAAAACTTTCACTGTTCAACTCTTAAGAGTTGAGTCCTCCCAAAAAATTTACTAAAATAAAATCAAATATTCTTCTGGTCAAATTTTATTTTATCATGCATCCTGTAGTTGGCCTGCTGCGCTACATTCCCTACAATTCAATTCTTAGCCAAATTATTACGGGAAGATGGGGGCCTGCTGTTGGCACTTTGTTGTCACCTCCGCCCAATGTTAATTTAATGCCTGCAAATTTAGGAGTTTTCTCTAATGTGTCCAAAGCTGAGACACTTGTAACATTCCAATGTCCTGAATTCTACGCTGAAGACTCCTTGATTATCTCACAGGCTATTTATCTTGGGCTCTTTTGGTTAGGGTTAATCATTTTGCTTAACTCTAGTGTATCATTTGGAAATATTACAAGACACAGTATTTGAAGCTTTATTGGTGGTTCATCATCAACTCTATGTGTTTTTGGGTAGTGATTCCCCACCACATGGATACTGCTTCTTACTATCTGGCCATTTCTGTCACAGAAATCACCCTTAGATCCAAATATGGGATTTATCTATATTGGTGGATTTAGTGGTACCAAACTTTTATAATCATAATGGGGTGTAATGCTTAGTACCCCTGTGTTGTGAGATAAGTTAAAAGGTGAGGTGCCCAATTATATGCAAAATAAGTACAGAATAAAATTAAGAGATTGTAAATATATTTCATCATATCAACTTCATATTTTAGAAAAATCAAAAGCCACAATATTCCCACTTAAAAATAAACAGCCAATGCTTTGACAGACAGTTTCTACTAAGGGTCTACCAAATGATGGTTCTCTAAATATAATTTTTAAGATAAAATGTATAATAGTGAATAAACAACTGGGGAGTTTGTCTTATTTTATATATATTTTGTCCCCTTGACTGACAGGACAACCTTAATGATGAATCAGCATGATATCACTTTATATTTTTAACTCAAATTGAACCACTAATAAAAAATAAATTATTAATTAGATTTCCTTCACTGTAAAATCCCTATTAAACTTTAGTGAAAATTATATTCACCTTACAGTAGTTTTAAAAGCTATGGCAACAACCAAAAATACCTCAGATTTAAACAAAATGGTTTCAGATGTAAACAAAATCCAAGTTGTGCAAGATTCAGGATTCAAATAATTTAAATATTTTTGGTTAATAAATGAACTGTCTAATAAAAAAATGAAATTTCACTAGCCTATTATAAAAAATTATATCAAACACCAAGTGATGTAGTCTAAACCACAAACAAAATGAACTGACGCAACAAGTGAGATGGATAGATGCTATTCCAGAGTATATTATAATCCAAGCAGGATTCATATGAGGCACCAACAAAAGGACTAAAATGAAACAAGATTTGAGAAAACTAGAAGCAAGATTCCACAAGCATAAAACAAAATGAACTCACACAAAATGTGTAGTATGAGCAGCTTAAAATAGAAAACTATCAATTTAACAGCCAATCAACAGGTATTCAATTTAGGAACAGAGGCATTTTATTCATTTTTATGGCTCCAGATTTGTATGGAATTGTTTTGAGAACCTTCCAAATATAGACTCAAGATTACAATAAAAATATATCATAAAATTTTAAACTTCTACTTTTAGTGATTTTATCCTAGGTTTTTTAAGATGGTTTTCAATAGCAACAACATTTTTGACAGCGCTAATGTGCAAGCCAGCAGCAGCTAAGCCAGCTTCAATAGAGGCAAGGCTCAGAACTTGGAGGCACCTGTTTATACCCAAGCCTTTGAGGCAGGTAACAAAGAAGCTGACCTGTTACTGACCCCAGACCCCTATGGCTTTGACTTGTTCAGTAGTCATGTAGTGTCAAGCTCTGCCCCTGCTCCTGTACCCACCCCCACACAAGCTGCCTGTCAATCAATCAATCAATCAATCAGGATGACAACCTTAATTTGGAACATATTCCTGCTGCTAGCCAACTTGTCCTCTGCAGCCAATCAGGCTTCAGCTCCTGCAGCCCAGCGCCCCAAACAAAAAATCATCACTGCCCAAATTCTTCAGGAAATTGTGGCACTGAATCTACAGGGTCTGTCCTGGGAACAGATTGTTGCCCAGTTACAATTTACCTGAGCTACTGTCATGCGGGAATTCAACAACCTGATTAATAAGGGGAATCTGATTGGGACAGCCAAAAAGCCCTAAAAGGCCCCTGAGTCCCAAATCACAGAAGCCTGCCCAATCATGCTTGATCTATTGCACCAGGACCCCAAGCTTTCCTTGACCCAGGTCCAGAAGCAACTTGCACACCATGGCATTTGGGTGTCTGAGCGCATGGTGCAGCTCTGGATGTATGGGAAGGTTGTGACATTCCGTGTGCAGACCAATGTTGCTGGCAACCAATGGGATGGCACTGAGGTTTCTCATATGATCCTGCCATTGAATCCACCCTGGTTCTATGCTTGAATAGTTTAACAGATGACATCATCTTCATCTCCTACTACAAATTTTCCATTGCTTTTGATGATTCTGGAGAGCAAGGAAAAGCTGCCACTCAAAAAGGAAGGAAGAAGGTCAAGAAGGGGAATTTTATTGGTGCGTTTCTGGCTGTTTTGGCCAAGGGTTCTGTCTATTATCATACAAATCCAGATTTCACCAATGGCTACAAGTACAGTCACATCCTTGTTGGATTACTTGACTCCTGGGATGGCTCAAATTCCAAGCATCAGATTTTCTTGAGCCACCAGATAGAGGGTAGCTCCACCACCCTTGAGGCCATCCAGAAATGTGGGCACCAGGCCTCTGTGTACCCAGCTGGTCACGCAGACATCCATCTGGGTGATGTTGTCTTCTTTAACATCAGAGACACAGTACAGGAGCGCTGCCCTCAGGCTTTCAATGACCTCTATCTTGGGGTCCTTGACTACAATTCTCTCTTTGGTCACCAAATGGTGACAGACCTGTTTGCCCACATTGTCTTTCATGTGAATATGGGCAACCAATCATGGAAGAACAAGGCATCCCATCCTGTGCCACTGCCACCTTTCAACCAATCCAGCCAATGACAGAGAAGGAATATCAACAACGGTATATGGCAACCATCACGCAAAATCCTCCTATTCCTACCCCCACCACCACCACCACCACCCACCTTTCAGCCATACCCACCCAATCCCAGACCCCCCAGATGTTGTGAAGTGATTGGTTATAAACTAGCTGTCATTATATTCATGCACTAATCCATTAAGCTTGTTGAATCAAAGGGCAATGGTACATTTGCCCTGGATGATAAATAGTCCAAACAATCAACTAGGTTGTATTCTGAGTTTATAGTAACTGATTATCATCCAATTCTTATGTCAAGGGTCTGGATATACAAGTATTCTGGCTATTGCCATCACACCTAACATGCAGTCATTGCCTGATTTGGTGCCTTTCCAATATACCATTTGACATACTGGAAATGGCAACAAACTAATATCACATGACTGTCCAGGTATCCAGTGACTTGAACCCATCCAGCACATGACCAACCCCTGGGTTTGATCCAACTAAAATCCCCGCCACAGCTAAAGCTATATAAGTCTAAAGTATTATCCAATAAGTAATACTTCTTCTCTTCCTAATTCTATATTTGAAGCTTCCCCAAAAGGCGCTCCTTATCACTGGTAGCACTATGGTTTTTGACCACGCCAATGAAAGAGAAAATGACTGAACAGAACCTGCCCACCTTTGCCCATGTACTCAACCAGGCCACATCCCAGGATACCTGGAAAACGTACTTCCGTGCCCACAACATTGATGAAGATATTCCTAGTGGATGCACTGTATTCAGAGGTCTGGGCATGCCCAAAGTGTGTGCTAAGATAATTCAATACAGTTGCTCTCTACAACCACAAACAAACGCACAACCACCTATCACAGGTGAAGTTACCAACACCAAGTGAATTGATATCAAAAAATTCTTTGGTAAAAACAAAGAAAACATCATCAACTGGCTAGACCACAAAGCCATCAAACTCTGCGCCAGCTGCATCCCCCACAAAAAATGGGTCCAGGAAGCCAACAAGCGCCTATACAAGGCCCCAGCTAACTGGTTTGCCACCTGGTTTGGCTCACAAACCAACGATCAGCTTGACAACTGGGAAGATTTCAAAGCCAACATCACTCACAATTTCTGTGTCACCAAATCTTTCTAAGATATTGCAATACAGCTCAGTGATCTTCCCCATAAGACCACTATCACAGCTTACGCCAACAAATTTGAGGAAATACGCCGTAAAATTCAAAACCCAGCACAAGCTGACAACGTACACACCAGAGCATCATTCATCAACAGAATGAAACCCTCTGTTGCTGCCCTCATCCGCCCAGAGGCAAATACTTACATGCCTGTGCTCATTGCTGAAGCCAAGCGCGCTGAAAAATGTGCCAACATGGAATATGTGGCATGCAATGGCAACCACTCCTCAAAAGGCAATGGCAGAGAAAACGCCAATGGCAATAAACGCCAAATACCAACCATAACAACAGCAACTCCAATTGTAACAATGGCAATTGTAGACAAAGTGCAAACCACTCCTGTCCCAAGAAAGAGGACACTGCCTAAGTTAACAATGCCAAAGTAGCAACCCGCTATGAATCTGACATCACATTCTCTGACCTTGAAGGTCTCAAAACAGAGGAACAGGGAAAAGAGGAGGGGGAACAGGCATAAGTGCCTCTGTCTCCCCCCAACTTGACAAGAATAAGTACCAAGGCACAAACTTTGCTGCTTGCATCCCACGTGTATCACAATCCCCCATTTTTATGAAATATAAAAATTTAAGATTTCTCAAAGCTTCTTGTCTATTCATGCAATTAAAAATTTCATACACATAAAATTCTATTCAACTCTGGTGCACAACACACTATGGTTAGCAAACCTTTTGTAACCAAGTACAAAATACCAGTTGTCAAATCCAACTTCAAATACGCCAGAATGGTAGACAAATCAAAAGTTCTACTCAAAGGCAAAACAACTCCCTTCAGAATTGAACTCCAAGGCATACAAACGTCCATCAAAGGACTTGTCATGAACAACATAAACTACAACATTGTAGCAGGCATAGACTGGTTCACCTGAGTGTACCTCAGCGTATGTTGGAAAACAAAAACCATGACCATCAAACGCAATTGAGTCAATTTAAACATTCTCAAAGAACCCAACAACCTCATTCTAAGAGACACAGTATTTGTCCAAGTCATAAATCAAGATGACTCTGAACATCTAACCAAAGACAGTACCCTCCACATAATGAGGTACTCTATATTTAATAATATACAAACACAAAAGATCCAATGCCCAGAACTTGTGGCACTCCTAAATGAATACGCTCATGTATTCAAGGAAGAACTCACAGAGTTACCCCCCAAAAAAGAGGTCAAACATGGCATTGACTTATGCAAAGCCATGCTCAAACCTGCACCCCTCTACAGACTCCCCCATGGAGACCCAAACACTTAAAGCCCACATTAAGGACAATCTAGCCAAAGGATCTATTTGTCCGTCTGAATCCCTGTGGGGGCAGCGGTTTTCTTTGTAAAGAAGAAAGAAGGATCTCTTTGCTTAGTTACTGACTACAGAGCACTAAACGCAAGTACAGTAAAAAATAAATACCCACTTCCCCTCATAGAGGACCTATTTGCAAGGCTCTCTGGAGCAAAAAAAATTCTTGAAAATTGACCTCACATCTGGTTATAACCAAGTTGAATTTAAAGAGAAAGACATACCAAAGACAGTGTTCTGCACGCATTTTGGGGCCTTTTTAATGTAAAGTAATGAATTTCAGGATGACAAACGCACCAGCAACATTTGTCACCAAGATGAACCAGGTGCTAAACGGACTCTTGAACACATTATGTTACCTCAACAACATCATCATATTTGCAAAAACAAAATAGGAACACCTCATGCATGTCCGCAAGACACTCAATTGACTTGCAAAGCACAGACTATACACTAAGCCTAGTAAGTGCCAATTTATGGAAAAGGAACTCCTGTTCTTGGGCCACATTGTCTCTGACGGTGGCATCAAAGCAGATCCAGATAAAATAAAAGCCATAAATAACATGCAACACCCCACCTCTGTGAAACAAGTAAGATGCTTTTTTGGTATGGTAGCTTACCTAAGGAAATATATCAAAGACTGCAGAAAGCTCACCACACCAATCAATGACCTAACCAAAGGTAATGCCAAAAAGAAATTCATCTGGACTCCAGAATTCAACAATAATTTCCAACTATTAAAACAAACTTTGATCAAAGCACCAATCTTGCAATACCCTAATAATAACAGGTGCTACAAGCTTGAGTCAGATGCCAGCAACACTGCCATTGGCGCAGTCCTATGCATCTGCCAGCCAGGGCAGCAAGATCTCCAGCCAGTATGTTACAAAAGCAGAAAACTAACAAACACTGAGCAAAGGTACCTAATACACAATAAAGAATTGCTAGCAATATATCACACATGCAATAAATGGAGATTTTATCTCAAAGGACACTTAAACGTCCAGATGCTAACTGACCACAAATCCTTAATCTATTTCAAAACTCAGAACGCACTTGCGTGGCGCCAAGCCAAATGAATGTCCCTGCTGGAACAGCTTAACCTGGAAATCCAATACGAAAGGGGGGCAGAGCTGATCACAGTTGATACTCTCTCTAGGCTATGCCAGCCAATAGAGGATCACCCTGACCACCTGGACCCTGACTGGCTCAACCTATACAACACTGAGTACAAGACAAAAGGAAAGGATCCCTCCACACATCAACTAACCCATGATACACTAGCAAGGAATGAAAAACATTTCCACATATCAAATGGCACATTATACCAAATCATCAAGGATAAACACATCTCATACATTCCACTTGCACAAAGAATTGACACTATACTAAGACACCACTGCCTACTAGGCCACACAAAGGCTAACAACTTATACCTTACACTAAAAGAGATAGTATGATGACCCAACCTGAAGCAAGACATATTTGATGTTATAAAGAAGTGCACAGTGTGTGAAAAATTGCTAGCACCAAGATGCCACAGCCAACAGTCAACCCAGTACCTGACCCCAAACTATTTAAGGTTTGGGGACTGGATGTAGTGGGACCCTTCCCAGAAACCAAAACAAATCAATGTTTCCTAATTGTAGCCATCAACTTTGCCACACGTTGGCCCATCTGCTGGGCAACAAAAGATCACAAGGCAGAAATAATTAATATATTCATCAAAAAAGCAATCATAGCAGACTACAGCACTCCAGACTACATCATAACAGATGGAGCAAAAGAGCTAACAGGCCATGTAGTAAACAACAATCTAAAAACAAAGAACATTAAGGATTCCACAACCTTGCCCTACAGGCCATAGGCCAACAGCATAGTTGAATGCCTTAAAAAAAGCCTTATCAGAACCCTGGAGAAAATAATGGATGGCAAAGCCAAAGACACATGGCCACTCTATGTGAAATATGCATTACTAGTATCCCGGGTTTGTACCAATCAAGGGACAGGCTACTCACCGTTTGAACTAACATACAGGTACAAGCCAGAAATATTCACCTGCAATAATCAACTGTATGTGAAGATCACCCTGGGGAAACCTCACACAGTAGAACAGAAACCAGCTCTACAACACATACTCCTCAAAGCCAAACTGGCAGAAATAAAGAGACTTAAAACTCAAAAGGTAACCTCAACAGAGGACCCACTCCCCATTGAATCCCCTGTCTGGGTTCTAGCTGGCAACAGAAAGAAGCTAGACTCAGTACAAAGAGGACCAGGAAGAATCATCAGATACCAACCAGACAGGAACATCAACCTGGTTAAGTTCCAGGGTGCCAAAGAGCCCATCACCAAAAAGTATAACAGATATTGCCTCCACCCTAGCAAAGGAGAACACTTGACCCAGGTGATTTCCACTAGTAAACAACTCCAGGAACATCAGGCGGCAGCTGTCAAGATAAAGCCCCCTCCTGATGTACCTGAGTAACCCCTTAAGGGAGGGGTGTGTCAAGGGTCTGAATGTACAAGTATTCTGGCTATTGTCATCATACCTAACATCCAGTCATTGTCCAATTTGGTGCCTTTCTAATATACCATTTGGCATACTGGAAATGGCAACAAACTAATATCACATGACTTTCCAAGTATCCAGCAGCTCAGACCCATCCAGCACATGACCAGCCCCTGGGTTTGATCCAACTAAAATCCCTGCCACAGCTAAAGCTATATAAGTCTAATTATCTAATAAAATATACTTCTTCTCTTACTAATTTTATATTTGAATCTTCCTCAAAAGGCGCTCTTTATCACTAAGGTTAATATTGGGCTAAGCAATAGAGGGAATTGGGCTGTAACCAGAGGATTCTGGTGCTCTATTGAATCTCATTAATCTCTCCTTCTCTATATAACTCTCTTCTTGATTGATTAAATAAAGATCAAATTACATACACTTATATTTATTATACACATTTGGCTGAAAGATTTATCTTAGCTTAATCTTTAGTAATACATAAGATTGTAGTTGAGTTAAGCATTAGTAGCTATTAACCAACCAATAGCTGAAGTTGCAACACCAGGCCAGCACCATCTCTATGTCTTCCTTCCCGCGCTATTCTGCCTACTAGGCATCACTCTTACCTGCCCCAATAAACCCCCTGTTGCCAAACATTTTATATTTATATTATCTTTATTTTTAATTCAAATTTTCCATGTTATCTTTGTTTGTAGTTTGTTTTATTCTTTATGTTCATTTTATCTATATAAAATCATATATTTACTATGCCATATATCTAGATATAAAACACAGTTATTTTCACCACCCAAACACTGCCCCCTGTGAAAAATATTAACAACAATTTGATGAGCAGCTAAATTCAATTAGAAAATTATAGTTTAATTGTTCTTAGATAAAAATGTTACTGATTCAAATTCAAACCCTTAATGATAAATTTTAAGCCAATCAGGAGCCAATTGATAAAGTGATTGCTGTGACATAAAGGGTCATTCAATAATTCTTTGGTACATGTGTGCTAATTAATATGATTGGCTGGTTGTTTTGCTATTGTGTGCCATTATTGCTGTGGCAAGTTATTGATGGACTAGTGCTAACCCAGCAGCTAATTAGGCACTAGTCCACCAAAAACTTGCCACAGCGGTAATGACGCATAATGGCAAAACAGCCAGCCAATCATATTAATTAGCGCACATGCACCAAAGCTTTTTTGAATGACCCTTTATTTCACAACAAACACTTTATCAATTGGCTCCTGATTGGCTTAAAGTGTTGAGGGTCTGGATGTTCAAGTATTCTAGCTATTGCCATCACATCTAACATCCAGACATTGCCCAATTTGGTGCCTTTCCAATATACCATTTGACATACCAGAAATGGCAACAAACCAATATCACATGACTGTCCAGGTATCCAGTGACTTGAACCCATCCAGCACATGACCAACCCCTGGGTTTGATCCAACTAAAATCCCCGCCACAGCTAAAGCTATATAAGTCTAAAGTATTATCCAATAAGTAATACTTCTTCTCTTCCTAATTCTATATTTGAAGCTTCCCCAAAAAGGCGCTCCTTATCAAAAGTTTTCATTAAGGTTTTGAATTTGGATCAGTAACAACTTTATCTAAACACAATTAACCTATAATTCTTTAATCAAATTCAGCTGCTTGACAAATTGTTGTTAATATTTTCAGGAGGGGCAATGCAAAGTGCCAAAAATAATATGGCATTTAGGAAACAATTCCAATACAAAGCAAACAACACATATTGAGTTGAGTGTAAAACATATACACAATGGGTAAAAAATGGGATAGTGTAGTAAATGGAAAACAAACAGGAATAAACAAAGAGGCAATAGTATCAGAATAACATAGAATTTATTGGGATGAAAGCTATAAAAACATATGGAAAGGTTAGTAAAAATCAAATGAGAGAACTTGAAAAAACTACTCAAAGACCTCACCTTGGTGATTTCCAAAATTAAAGATATTGACCTCAAGGTCAAGGCAAAAGTAAAAGCTGCCGTCCTTACAGGGGACAAAATTGAAAAGGTGTCTGCCAAGGCACTCATGGACAATATGCCAGACACATCCCAAACAACCATCAAATGCATATTAAATGTCCAGAAAACCATATTAGAAGGCCTCAAATTCAAGTCCTTTGCCCTCTCTGCGCCATCTGTCTGGGTCAACAACCCTGAGGTGTATACCCATCTCAAACCTTCAAAGCGCGCAAGAACCAAGGACACCAAATTGCCAGTGCAACTGCTTGCACCAAAAATGACAAAGCCTTCCAAAGCTGCAGGAAAAGAGGAAACCTGTGAATGTAGCCTAAAAAATAAATCAATAAAAATTTCTAAATTCTTACCTTTTTTTAGAAAACTTAGACAGTAAACTCTGCCAGGTCCTGGTCCCCTTTGTCCCCCCATCTTCTACGCCAATTACGCCAATCATGTGGCAAGGCAGCTATTTCTGTCCCCCCTGTCTTGTGGGAGCTCAAGGATAGGATCCATGGTATCTTCCCAATGTCTAGGGAGGCATTAGCTGGGCTTTTGAATTCTGAGGGGGCATCCATGTGGCAGTTACTGCCTACAAGGATGCCCAACTGGTCTGCCTGGACCTGGTGGTCCTCAGTGGAGTTTACTGTGTAAACTCCATTGAGCTTGTTTGGGACGTCCTAGAGATGCTCCCATTCAATCATATACCGGAGATGGGCCGGGCACATGCAACTGTGTGCTTCTGCTTCCTGATGGAGCACACAATATCTTACCTTCTGTAGAACTTTGGGCGTGTGGTGGGTACATTGGCTGTTGCAGACGCAACAGCTGTAAAGAAGACCAAGATCCTCCTGGCAGACTTTGGGCTGGCCTGGAGTGCCAACAAGATGGGGGTCCCTAAAGAAATGGAGCTCATGTTTGCCAAGACAAAGCACAAGAAGAAGATCAGTGTTGTTTTTAATAAATTGTGCGAGTTTACTGAAGCCTTTGCTGGGCAAAGGCTTCATCTGGTGGTTAACTGGGGTCTCTCTTTTACTTTGTGATGAGAGTGTCTGTAGAGGAACTTGACGGGGTCCTCCTTAGGATTGACAAGGCCAGGCTCTCCCTGGATGGGAAGAAGGTCCCCCTGGCTTACAACTCAGTTGATCATGTTATCCAGGACGCCCAGGTCCTGGCTGGAATTTGCGGGTTTGCGGCGCTGCCTGAGAAGCTGCTTTACTCCCACCTCACTATCCTCCCTTTTACTAGCCGCTGAGAATGTTCCAGAAGGGTGTATTCACTGTTCACAGTGTGGCAGTGGAAACTGTGTGCCACCTCTATTGCAGGATGGGTACATGCCGCCAAACCCACTACAGGCAACCTAATAAAAATCTTCTTCCTCAATATAGCTATACTTTTTAAATTTGCTTTTTAAAAAAATCAATTTTTATTATAATTATTTTAGCAAACAAGTTTTGCAAAATAGATCCTGAAGACAGTCATCATATAAGCATAAATATATTTACTTTAATAGAATTTACTTCTATTGTGTACACTTTACATTTAATTTTTTAATTTGATTTTTATATTTATTTGACAAAAGTGATATAAATATATTTGCGTAATCCAGTATCAAGTGTTTGGGATAACCTCAGATGCCCTAATAGAAAAAATTACAAACCTTCTTTGCTGGTCCAGTCAAATGTGATTGTAGGCTTAGAAGCTTCTAAATATAAAATGATAATTAATAAATCATAAATAGTAAATTAGATAATATAAAAAAGTCAGACAAGCTAAGCCTTAATTTATTGGCTGTTTGGCAAGGCAGGCGGGGATGAAAAAATTGGTGTGGTCATAGAATTTGGCCACAGTCTCAGCTGGGAGGGTGTGAATCCTGACCTGGAGCAAATCAAACAGCTCCTTGGTCCCAGTTGGGTTCCCTTGCTTGACAACTCACTTGAGCCACCCAAAGACTTCCTCAATGGGATTTAGGAAGGGCAAATAAGCAGGGAGGAAGAGAAGGCGCAAATTTTCTGTGGCAATTTGCTGGGGGCCCACTACAATGCTGGTGTCAATTGATGGAAATTCCTCCAGAATATCTGCCACTTTGTGGAGACCAATGTTGTCCAGTACTATTACATTGGTGAAGCCCAGGCTTGTGTGCCTCAGGTGCTCCTGGACCAATCAGAGGAATGACAATAAGATACGGCTGTTGTGGGAGCCTAGTATCATTTGATAGAGCTCAACCCCCTTTGGACCAAGGAGAGCCACCATTAAATATGCTATGGCGCAGAATGCAGCACACTGATCTACCCCAGCATTTGAGCCTTTTGGGACATAGCCATATGCATTGCGCATAGATGAGGCAAATGCCAATTCATCAATATAATAAAATTTAACTGTCCCCTTGGCTTTGAGGGCAGTATACGGCTCTGCTTATTTTTTCTGAGTCTCAATGTTGGTTGGGCTGTTTCTATTATAGGGAGATACCCCAAGCTTTTTCCAGGAAAAGTACATCCCCTTGAGCAGATGATAGTAAAAGGAAATTGAGGCCTCAATCCCAAAAAGAGATTTGACCATGGCCTGTATATTTGCCTTTTTAAGATGACAATCTTGGGTTATCCACTGGTGGATTGCCCATTTGTGATCCTTGGTGAGCATGGTTGACACGCGCAAGGATTTCTCTGCGGCAAAAACTCAGACAGTATCAATGAACTTGTTGAAGGTCTTGCTGGCGTACTTGGGATCCACTCCAACAAAGGCCGCAGCCACCTTGTAATAGCCTGATTCACGCATTAGCTTAAGCAGGATGATGTGTTTGATGTTGGGGATGCGCTTCTGGGTGGGCTTTTTAGTGGTGAGGACTGGCTTGTTGGCATTGGGAACAACACAGGGCATGGGTACCTTGGTGTAGAACTCAGAAAACTTTCTTCAAGATCAGCTGTCCCTCATCAGTTTGGTAGAACTCAGGCTCCTTGTCTTCTTCCTGGTTGCTGTCACTTACGTAGGGCTCATAGCTAGTATTAAGTACAGGCTTCACCTTCTCCAGCATGGCTGGTGGGACCAACTCTTGCGTTACACAACGTCAAATGCATACAAAGTAAGTTCTACCTCCTTGTTTCTAACTTTCTTGGTGAAGGTAACCTTGGTGGGCCTCTGGGACAGCTTGGGGACCCAAGGGTTGATGCTCTGCACCCTAGCATCTTGTGCTCCTCAAACAGCTGTGACAGTGTAGTGTCACTATCAAACTCTCCTCTCCCGTCTCCTTCCTGAGTAGGCATTTGTGTTGCACTAACTCTGTTCTTTGACCCGCAGGGGCAGCCGCAACCACAGCGCACAACGGGTGCATTGGTACAATGTTGTTGTGTTCCTTCCATTTTGAGAGTTTAATAAAACATCAAATAGATTTCAGTTAAGTTACCCTCTAATTTTATTTTTTGCTTTTATCTAAATATGGATATTTAATTAATATTTTTCTCACCCAATATCCCAATTATAGATTTTTATTTCTTAATTAGTTGTCTTTGGTTTTACAACGCCCATTTTAGAACACCCAAAATATTTTTGCCCATTTTCCCATACTTTACGCCAAATTAAGCACCCAACACAATATTTTTAAAATTTATGTCTTGGATTGTGTGTCTTATTTTAGATATCTTGGTATAATTCTTGATTACAATCCATTGCACAAACTGATTGAGTGATTTTGTTTACATAGTGAGTTGCTATTGTTTTTAGTTTTGGGTTGAGTTTTGACTCAATGTGCTTGGGTATATTTTGTCACCAATTTACATAGTAAACATATGTACACATGAAATTCAACTCACATCATTTTATGAATCAATGTATTTTGGATTGTATTTTAAATAGTTTTGCTTTTCACGTGAGCACTTCTTTGCTGTGTTGACCCATTTTGCCCATTAACGCCAAAAATCCCTGTTAACAGAATGTATATTTTAACCTGATAGTTGGATTTTGCTTAAATCTGAAACCATTTTGTTTAAATCTGAGGTATTTTTGGTTGTCGCCATAGCTTCTAAAACTACTTTATTATCTTATTTTAAAAACTGGAATTGACATCTCAGTAATCACCTGTTACAAAATACATAGGAGTTGTTTGGACGTCACCCAATGATGGGTCAGATATCATAGCCTCTTTCACTTCCTTTAAAGAAGTGGAATAACATATTCCCTATTAGATGTGATTCCAATTGTGAAAGTATTTCACACATGGCCTCATCTAGTACTGACTTACATCATTTTTATATTGTTGCCACAGTGCCGCCTCTTTGATGGCTCACTGGGTTTCCCCCGCAGTTGAAAAATCCCAATTATATTCAATAAAGTACATGGTATTCCTAAATCCTTTTTATTCCCCTTTCTGGACGGCTGTCTTCTTGAAAAACCAATAATAAACTATCTATACTTCAGTTGCAAAAATTACTTCTCAAGCCTCTCCTTGGAAGTATATTGCTCAAAATTTAAATTTATTTTTGTAAAAAGTAGAACTCATTGAGTGCATTTAATGTCAAGAATTGTTATTAAAAATCAAGGATGATTCATACATCCTCAAAACAAAAATATGCCATCTGGGACAGAGTGGTCAATGTAGATGGGCTCCAGGTGAGTAATTACTTTCTTATCAGATACAGAGGGACGAGAAAAAAGAACTATAATTTGATACTCTGCCTTGATTCCTCTGAAAATTTGATTGAAGGTCACTTTCCCTGAGACAGGACCGTACAGTTTAAGCTCTGCTTTCTGGTTAAGTTCAAGTTTGTCCAAAGGGATGCTGGAAAATGTAGTACTTTGTAGAGTAAACGCTTCTTGTACTACTGATATGTCAAACAACCATTTCTTTTCTGGGGACCAGTACACCTTGACTTGACAAACATTCTCTCGGTGGCAGGTGATTTCTTTGGAGATCTGTTCAGGGCCAGAAAACCAATACATATCCTTGAAGTCCTTAGGATTGCATCCATTAGCCAGATAGTATCCTTTAGAAGCTTTTATTTCTTTCATGAGCAAAATATCTGACTTTGGAGGGCATGTATTGAATTGAGAGAAGCTTCTGGTGGGGTCCACCCAACTACAATCCTTTCCCAGTGTCATATTCTGGAAAACTTGTACACACATGTTGGCCTTAGCTTTAACAAGGACATCTTCACAAAAGGAAGGGACGCAGGGCTGGCAGGTTTCAAAAGTTAAGCCTAAGTGCTCATTGAAAGGGTTTCCAAAGAGTGAACTCTAAATAAGAAGAATAACACAAGCCACATATACAAAAGACATTATTGCATAAAGCCACATGGTGGTTTAATAAAAGAAAATATGGATTGTATAGCCACTTTTTGTTTATCTATATAGATTGGTTGATAAACGTAGTTATTTCTAGTTGAATTTATATGTGGTGAATACATTATCAACTCAAGCGTAATAAATAAGCAGTTTAACTATTTGAGTTTGGAGGGAAAAGCCAGCTTCTGGTGATGTAAATTTCAGAAGATCTACCTGACAGAATAATCTACCATTATGTTGGTCAATCAGTTAAATGTATATGAATCATGCGCAGAAGAAGTTATATTTTAGTACCCACTTTATTTCCAACACCGTTATTCCTAGGAACTTAATTCCGACATTATGACAACATTATGGGCTTTTTAAAAGAATTTATCTGCATATAAAATGCCCAGAGTGATGTCATATTGTTGGAATTAGGCTCCTAGGAATAAAGAGTTAGAAAAAAGGTGGCGCCTTTATTACAGGAGTTGATTACTATAGTAAATATAAACATTTACTAAATCCCAACATTTTAAACCAGCAAATTAAAGTTATGTAGCCCTGTTTAAGAGTGATGGTTTTTACCTTATGAATCTCAAGATAAGGCTTTACATTGCACAAATATTTAGATGATGTATTATAATTGAGAATATTAAGTTATTAAGAAGCTTTTCTTGTATTTCCAGTATTCATATTTCTAATTGAAATTATTTTTAAAATAAAATGATACTACTTTTACCAATCAAAGCATTTGGAATTTTACCTCACAATACAACATTTTTTAAAAATAATAATTCTTCGAAAACTGCAGAGAGTTGATGAGCATTGTGTAGCCAATATATTGATTTAATTAGGAATCATAATATTCTTGGTAAACTTAAACTATGCTATAAACGGTTTCCAATACGAAGTGTGGCATCCAAACGCTACACTTGATAAATGGCAACAAGGTCCAGATCCGTTAGTCATCCTATAATGAAAACATTTAACCGCAAATATGCTATTATGTAGCTGTCCAAAAACTGACTGACAGCTAGGACCAAGTCTGCTTTGGAGTTCCATTGAACCAATCTTATTGGCTACAATCAAAATCAGACAAGGTCAGCTCAATTTGCCATTACCCACAGCAAAAAGCTGCCAATTTTTGGTGGTGGCTGCTCAAACGAAAATTGGTATTGACTCCTACCTTTATCATCTAGTAAAACAAGTCTAAAGCTTCTATAATCAGATAAAGAGCTTGTCAAAAATCTTATTACTTTGAGTTGACTGACTCACCAATCCTTTTTCCTGATTTGGATAACAAGCCACCACCAGCATTTTGTCTATCAACCTCATAAGAGTTAGACCCATGATCATATCAATATATTCAAGGGCAGGAAGATATTCCGTCAATTATTTTTCCGCCAACTGATTTTCAGTCAAATTTGATCCAATTATGATTTTCTTCTTAAAATTTTTAACTTTACAATAAATCAAAAATCAAAATATAAATAAAGAAATTATTTTCTATAAAATTTATTCTTTGACACTTTTAATGTTCTTGCTTTATTTTTTTCTAGAAGTGTAGTTTAATTAGCTTTTAAAAAGGTAAATACTTATAATTAAGCCTCTTAAATACCAAAAAAATAATTATATGTTTTAAGCATAGCTTTCATTGGTAAATAAATTATATTTACTTTTTGATTTATTGTAAACTTAAAAAATTTATTTATGAAGAAAATCAGTCAATAGGAAAATAATTGATGGAATATCTTCTGTCCCTAGATTTAAGAGTATTGCAAAGCCCCAGTGATAGGCCGCTTTATTCTTAATTGGATTAGAATCAGCAGATAACACTTTGATTGATATTAATAACTATTCTATTGAAAAGACTCAGTCAATTAAAGTTGTGGAATATTCATCTATAAACACCACCACAAGACTGCTAGTTGAAGCAACAATTCAGAGTATTGTATAATTATAAAGGAATGTAGACCTTTCTGAGCCTCATTTAATTTCCTTAATCTTCCCCTCTTACCCACATTATCTTATTAGAATAAACTAGACTATAAAAAATTTCTGCTAATACTCTGCTATACTTAATGCTGTCCATTGAATAATTACTGATATACATCATTATTCTGATTAAGACTAAATCTGGGTTGAAGCTAGCAGCTTAGGGATGATATATCAATTGTCAAGAGTTCAAAGCTTCAGAAATCTTTCTGGAAAGAGAGCCTCTGGCTCTATAAATAACTCTTCCAGATTGAAATGGAAGGTAGACTATTTCACAGCATCTCATATTACTGCATAATGTTTTCAGTAATCTTTCAAGTAATCAGAACTATTTTTAGGTACTTCAGGATCTCTTTGCTGTCAATCCTCACTTAGAATAGCTGCTGTAATGTGGTGCAACTGCTTTTCATAGGCCATCAAGGTGTGTCCTGGTTCACAGCCAGGGACTAACTGGGTTGGGTTAGAATACTTCAGGTGAACTAGTTATAGTGTAAAAGCTTTATGACAAGCTTTCAAGCACATAAAATCTTACAAGACCTTTCTCAACAACATCCTAGAATTAGCACCATGAGCCAATACTTCTTCCTGCATTTTCCCTTATTTATTAGTTTATAGATACTGAAACATTTTCACATATTCAAATTAGAGATACTCTTGCCCTCCTATCAAAAGCTTCAACCCTTTTATCATTTTTGCATGTTCTTCATCAGAAGTTTGATCAAGTGCAAACTTCCTGCTCCTTTGCTTATGTTGTCTTTCCTGTCCTACACCTAAGTAATAGATACTGGGGATTTCTCTGTACTATTGAGTCCTTTCTTAACTTTGAGGTCAAAAATATTTTTTTAAGACCAAAAGAAAAACTTGTTTGAAACCTTCTGCTGATAGACTTTTTTTTTATAACCCTGTTATATTTTGCAGCTCTCTAGTTTCACTGAGCTGTGTCCCTATATCTTCCTTGTGGGTTGACATCTAATATAACACTATCTCATATATGAAATTTTGCTTCTCATGATAAACAAAAGTCAAAAGCAAGAATTGAACTCTGGTCCCCGTAATTTGTGGCCTGCAAGCCTAGAAGGCCAAGGGCCCAGTTGTCCACATTTTTAGGCTTTAATCAGCGGTTTACTTGATAAGCAGCCTGAAAAGCCTAGAAAATTCCCCAAGGCTAGACAGGAAGCCCACTGAAGAAGCACCACTGAGGTCCCAGACCTACGCAGGGGCAGTGGTTTTCCCAAAGGAGATTTTGGCAAATCTGAAACTACGCCCCCCAATGAGAGACAACCAGTGCTTACTTGCAGCATCCAGAAAACCCTGATTTGGCTGTGCTTCATGATTTTTTTAATGAGTTATGAAACAGGACGTTTCTAGCACCTTTTCACTAATATATACCAATCAAGAGACAGTCTAACCTGTCAATCAGCCAATTAACCATTTTGTGAATATAATTCTGAGAATTATAATAAACAAAATAAAGGGGGAAATTGAGAAGAGAATGATACTTTATTATTATTTGCTTAGAGTATTATATAGTATTGTAAATTCACTTCCCCCTTTAGTCCTGGATAGGACAATATTCCCGTGCCACACAAAAAAATCTGCTCAGAAGCCAGCCAAGCCCCTCAATTCCCTCAAAGATTTAGCCCACACAATTGATGAGAGATTTTTGCTGGCATACCCTTCTCAAGTGGTAAATAATGGCGCTTTGGACTATGTCTCCACTTGGGAGGAATCCCTAATTAATTTGGATTACCTTCTGGCTTGGGCTTGACCACATTTAAAATTAATTAAGTCCAAACAACCAGGTTGCGCTACTGCTAAACCATCAAATTCCAATCCAACTGGATTGAATGCTGATTTAAATCATTCCAGTAATGCCAGCCAATCAGGGTTGAAGCCGGAAATTATTGCAAAACCCTCCAACTCAATGGATAAGCCCTCAAAAAATTTCTCTTCTGTCCAATCAGACCCATTTCCTGGGTCAGGTGACCTTTCAAATTTGAAGTCTGTCCCTTAAAGCAAGACAGAGGACTTTTGGTCCCCTGCTTGCTCATTCTTTTCAAATTAAAGTTCAAAGCTTTCTCTATTAGAATTTTAGTTTTTTTGGGTCTCCTATCTGGCCCTATAATTCTATAAGATTTTTAGTAAAAGTTTCTTCTTTCCTTACCTTCCCCTTGCCTCCCGGGCCCTTCTGCCTCTTCCCAAAGTGCTTGTCTGCGTCGTCAACATCAAAGTTGAAGCTTTCCTCTTCCGCTTTAAAGAGAGCAATTCAACTTTAAAGATTAGTATTGAATTTAATATATTTACCTATTATAATTTTGATTTTGTGCTCAATTTGCTTTTGCTTGCACTTGGGCTTTATATACGCTTTGATAAGTTTTCATATACACTTTCAAAATTGTTTAAACTGTGGTTGCCATTCTCTATTCTTCACTGGTGTTTAAGAGTCCTTCTGTTTGCTCCTGAGCCTTCTGTTTTAAATTTAAGGGTTAAAACAACAAAATTATCCTTATTTTGCTTGGCTTCTCTTCCAGATCCTAAACATGTTAGTCCCTCTGGCCAAGTTTGTGGCTTTCACCTTGGCACCAGCTCTGGTGATGATTTGGTCTACCTCTCCAGATCTTTGGGGATGTATTGCTGATTCTTTCCTCTGTGTTGGCATAAACCCTGATCAGCTCTTGAATATGTTCAAAGATATCCCTGCACACGCTCAGAGTATATACACTACTAGTGAGAATGTGGTGAGGAGCCTGACCTGTGATGATCTTGACCTCTCTACCACCAAAACAGCCTCTGCCACACCCCTCAGTCTGGGCCACCCCACACTCCTTCCCTCTGAGGACCCACCCGTCCTGGTTTCAGAGGAAGGCTTGGGCACCCCAGAGCTCACTCCTAAGCGTACATCCTGGTTGCTTAGCATAATAATCTTAATGGGTTTGGATTCTTACTTTCCCCAGGTGTCTGCTGCGTCCTCCCTATGGACACCCCTTTGAGCAACCATGCCAGTCCTATAATGGATGGCGTCCTGGTGGATCCTTCCTCCAGGATGGAAGCCAAACTTAGTTAGTTTAGCCCCCCTCTCTCACAAGTATAATGGGAAGCCCCATGACTATCATGATATACATGGACAACATGTGGCTTGTCCAAGTGATTTTCCTTTTAGGACTCAAAAGAATTTGATCCCTGTAGTATATGGGTGATTGATAAGAGTCCCAGAACTTAATGATTAGTCAGGAATCACTAAGGGAATCACTTCCCCAAAAGGGAGTAATTTTATATGATGTGACAACCAAATTCCCAATGATAAAGCACATGCTGACCTAAAGCTTGAAATTTCCAGGGAAATCCAACTTAGCAGTATAAAAGCCTTGTTATTTGAAAACAATGGTATAGTCATTTTGAGTAATAAAGCTGTTATGAACTGTTGGTTCAAAAATGTCTTGCCTTATTTTATACTTAATCTTCCATTTACAAACCAATATAAAAGGCCCCAAAGCCCCTGCCATCTCCCCTTTAGATCCTGCAGATCTCATGCCCATGCTATTCTGTCCTCCTGGGGCTCCCTTCAGCCCTATACATTTTACCAAATATCCTTTAAACCTGGATTACTCTGAGATTTTTTCTAGATAACATACTTGTGATAAAAATTACTGGGTAGTATAGAGAGATCTCCAAGTGGTGTATAATAACCACCCAATTCATAAGGAGTTGATGATTAACCACTACCAAAGCTTCAAATACTGTTTATTAAAATTCCCAAAGGATAAACTATTATTTAATAATTTAAGTAAACCCAAACAAAGTAGCCCTAGACAAATATCCTGTGAAAAGATTAGAGAATCCTTGGAATAAAACTTTGGACATTGAGAGGTAGTCATAGTCTCTGTTTCAGACTTTGTGTCATGAGCCGCCATGACATTGTTATCTCTGGAAGTTGTGTTTCAACTACCTGGGCTGATAGATCAGATATTTGTCACCAAATCAACACCTTGATGGTCTCCCTAGGTGAACTAGTTCATAATTTATGCAGAGCTGAATATTTGAACCAGGTAAACTCATTGACACGTCCCAAAAAGGAATTGAGATTAGGTATCAGACCTATGAAGACAACAATTAATGCTATGCGGACAAACACTAGTGTATCTCAGCTACTACTGGTCAGATTTGGACGTTCTTACGCTCAATTTGAAGCTACATAGCAGAAACTTCAATTTAAGCTATTTTTAAACAATAAATCAAAGCAAAGCGCGAAGTTAGAAGGTTTCCTAAGGAATATGATACCATGCAATCAGCTGATGTCTCAGACTCACAGAATGAGCCCCCAGATGAAGACCCAAGAACCTCTGAGAATGATCTGGAATAATCAGATCAAATGATATAAAAGGAGCCTGATTCCCTTCCCTTTTATTTTTGGTCATTTTTGGTCCTTGAAATAAATAAATCAAATATACCCAATCTTCAATTTAATGATTCAGAGTCAGAAGCCCTTGGACTCTGACACCATGTCAAAAACTTCAAGATTGGCTGGTATTGGTGTAACATTAGGTGGCATAGATAATGTAGAGCCCAAAGAAAGACCCCATCTTTCAGTTACAATTTTATTTATTGTCAAGTTCTATGAAATATAGTGGAGCATGCCCACTACTGGATGCATTTTAAATAATAGTTAACCAGGAGATAATTAAGTTTATTAAGTAAAACTTTTAGAAAGAACTCAACTCTTAAGAGTTTAAATGTAAAAATTTTCCAATATGTACCAAATTTAACAACCAAGCAATACTACCTGAATCCATGGCTTTTATTATGACTCATTATTTCAAATAGTAGCTTGTTCAGCATACAAAAACCTTGTGTGATTAATTTTTGATGACTGTTCTGATAAATGAGGTTGTATTGGGTGACCCTCATATTACATCTATTTATTAGTGGCAATTTGCTCTGGATAATCAAAATATACTGACAAACTGGAGAGGCAGTTACCCATTTTTGGTCAGCAGTTTGATTTAAATCTGTCAACTCTGTTGACTTTGTTAACTGCTTTCCCAATTTCTTAGCCTTTTTGTCAGTACAGAAAATTCCCAGCATTATGGAAACTACCATGAAAATCCTATTAGCTGCCCCCCCCCCGACAAGATTATGCAAGCCAGAGACTTTTGGATGATAGAATTATTGATACACCATACAAACCTACCTATTCAGGGATAAATATAACCACCTGCCTGTGTACCTGGTTCCAATGACCCCACCTGTTACCCTGTAGCCTGATTGCCCACAAGAATCAGGGATTGCAAATAAGACTACATCCTCTAAACTCTTTAGTGTAATGTATGTAACATTGACTAGTTTTTTGTACTCAATGGTCACCTTTAACAGTAGCTGGTCCCTTTTAGATTAACCCTTCTCCTATTTACTCAAGTTAGCACATATATTATGGTGGGCACTTCCTATTAGCCCAGCAGTCCCACGCCTGTATCTGCAACTACTCCTCCTTAAACCTGGCTCCCTGAAAACTAGTCAACTACTGGTAGGTGCTAGGGCTTCTGTCTGGTTTCTTGGATCTACAATATAGGTGGTAAGCTGCACCATCTCAAAAACAGCATCTCAATTTATTCCATTGTTGCAACATCTTTGATTACTCCTTCTCAGGAAACTAATTCCCTGAGTGACCTTCCAATTGATTCCCCAACTAATCAATAAGTCAGTGGCACTACTATCATTTGACCATCTATTATGAGGATCAACCCTTTTGAGTCCTAATTGGAACAACACAGGGACAAGCCCTATGACTTAGAGGAACAATCACTTAGATAATCCTCATGACTACCATGACGTACATGGACAGTATGTGGCTTCCCATGACACTATATAACCTTTTATATTGATATCAAATAAAGTATCATTAACTTCTTAGTTTTCCCTTTTATCTTGTTTATTATAGCACCAAGAAGTATATACTTGACAGTGGTAGCACAGGTAGGTTATCCACACCTACGCAACTTAAAGGAAAAATTACTCCCAAGAAAAGAACCCAGCAGAAGGCACTCCCCACAGACTGAAGAGACTACAAAGAAGAACAGGACGTCCCTACAGGCTTTATTGTCTTCAACAACTTCCTTGTCCCTACCAAACAGTACAATCTTCTCAATACTTGTGGAATCCTGAACCCACCTTAAACTCCAATCCTGCAGACAACCAAAATACCCAATATTGTGATCTAGCGCCTACGCTCAGCAGAGAGTGGAAATTTTACAGGACTACACCAAGAAAACTCCAACCTCTAGATTCAACGCACACAGAACAAATTTACACAAGCATTATATCCCTGCAGACTCTGGGACAGCAAGATCTCCCTACGCGTCACACAGGCTGCCTTGCGCTTTGTAAGTGAGTGGTTTGACTAACATCCTGATCAAGTCAAAGACTGGGATGTGTTCAAAGCCAACTTCCTCAAGAAGTTTGCCATGAAGGACTCTGATGTGGTGAATGACAGAACTTGGAACTTTCAAAATGACAGGAATAATTGAGAAGTACATTGTAGCCTACAAGAACCTACACAACCAAGCTCCTGATACCATTAATTTTGAAAAAGCCAGACCACAATTGAACTTTTACAATGGCCTCCCCACACACATTAGACGTCAGCTTAATATGAACTGCTGCAAGAATATCTAAGACATATTCTTGGAAGGAAAGCAAGCAGCGCAAAAGACTGACAACCTACATGTAACAAACAAAAAGAGAGTCCCAGAGCAAAGAAGGACCCTTGTCCTAACAAGTAGAACAACTGAGCCAATAACACCCATCCTTGAAATGTGAATTGCACTGCTCAATCCAACCAAGCAAGCACTGGAGACACCAACAAAGAGGGTAAAGCTCAGGGGAGTACTCAGGCAAGCCACCCTCCCCCACTTTGCAAGACTCATACAGGGACCAGGACGTGGACTCAATTACCATGATCTAAGTACCCTCCAGCAATCCTCTACTGTTTGCTGCCCAAGCTGGAAATAAACTCCCCACTTATCCTTTCTGCTTTTGAAGATATCAGAGAACAGCACTATTTGACACTAGAGCAGACCAATCCCTTGTTGACAAAAATTTTTGGCAACCTCATGAAAATACACACAGTCCAAAGTAACATCAAAAGGGTTATCATGGCAGATAATAGAAGCACACCAGTCACCAGATAAGCAACCCCTTTCTGCATCTAAATAGGAGATTTACAAATAATGCTTAGCAGCCCAATCATACCAATCCCCAAGTACAATGTAGTACTTGGCCTGGACTGGATGAGGAAGACCAAACCTCACATTGACTGGGATAGTGCTATCCTTGCCATACAACAAGGCAAAGTACATCACCATATATATCCAACCCACCTTATCATACTTATAAAAGACCATGTATTTGTGAAAATTACAGAAACAAAAGAGTAAAAAAATCCCAGAAAAATTGACTGGAACACTTGCACATATGAAATTATCCACTTCAAAAGTATGGAAACCACACACAAGCAAGATCTAATCTGGGCACAAATGATCATAGAATTCCATTCTGTCTTACAAGATTCATTACCAGGACTACCACTCAACCGCAGCATCAGACACAAAATTGATCTCAAGTGAAGTTTACCTAAAGCATGACCCATCTACTGTCTTATGCCCCAAGAAGACAATGCATTAAAGGACTAACTTGACAAAGCTCTTGAAAAAGGCCTCATCCAACCTTCAAAATCTCCTTTTGGTACCACTTTTTTTTAGCAAATAAACATGGAGGACTCCACCTGGCCACAGACTACAGGGCGCTCAACAAGGTCACAATTAAGAAAAGGTATCCCCTGCCCCTGATTAATGACCTTATTGAAGCGCTGGGGGGTCCTAAGTCTTCACAAAAATTGACTTGACAGCAGGTTACCACCAACTTGTGTGAAACCCAAATATATCCCCAATACTGCATTCAGAACTAAATATGGCTTGTTCAAATGTGTTGTCTTTAACTTTGGTATGACAAACTATCCAAGTACTTTTGTGACATTCATGAACAAAGTCTTCAAGGAACACATTGGAAAGAGATATATAGTCTACCTTTACTACATAATCATATATAGCCTGACTATAGAACAACACTGGGAGATGTCAGACTAGTCCTCTGCACCTTCCAGGATAACCAAATCCTAGCCAAGCCCTCAAAGTGTGATTTATTCTCACAGAACTTCCATTCCTATGACACATCATCAACAAAGATGGAGTTAAGCCAGAACCAGAAAAGATATGAGCCAAAACTGATATGCCCTTTCCACTGAATAAAATTGAACTTTGTATATTCCTAGGCATGGTATCCTATGTCAGAAAATTTATCCCTAACTGGGGTGCCCTGACTTCCCCCTTGTCTGCAATCACAGGCAAGACAAAATAATTCAAATGGACACTGTTAAGAGATCAACACTTTTGGTAATTGAAAGATTCTATGGCCACTGCTCCCATTTTACATTATCTGAGTTATGATGGAATATACAAGTTAGAAACTGATGCTTCCAATTACTTAATAGGAGATGTACTCCAAATTCAGACTGCAGAAAAAGGACTTCCTCCCTGTAGCATATGAATCAAGAAAGCTATCTGATGGCAAGTAAGGATATCTAATATATTACAAAGAACTGGTAACCATTGTCTATTGCCTAATGAAGTGGTAAAGTTACCTGAAAGATTCACAGATATTCAAAGTTCTAATCAACCACAATTCATTGGTGTTCTTCAAGACTCAACAACATCTATCTAGACAACAAGCAGAATGAATGAGCCTTATCTAAAGTTACCCTATGATAAACAAATACAAACCAGGCAAAGAAATGCTTACTGCAGATGTCCTATCAGAGCTATACTGTAAACATCTCCTATGCACTGATGGAGACCCCACTTAGCCCATGTTAATCATGGGTAATTTTCAATAGGAGTCCCCACCTGGTACACCAATAGACATCCAAGAGAAAGTCCTCAAGAACAAACACCTGTTAATAAACGTATATGGTAATCTACACCGCATGTTGCCAAATAGTGACACTGTGCCCTACATCCTGTCAACGCAAAAGATTAACATAATCCTTTGATACCACAGAGATCTGGGACACACTCATAGCAGGAACTTGCATGAATATCTCAAGGCACGCTACTGGTGGCCCAACATTCTGGACAACATCAAGAAAGTAATAGAGCAATGCAAAGTCTGTGAGAAATGCACCCACTCCAAGGCACCCCCAAATCAGTGATACCAGTATCAGTCACACAACCTTTCAAAGTGTGGTCACTGGATATTGTGGGACCAATGCCCAGCAATAACAAAGGCAAAAATTACATTATCACAGCTATTGACTATGTAATCAGATAGCCTGTAGCACAAGCTATAAAAGAACATAAAGGAAATGATTTAAGACATTTTATTGGTAAAGAAATTATATCAAAATTAGGGAAGCCTGAACTCATAATCACGGACAAAGACACCAAACTTAAAGCCATTGACACCATAGTCTACCTTGATAAACACACAATAAAACACCCCATAGCCAGTCCCTATCACCTGCAAGAAAATGGAAGAGTAGGAAGAATGAATGGGTCTCTTGTAGAAGCCCTCATTAAGTTGTCTGCCAACAATCCAAAAGCCTGGGTTGACATGCTACCAACAGCACTATTGATGTTTCAAACACAAGTTAACCGCAATACAGGCAAAAGCCTGTATGAACTTGTCTATGGGCACAAACCTTTCATTGTTAGTACTAATGCAGGACCACAATTACCTCTGCCTAAGAAAGTACCAGACAACAACAATCCAGGCGTACAGCATGCCAAAAAAAAACCAGTAATACAAGGAAAAGTAAATAATTGTGAGGGATTTGATCCCTCTCCAACAAGAGAGATTCCAAGTTGGGGACAAAATTTGGGTTGTCAACCACAATCAACATAAATTAGACCAAGGTTTGAGAGGACCAGGAATTTTCATGGAAGTCAAGCCAAATAATACCTACCTCATCAAGGTTATTGGCACCAGACAGAGCTCAAATGTATTCACCACAACCGTCTCTGCCTCTGTAAAGCAAGAACAGCACAAAAGAAGTCTTGACTCCCAGTACCCAACACCAAACTGTATCAATACCAAGCGCAAATCCCTGACACTCTTAAGGAAATTCCCAAGGTTCCAACTTCTAGTAACCCAGGGGGAGATGTTGCAACATCTTTGATTACTCCCTCTTGGGAAACTAATTCCCTGAGTGACCTTCCAAATGATTCCCTAATTAATCAATAATTTGGTGGCACTACTATCATTTGACTATCTATTACAGGGATCAAATCTTTTGAGTCCTAATTGGAACAACACTTGGATAAGCCCTGTGACTTAGAGGGAACATTACTCAGATAAGCCTCATAACCACCATGGCGTACATGGACAGTATGTGGCTTCCCATGATACTACTGTAAATTCAGAACATAAACGTAAAAATGTGGGATTGTCAAATCCTTGGTCCAAATTTTGAATCACTTTTTCAGGCAACTCAGCTGAGTGAAAATCAAAATATTTAATCAAATCAACCATTTAATTTGAAGTTTTTTGATTTATTTAAATTGGCAAATTTTGAATCTCTTGAGCAGATAACTCAACTAACAAAAGACAAAACACAGCAAACAAATGTGGGATACATGAATCAGAAATGCTGTATTGTAATGTACAATTTGAGATTTCCTGTATATCTAATGAGTCATAGAAAACATGTAAAACTTAAAAAATCTGAAATTGCAGGATTGTCAAATCCAAGAACCAAATTTCAAATCAAAAATGAGGTGAATTTGCTATAAATATAATTTATGGGCATCTGAAAAAGAATGTCAAAGGATTTAGAATGGTTTTGTGCCAATTCTTTTAGGAAGCACAGGCATTCTCAAAAATCACCCTATTACATTTTAGGACAGCTAAAATTTAGATTGTAATATTCACTGACTTAACATGCTTAACAATAAAATTGATTAAAATATACACTTCTCTTTTTGAGTTTGATTTTTTAATATAATATTTATTATGCCTTCTTTTTTAACAACCAAATAAACAAGCTTTTCCCTGGCCTTGACAAAATTATGCAGGGCTAAGCTGGGTATTCCAATAGTAAGCCTCTGTCTATGGTCATTCCCAACCTACATGCCCCTCCCCAAGCACTACCCAGGAGTGTGCTTTTTCTCCTGTGTCCTCAAGCATGGCCCTGTTTGCCCATCATGCACAGGCAGCTGCTAATCCAGATTATGTATCAACAATGACATCCAGAACCAGCCAATTGAGCCAAGGGGCCACTCATGGAAGCCAGAATCCAGAAACAGCCAATCAGATGGCACTGTCTGAATCCCAAGCCAGACACATCCCACCTCCAGCCAATCAGCCTGAAAGAAGCAGAAAAAAGCTAATCATCCCAGAGATTGTTCTCAAAATGGTTGAAAAGCAAGGGATGCTTATGTCCCTTGGGAAAATTGCAACCATGATGGGTTTTGCAAATTCCACTGTGGCTGCAACCCTGTGAGCCCACGTCAATTGTGGCCCCCTCCCAAGAAGACCCCAACTGGTGCCCATATCTCAACTGATAGCAAAAAACCCATTCCCTTACAGTAGTTTTAAAAGCTATGGCAACAACCAAAAATAACTCAGATTTAAATAAAATACAACTATCAGGTTAAAATATATACTCTATTAACAGATTTTATTGGCATTAATAGGAAAAATGAGTCAACACAGCAAATAAGTGCGCATTTGCAAAGCAAAACTATTCAAAATACAATCCAAAATATATTGATTCACAAGCAAAATGGTGCAAGTTGACTTTTGGTATACATATGTTTACTATGTGAATTGGTAAAAAAATACACCCAAGCAAGGTGAGGCAAAACTCAATCAAAAATGAAACACAATAGCAACTCACTATGTAAATAAAATCACTCAATCAGTTTGTGCAATGGATTGTAATCAGTAATGATACCAAGGTATCTAAAATAAGACAAGATCTGAAACACAAATTTTAAAAATATTGTGTTAGTGCTTAATTTGGCAATAAAATCTGGGGAAATGGGTGGATTTTCTTGAGTATTCTAAAATGGGCGTTGTAAAACCAAAAACAACTAATTAAGAATCAAAAAATCTATAATTGGGATATTGGGTGGGGAAAATATTAATCAAATATCCATATTTAGATAAAGATAAAAAAATAAAATTAGGGAGTAACTTTACTTAAATCTATTTGATATTTTATTAAATTTTTAAAATGGAAAGAACACAACAACAGAGTACCAATGCACCCATTGTGCGCCGCAGTTGCAGTTGCCCCCGCAGGTCAAAGAACAGAGTTAGTGCAACCCAATTGCTTACTCAGGAAGGAGATGGGAGAGGAGAGTTCAATAGTGATGCTGCACTGATACAGATGGTTCAAGGAGCACAAGCTGCTAGGGTGCAGAGCATTCACCCTTGGGTCTTCAAGCTGACCTGTAAGCCCACCAAGGTTACCACAACAAAAACAGTTAGAAATAAGGAGGTAGAACTTACTTTTCATGTGTTTGATGTTGTGTAGCGGCAACAGTTGGTCCCGTCAGCCATGCTGGAGAAGGTGAAGCCTGTACTTGATACTAGCTACAAGCCCTACATCAGTGATGGCAATCAGGAGGAGGACAAGGAGCCAGAGTTCTATAGAACTTATGAGGGACAGCTGATCTTGAAGAAAGTTTTCTGAGTTCTACACCAAGGTACCCATCCACTGTGTTGTTCCCAATGCCAACAAGCCAGTCCTCACCGCTAAAAAGCCCGCCCAGAAGCGCATCCCCAACTTCAAACACATCATCCTGATTAAGCTAATGAGTGAATCAGGCAATTACAAGGCGGCTGCAGCCTTTGTTGGAGTGGATCCCAAGTACGCTAAAAAGACCTTCAACAAGTTTATTGATACTGTTCAAGTCCTTGCCGCGGAGAAATCCTTGCATGTGTCAATCATTCTCACCAAGGAGCACAAATGGGCAATCCACCAGTGGATAACCCAAGATTTCCATCTTGAAAAGGCAAATATACAGGCCATGGTCAAATCTACTTTTGGGATTGAGGCCTCAATTTCCTTTTACTACCATCTGCTCAAGGGGATGCGCTTTTCCTGGAAAAAGCTTGGGGTATCTCCCTATAATAGAAACAGCCCAACTAACATTGAGACTCAGAAAAAATAAGCAGAGCCGTACACTGCCCTCAAAGCCAAGGGGACGGTCAAATTTTATCATATTGGTGAATTAGCATTAGCCTTGTCTATGTTCAATGCATATGGCTATGTCCCAAAAGGCTCCAATGACGGGATGGCTTGACGTGCTGCTGTCTGCGCCACAGCCTATTTGATGGTGGCTCTCCTTGGTCCAAAGGGGGTCAAGCTGTACCAAATGATTTTGGGATCTCACAATAGCTGGACCTTCCTATCATTTCTCCAATTGTTCCAGGAGCACCTGAGGCACACAAGCCCAGGCTTCACCAATGTAATTGTTCTGGACAATGTTGGTCTCCATAAGGTGGATGATATTCTTGAGGAATTCTCAATGATTGACACCAGCATCCCAGTGGGCCCCTAGCAATTGGCCACAGCAAATTTGCGCCTTCTCTTCTTCCCTGCCTATTTACTCTTCTTAAATCCCATTGAGGAAGTCTTTTGGTGGTTCAAGCAAGTTGTTAAGCAAGGAACTCCAACTGTGATCAAGGACCTGTTTATTTTGATGCAGGCCAGGATCCACACCCTCCCAGCTGAGACCATGGCCAAATTCTATTTCCACACTGATTTGTTTATCCCCATGTGCCTTGCCAAACAGCCAATCAATTAAAGGCTTAGCTTGTCCAACTTTTTTATATTCTCTAATTTACTATCAAGATTTATTAATTATCATTTTATTGCTTTAACTATGCTGTTTTAGCAGAGTTACATGGGGAAAAATATTTAGAAGATAGATAATAATCTTTATTGTGAGATAGGGATTATATAGTTCATGTGAATCAAGGATAACAGGAACAGGATTGATTATCACACGGCTGGATGATGAAGGATGTGGCTTGATCCTGATAATGAGTCAAGCGCCAAAACAAGGTATCCACCATAAAGGATCATCATCTGTTCATGTTGTTGAATTTGGTAATTCAAGTTGACTTCCTATTCTGGCTTTGAGTGACCAAATAATCAGATTGCAGGTCACAAACCCGCTTGGTTGGAACCTTGCTGGCAGGTCAAGCCTGCAGTTTTGACACACACACCCAACTGAAGTTTGGCCTCCTCTGGGAGCAGGTTTTCAGGGAAGTTGTCAGGAGCCTGGGCGCTGTATTGAACTAGTTGCTGTTCTGTGGCGGGCAGGGCAGTTTCTTGCTGTTTCTGTCTTGCTCTGCAGGGTTGTAGGCAATCATGGTGTAGGGTCTTGTCTTGCTTACGTTTTCCAAGCCCTTGCACAAGGTAAGTGTTATTGAGTTTACCTTCAGAATGATTGTTGGCCCCTTTTTCTTGGGTTGTAGCTTGCTCATGTTAACATTCATGACCCAAACTTTGTCCCAAACTTCATGTCTATTGCAGATGGGGACAAAGGTTTTTTGTAGATGTTCATTCTCCTTCACTGTTTTTTTGCTGTTAGCTTTTAAAACGCGAGGGTCTGAGCGTGGAGGGATTTCACTTGGAATTTCCAGTTTAGCTCCTGTCAATGCTTGAATGATATTTGGATGTATGCTGTATACCAGTTCAAACAGGCTTTTCCGGGTGGATCTGTTCACTTGGGTTAGACACACAAGTAGTGCAGTTGGTAGCTGCTTATACCAGTCTTCAGGTCTCCTGGTGGTGAGTTTGGCTAAGGATTGCACAAGGCTACCATTTAGCCGCTCTACACATCCATTGGCCTGTGGGTGGTATGATGTTGTCACAGTATGTTTGACCCCATTTTTTGCGAGGTATATGTTGGTAGTTTTGGAGGTCAATTCTTTCCCTCCATCAGTTATCAGGAGTTCTGGCTTTCCAAACTTGCTGATTATCTCCTTGCCAATGAATTGTTGGGGCAAGTGCCTAAAGTCAAAGTGCAAAGATTGAAATCTCCAAATTGATGGATTTTTTGATCTCAGCACTTTTTTTCAATAAAAAAATTTCCAAAAAATTTAATATTTTTCTTAAATTTGACTTTTTTAAAATGTTTTTACTAGTAGCTAAAATCAAAAAACTAAGTTCAAAGTGCCCAAATTGATGCAATTTAAAACACACCTTAAATTAATTTGGCTTTTAAAATAGATATTATTCATCCTTTTGAATATAGGGGACAAAATCAAAATTACATAAATCAAAGTCTGGAAGTCTCTTCAATTTAATATTTGGGGCCCCAAAATTAAAAAAATTAAAATATCACTTAATATTGATTCTATCACTATGTAAATGATCATAAAAACTTCAAAATCATATCATACTCAACCAAATAAACTAAAACCTATCATACAGGTTCAGATCACCTGTATAAAATTTGATTATAGTTTCAGTGATTTTTATTATGTAAAAAATAGAGTGTTGAATGAAACAAATATTATATGATTACTTAGTAATTTACTGGGTGTAGTAATAGAGTGCGCAAATTGAAAAAGCTTCAAATTGAAATTCAAAACACACTGATTTAGTGCTCACCAATATATTTTAAATTATTATTGGAATTTAATATTTTATTAACTAAGCTCCAATAGATGTTTATAATCAAAAGTGCTGAAATTGAAAGTGCATTTAAATCAAACAAATGCTCTACTTTACAAAACCATAATAATTTAACCAGTGTAAGTTTAAAGCTTAAAATAAGCATTTTAAAGGTTAAAGACTTGCTTTAGAACATAGTAGAGTTTCAGTCCTTTTGGGTTAGTTTAGTATAACTTTTTAAAGGGTTTAGTAAAAACTGCAGATTTTGGCAGTTTTGAAAAAAAATATTAAATTAATTTAATATGTTACTATGTTTCCTTATGTTTTTAGGGACTATTGAGATCAAAGTGCCAAAATCAAAACTCCCTAACTGTCTGATCAAAAGCCCCCTTTTTGCTCCTTTCAAAAGCACTATAGAGTTGACTACCTCAATTAAAATATTTATTAAAACTAACAAAATATAGTAAAAAGCACTATTAATTTCAGATTCTGTTAAAAAAATGATATTTTTATTAATAATTTATGTTCTTTTTTACTAACCAAAAAATACTAACTTTGAGCCATCTAGATGCCCCCTAAGTCAACTCCTATCAACCCTAAAGGCCACCCCTTCCAGATCCAAGAAGCCTAGCCCCAAGACCACCAAGAAGATCACCAAGAAGATCACCAAGAAGGCCGCCAAGGCCACCAAGAAGACCCCTGAGTCCTCCCCTCTCCAGAAGAGGAGCCTTCTGAAGAGGAACCTACCCCCAGCTCCTCCAAGAGCCCAACTGGGCACAAGTTTGTCTACAGCCAGGCAGATGAAGAGGAGACGCCTCCCCACATCTCAGAAGAAGAACATGAAGACCTGTACAACTCTGGAGATACTACACCAATTGAGGATGGCCTTGAGACCTGGGATATCCTGAAAGTACAAAATATTTGCAACTATGAAGAGGATTTCCGACTGCCAGATGTCCTACCCATCTCCTTCCCAATAATGCCTTCTAAGGGCAATGCTGGGTTCTACCATGATGGATTTAGTTTAAGTGTAATGATGAGCAGAAGCACTTGGTGCTTCACCATTACAAGTTTGAGGGGCCTGCCTGCCCTGTCCACCTGACTACAACTGGTTTTACCCAGTTTAAGAAGCTGAACAATCAGCACACTGCCTGGAACCAACTAGGGTATATCAGCACCTAATAAAGCGGTACCTGCGCCAGAGGCAGCCTTTCAACAGGGGCCTTACCTCCCAGGAGATAGTCACTAGGGCTATTCACAACTTGACCAGCTTTCAAAAGATAGCAGTTGGTACTTTTGGATCCCTTCAGAAGTATGTCAGTAATAAATGCCAGAAGTCTGACAATGTGGGCAGATCTGCCACCTCCCTCCTGGAACTGGATATACCCAATGAGCTCAGAGTCACCCTCAAGGATGAACAGTTTCTCCTTCATGAAAATGGGCTAGATGAGCATAAAAGAACCATCTGCTATGCCACCCAGGAGAACCTTAAGATATTGATGATAGCCAATATCTGGTTGGCTGATGGGTCCTTCTCATCATGCCCTAAGATCTTTTCCCAGCTTTGGTGCATCCATGGAAAGTATGGTGATAAGGTTTTACCAATGGTTCACTTTCTAATGTCAGGACAAAATGAGGATGACTATACTCATGCCTTGGAGATTCTAAATGGGAAGCTGGATCTCCTTCCCCCTACTGATGCCCCCACTTCTACCCCCAAGAGGAAGAAGTCTAAAACCCCCAAGCCAACCTGATGATGAGGAAACATCAGAGCCTTACCATACCCACCTCCTTGTTGACTTTGAGCCTGCTCAAGCCAACGCCTTTAAAAAGGTATTTAAGAGCAAGCCTCATGGTTGCTTCTTTCACTTCAGACAATGCCTCGGAAGAAAGCTGCAGAGCTTTACTGAGCTCAACAGACTGGTTACTAGATCCACTTCCCAGGAGCCCAAGGTGGCCTTCAACTCCTTTTCTGCCATTACCTTGGTGAGAAAGGAGGACTCTAGCAAGATCTATGAGGTATTCAAGAATACCAAGTATATGGAGGACAATGCAGCTGTCTTTGCTCCATTTATTGATTACTTTGAACGCCAATGAATTGGAAAACTTGAAACCAGACGCCATGGAAGAAAGGAAAACAAGATTAAATGGAACAAGTTCAAGTTTTTTAAGAATAAGACCATGAAAACTACTTCCTCCCTGGAAAGCTGGCACAACAATTTTTCCAACTGTGTTGGGGTGAAGAAACCCAAGTTTAATGTACTGATCAACAAGCTCAAAGTTGAACAAGCAACCAATGAAACTCTTTACCAGGTGTCTTTAGATGGACGCCAAAGTGTTTCCCAGAGCAGCAAGGATCTCAACAGCTTTGGGATAGTCACAAAAAACTCCCTCCTTTCCTACAACTCCTCCAACTGGATCACTCATCTTGAGAACATTGCAAAAGTTCTTTGATAATTCAAATAAAATCTTGCATTACTTTTACTTTCTTTTAATTTTATGTTGTGACAAATAAGATCTTACCATGCAAATACATTTTAAAGCAGTTTTTTGTGTAGTTTTGTATTTTATATTTAATTGAATATATTTGCATATAAATTATAGTCTAATTTTTCTTTGAAACTAAAAGAAACTTTCTTTTAAAAACAGCAAATTTAAGCATACTTTTATTATCTAGCATATACTTTTTTATTGCAGAAATTAATTTCTTGGGGTCTTTTTAGTCTAAAAAGATTTTAATATATATATTTTTATATCAAAAACTGTATTTTATTTGGCTTTTAAGTTAACCTCTGGAAAATTTATTTTTGCTCTTCAATCTTTGATATTTTCAATTTTTGCACCTTACATAGTGTTTCAATTTCTGCACTTTTTGGGGGTCCCATTTTTGATTTCTGCACTTTTGACCTTAGGAACTTTGACCTTAGGCACTTGCCCAATTGTTGTACATCATTACCAGTGTGTGCCTTTACTGCTTGGGCTACTGGCCATCTTATAGCAAAGTCAATGGTGGTGATGATGTATTTCTTGTCATTGTGTTTTCCCGGCATGGGGCCAACAATGTCAAGAGCCCATACTTTGAAAGGTAGTTGTGTGCAGATAGGAAGTACTGACTTTGGAGGGGTTTTGCTTTTGGCAAATTTTTTGTATACCTCACATTGGTCTAGAACTTCTTGAACACTGCGGTATAAGGTTGGCCACCAGGCTTTGTGCTTAAGGAATTCATATAGGTTTTGGCTCTTGATATGTCCAAGGTCTCTGTGATAGGGTATGATGGTGTCAACTTGCTGATGCGTGGGAATGTAGGGAATGGTTGTGCCGTCAGACATTTTTCTGAGTAGGGTCCCATATACGTCAGCAAATAGGTGCTCATTTTTGATGACTGTTTCCTTTGTTATGTCAGTTGTGCTGGGGGGAAAACCCTTGTCCTTTGTTTGTAGTACTAAGAGAGGCCAGTCTGGGTTGAGCCCATTCTCTCCTCTGGAGTCACAGACATACAGGTGGGACAGGGTGTCTGCCATGGTGAGCTCAACCCCAGGTTTAACTGGATGAGCATGTTAAATCTTTCCAATATCTCCATCCACTGGGCTTGGCAGCGTGACAGATTTGCTTGCATTTTGAAATAGATGGGTGACTTGTGGTCAGTTAATGCTGTGAATTTTTCCTGTTGTTCTAGGTAACAGTACCATTTGAATAGACAGTGCATGATAGCCAACAGTTCTTTGTTGTGGATAGGGTATTGACACTTGCCATCTGTCAATTTTTGCAATTCATAGGCTACAGGCAGGAAGTCACTGTCATTATTTTTGATTTTTAGCACTCCCCCAATAGATGCATCTGAGGTGTTGGTTTCCATTTGGTATTCCCTGTCACTTTTGGGGTATTGTAGGATGGGAGCTGTTGTGAGTTTTTCCTCAAGGTGTCTGAAGTAGAGGTCACATTGGGGGGTCCACACAAACTTAGACTTGGCGCCTATTATAGCAGATAAGGGGGCGTTCAAAACACCACAGTTGGGTATGAAGCGGCATACATAGGCCATCATTACCAAGAAAGTGTGGAGTTCCAACTTATCCTTGGGTGATGGCATCTTGCAGATGGCCTGTATCTTTTGACTGTTGGGTTTGATGCCGTCCTTTGAGACTATATGTCTCAGGAAGGGTAGTTGCTCATGGAAGAACTAGCACTTGGAGGGTTTGGCCAACAGTTTGTGTTGTGCCAAGGTAGCAAAGACTGCCTTGAGGTCTTTATGGTGTTGCTCCACAGAGGGGCTGTAGACAATAATATTGTCTAGGTACACTAGGGCATGCTTGCCTATGTGGGGCGCAAATACTTTTTTCATGAAGGTTACAAAGGTAGACGGGGCATTAGTCATACCAAAGTTGAGCACCACACATTTGTAGGAGCCGTATTTAGTGCAGAAAGCTGTTTTGGGGATGTCTTTCTCCTTAACGCAAATCTGGTTGTAGCCTGCCGTCAGATCAATCTTGGAGAAGACTGTAGCTCCTCCCAAGGCATCAAAGAGGTTGTCAATCAGTGGTAGTGGGTAAGAATTCTTAATGGTACCTTTGTTTAGGGCTTGGTAGTCTGTGACCAGATGCAAGGTACTGTCCTTCTTAGCCACAAAGAATACAGTGGCCCCAAAGGGTGACTGTGAAGGGCGGATAAGTCCTTTTTCTAATACCTCCTTGAGGTAGGCGCGTAAGGTGTTGTCTTCATTTGGGGTCAGCCTGTAGATAGGGCGCGCCTTGGGTACAGCTCCCTTGAGTTGGATGGAGTGCTGAATATGCTTTTCAGGGGGAAGCCCAGGCAGCGCCTCCTTGAAGATTTCTGGATGGCAGGCCACAATTTTGCAATCCTGAGGCGTGGAGGTATCCTGGTGATCTTTGAAATGTATGATCTTGTACTGGCAGGAGTCCCAATCAATTGCCTTCAGGTTTTTCTTCTTGTTCTGGGTCTCTGTGATGCAAACAAAGATGTGGTTGCGTAGAAGTTGGTCCAAAGAGTCAGGGTAGATCTGGTGGTTGACACCTTCACGCTTGATGGTCAATACTGAGGTTGCCCAGTCTACATGAGGATTTTTCTTTTTCAGCCAGTCTAGTCCCAGCACAATATCAAACTTTGAGAAGTCAATGACAGGACCTTGAATGGTGGAGTGGAGGTTCTCAAGCATGACAGAAGGGGGCAGTTTCCTTTGTCACAGTGATATGATGTTTGTCAGCCAGGACCAGGTTTTTAATCTGCAAAGGATTAGTGGCCAGCTTGAACTTATCCACAAAGCTACTGTTGACCAGGGTTCAATCTGCGCAAGAATCCAGGAGTGCTGAGCCTGTGTAACTGTGAAAGCAGAAAGGATAGGACATCAGTTTATTGGGATGTCTGATAATGGTGTACAGTACTGGGTCCTCTGAGGGCACCTGGATCATTGGGCATTGGTCCACGTCCTTGGGTTGGTACTCATTATTGGGCAAGTCAGGAGTTGCATGGGGAGAGCTTGGCTCTCTAAGTGCTCTCCCAGGGCTTTTCCCTTGTCTTGGTTGCCTTGTGTGGCGGTGACACGGAAATGAGTCCGGTTTGACTGGCCATTCTTTCCATTTTCATGTCCATTCAAACCCGTGGATTTTTGGTTGGTGTTATTCCTGTTGCCTCCAGGGGATGGTCAAGAGGAGCGCCCGCCTGGATGGGAATCCTTGGGTCTCTCTTGTTTCCCAGTTTGTTCCTTATGAAGTGCGTTGGAGGTTTGCTCTGCTTTCTCCGCTTCACAGTACAAGCTTTGCAGGTTGGTCACCTGTTCCAGGTTCACATGCCTCATCACATGCAACTTGAGGGTGTCATAGTACATGAGGTGTTGTGGTGCTCAAGGGTTGTAGGGATGGTTTAAGAGTAGCTGCACAACTGGAAACACAACAGGACTAAATTCTTCTTAATCAACAGAACCTCTATTTTTGGTTCTGCAAGTAGGCTGAGATTTATAAGTCAATTGTTGTGTTGTTATGGTGAATAATTCTGTTTATTGGGGACCTCTTGGGGTCTTTTTATACTTGGAGGAAGAGGAGGGAAAAGAAAAGGTGAGTCATGATGACTAGGGTCTAGACTTCCAGGCAATGAGCCTATTCTTAGAGGGCTGAAACATTTTGGAGAATATTCAGAGGGAAAGGGGTTAGATTGGACAAGAAGGGAACATTTAGGCATGATATCTGGGGTCAGGTGGTTGCAGCAATAGTAGGGCTGTCTTTAGGGAATTGAGTGTAGAATAGGGTTTCAGACTACTTTCTTTGAAGTTCATATTTTTGGCTGAAAGAAGGGCAGGAGATCAAATAACCAATTTACATAGTGGGATGAACAATGGGTCAATAATCAATTCATCTGCAGCTAGCTGCAGATACATTGGTGGATCGTTAATTGCATATATAAAACACCTTTTGATGGGTCATCAATCAATGCATCTGCGGCTAGCCGCAGATGCTCCAATTGGTTACTAATTACCATATGAAAACATACTCCAATGGGTCACTCTCTGACGCATCTGCGGCTAGCTGCAGGTGTGTTGATTGGTCACTAATTGGAATTGACACTATGTAATTTGGAGGGTTACTCTCTGGGATAGATTACAAAAAAGGGCAGCAGTTCCCCTTATACTTTTCTAAATAAGGGATCAGTCTAGATAAGGCAATACTAGGGAGTGGCTCCCTGCACCACATACCCCCAGATCAGGATGGGGCTCCATCCAAAAAAGGAAATTTGAAGCCCTCATAATGGTAAGTGGATGCACACCTGAAACCAATTTAAAACAGCCAATAAAACGACAGGTGGCCTAATGATAATTGGTGAATAGACTTAGAGGGGTGAGCCATGATGAATTGCCCAATGATCATCAAGCCAAATTAATTGGGTAAAATTGGGTATGAATAGAGGCGTCCTGAATGATTTCCCTTAGTTAAAAATGTCATTATCTTCTGCTGCCTGCCGCGTCTGCAAATTGTCTGCCTCTTTACAGGCCGCGCTAACTGCTCTTTTTCAAGCCAAGCTTGAGGCCCTTGAACAGGGGGTGGGCTCCTCTGTAGAAAGGGAAGAACACTTATTGGAAGACCTTCCCAAGGAGGACTGCAAGATTGTGCAAGTCCCGCTAACTTCCGTGGCCTTTGCTATTGTGCTCTGCTGGGTGCACACTGCCAAGGGGCACTGGTACCTCTAACTAGACAAGGAGGATGACAGGTTTGAAGCTCCTCAGCCCAAAACGCCCAAGCCTGCAGAGCCTGAGGCCCAAGAAGGATCAAGTTTGTGTCCTAATCCTAAATATTGCAGCCCTCTGAGTTGCCCTGCTTCCCCAGCCACCCAGTGCCAGCGTCTTTATGACCTGGCCCGCAGAGCAGAGGTGTCCTTACCAACCAGCAACAAGCAGGCCTTACAGGAGGTAATGGCTCAGGCTGCTTGTGACGCAGCTGCCGTTCAGGTGGCTTCCAAGGCTCTTGTTGACAAGCAACAGTGCACAGCATAGGAGGCGGCAGACCGTTTGGGTGCAGACAACCCCACAGAGGACACCTTGGTTCCTTGTGTGGCTATTGAGGAGACCTTTTCCAACATGGGGCTGGATAATGTGACTATTACCCATCATGCGCCTGATTGCTCCAAGCAAGTCCTTGGCCCCTACAGCCAGATGGCTATTAACGCGGTCCAGCTCAATGAACAGTCTGAAAACAACTATTGGGAGGTTAGGGCCGCCCTTCAGGTCAAGCCCATGGCGCAAATCCTGGAGCTAGTTTAGAACAAGGATTTGGTGTGGTTCAGGAACTCCTTGGTGAACGCCTACACGTAAGTGCCTCCAGTGGGGCGCCTTCCTTCCTTGTCCAATCTCATTGACATTGCACAGCTTGGGCTGGGATGTCAGGTAGCCAGGCCCGTTACCGCCTGGGTAGGTCACTTGGTGGAGAACTCCATGGCCATTGACACCTGTCATGCCCTTTTGTTCACCTTATCATAATTTTCCCAACTGATTGCAACTTGTCCTTGCAAGATGGCAGACGTCACCTTTGCTTGAAATGCCCTGATCTTGGCGGTGGAGACTTGGGGGGTTGAGCAGGACGTTTGCCCCATTCTTTTGTATCATGGGTTCAATGGGGCCTCTCAGAGACAGTCGGTACTGCCTATTTGCCAACCAAGTAGGGGAATTGGATCCCAACTTGTATCACCAGCGGGTACAAGCTCTTGTCACTCTGGGCTTGTCCTTCAACCTTTCAAATTGCGCTAACCTGTCCTGCAAGAAGGTGGCCACTGCCATTGACGGCATGCAAGCCCAGCTTACTACAGGTTGCCCTGCCAAGGGATTTGAGTTGTAAGAATACATGATTCAAGACGCGCTCATCCTGGCCGCCATCTACACCAGCCATCATCCTCCCGAGAAGTGATGCATGTACAATTGGATGCTGCAGGCTCCAATCAGCAACCGCGTAGCTGCCTACAACAATGACTGTATGTTCCTTTTCTTTGTGGCCGCCAAAGTCACAAATCACTACATTGGGTTCATGACCCCTCACCTGCTTCAAGAATAAACTTCTTTTGCTTCTAGCATATTGATCTTTTATATATATATTTTTCTCTGGGATAAATCCCTTTTTTATTTATGCAGACTATACCAACAATTGATCTCTTCAGCCTGATCCTATGAAGGGGTAGTAGGATACCTTGCTTCATCAATTTTCTATATTACTGCGTAATGTTTCCTCTGCTGCCCTATATAGAAGAGATAATAGCAAGGCTGCCAGGGGTTGTGTAAAGCTGCATGGCTTTACTGAGGGTTGCCCATGTAGGCAGAAGTTGGAAAGGGGAAAGGAGACTCCTTGTCAACTACAGGGACTGCTTTCATGAACTTGGCATGCACTCTCTGATAAGTTTGACCAGAGGCAATATGTTAAACTGTATATGCATCAAAGCTACTTTTCTCAATTACCACAAATGGACCTGAGAATATTGGGATGAGCTTGTGGGGACGTCTGGAAGTCTGAGCCCTGGAGACAAGTATGTGTTGGCCAATCTCAAAAGAAGCCAGCTTGGGACAATGCTTTATGTTGCAGGCAAACACAGCACGCCAATTTGTCCCCATAGTGTTATATGCTTCATGATGCAGAGTTATTAGCCCTTTGGTGAGGGCTCTCAGGTGGTCATCAGGGGATCTACCTGGATCCAATTGATAAGTTTCTAGGAGCCCAGGTAGGGAGGATTGTTGTCCATAAACCATCTGGAAGGGGGAGCAACCAGTAGCGGTATGATTAGTTACTTGGTATGCCATAAGTGCCAAGGGGACTAAAGTATCCCAAGACAAGCCTGAATCTAAAATGAGCTTTTTGAGGATAGTCTTAAGGGTGCCATTGACTTGTTCAACAGAGCCATTTTTTTCTGGGTGATACAGAGTAGATTTTGCATCCTTAATTCCCATGACCTCGTTTATTTCAGCTAGAAGCTTGCTGGTGAAGTTGGTTCCATTATCCATCAAAATGGTGTTTGGACAGCCATGATTGGCAATGATATGTGATAGAACAAATCGGGCAGTGTGCTTGGCCATATGGGCAGGAATAGCCTTGGCTTTGACCCATTTGCTGAAATGGACAATGGCTACAATAAGATATCTGTTCCCACAACTAGTCTTATTTGGGCCTACTGGTCCTACCACATCAATGCTAACTGTGTGAAACGTGTGGGTAGGGGGATGCAGTCTATAGCTAGTGGCCTTGGGTAGGGGGAAGTACTTGGAGCAAGTCATGCAACTTTAACAATATTCTAATACGTCAGTGTACATACCTTCCCAATAAAAATGTGATGCAAGTGTTGCCATCATGTGTTTTTTGCCTGCATGCCTGGTGGCTAGGTTATGAAATTGTTGTAATATGGCTAGCCGCCAAAAGGGGCAAATGTATGGCAGTTGATGTCCCTTGACTTCCTTATATAGACAGCTGTCTCTAATTGTGGTGTTATAAGCAAGTTTGGCTAGGGTTTTCTGAGCCTCAGGAGGGATACTATTCCATTTGGAGGGAAAAGGAATGAGATCAAACAGGGCGTCTCCTTCAGGGGCAAGGGCTGCTACTAGTGGAAGTCTAGATAATCCATCAGCATTGGCATGCTTGGCTCCAGGGCGGTGTACAAGTTTGTAGTTGTATGCCTGCAATCTCACTGCCCAGCAAGCCTGTCTCCCTTTGGGGTCCTTTAGGTTAGCTAGCCACTTCAGGGAGGAATGATCAGTCACAACCTTGAAGTGGGACCCATAAAGATAGGGGCAGCACTCTTCAATACCATATAAGACTGCTAGGCACTCTCATTCAGTTACTGAGTAGTTTTGTTCATGGACATTCAGGGTTCTAGAGAAATATCCAACAGGGTGATTGTGGCCTTCATCATCCAATTGCGCGAGGACCACTCCTACTGCTACTAAGCTGGCATCTGTGTACAGAATGAACTCTTTAGAGAAGTTGGGATATGCCAGAACCAGGGATTCTACTAAAGCTTGCTTGAGCACCTTGAACCCAATTTGGCAATTGTGGTCCCATACAAATTCTACATCCTTTTTTAAGAGGCAAAAAAGGGGTTAGGCCAAATTGGCAAATGCTTCTATAAAACGGCAATAGTAACCAACCATGCTGAGGAAGCATTGTAGGTCCTTGACAGTGGTGGGGGCAGCAAGTTTGGAGATAGCTGTTACCTTGGCTGGGATAGGGGTGATGCCTTTCTTATTGATGACATGGCCTAGGAACTCAAGGTTTTCCTTAAAGAATTGACACTTCTTTGGCTTGAGTTTCATCTCTATCTTGTCTAGCCTGATGAAGACCTGCTCTAAGTCTCTAAGATGATCCTCAAAGCTTTTCAAGTACACGTTGATGTTGTCCAAATATACAAGGACACAGATGGACTTTAGGTCGCAGAAGGTGGTGTCCATTAGCCTTTGGAAGGTGGCCAGGGCGTTGGCTAGTCCTTGCAGCATCCAGGTTGGTTGGTACAGACCATCTGCAGTCACAATGGCACATTTCTCCTGGTCTTCAACTTCTATAGGTATCTGCCAGTAGCCTGCTACAAGATCCATGGCTGAGAAGAACTGCGTGCCTCCCAGCTTGTCCAGGGTGTCATCAATCCGAGGTAAGGGATACCTATCTTTCTTGGAGATGGTGTTCAACTTCCTGTAGTCAATTACCACTCAATTGGTTCCATCTTTCTTTTTTACCAGGAGCAAAGGACTGGCCCAGGGACTATTGGATGGTACTAAGAGACCTCCTTCCAATAGTTTGTCAACTTCCTGTTGGATTATCTGATTAGCCATGGGGTATCAATGGTACGCGGTCTGGAATAGGGGCTGTGCTTCCCCTGTGTTGACTTTATGGAAGCAGTTATTGGCACAACCCAGCTTGGCGTCAGGGTTGGCAAAAAGGTGCTTGTACTTCTTGATGAGCTCCAGAAACTGTTCCTTCTGTTGCAAGTCTATGTCCCTGATTTGTTTGTCTTGTAGGATGTGTGCTATTAGGTTGTGACCAGGGTTTGGTAATCTTAGCTCATACAGCAATCCAATGGAATAGGCAGAGGAAATAGATTTATTTGAGGCGATTTTTAGGAAGGCTACCCCAGAGTTGTGACTGATTTCTAGAGTAGAGGAGTGAGGGTTGGTCACCAGGATAGTGAGCTCATTGGTGGTCTCCCCTGGGATGAGATGGGTTGCAACCGTGGGCAGCCCGGGACGTGGAAAACCTAGTGCCAATATTTCCCCATGCAGCCCTTTAGGTATGCGTATCTTGATACCTGTTCCTATGATGGCTTGGGATTTAGGTGGGATACTTACACTGTTCTTTGACCAAATCAGGATAGGGTTGTTGTAGCCAACAGTGGTTGGTAGCTTGCTTATTTGAGTCAAGGTGGTTTCATAGGGAATCCCTATCATCCCAGATGGGCAGGCCAGCAGGATGCATCCTCTAGGGTTCATGCCTTTGGGAGGGACTCTAGGCCGGCCATCTGGTGTCAGGAGGGGGAATTCCTGGCCTAGGAGGTAAAACATACCGGTCTTATGATCTATGGTGGTCCCAAACTGGTCCATAAAGGAGGAACCAATCAATACTTTGTAGTTCTTGGCTTCCAGGACTATGGCCAGACAGGTGACCACAGTATCCCCAAACTTCAAAGGGACCAATGAGTATGTGCCTTTGGATCTGGCAGGATTGTTGCCTGCTGTACTGAAGGTTCTAATCCACTCAACGTCTGGTGGGAAACAAAGCCTACAGGTGAATTGGGAGGATAGGATTAAGATTGGTGTGCCGCTATCCAGGACAGCACAAATTGGGATGCCAAATACCTCAATTTGTACCCATGTGCTTGAGCCAACCAAGAGGCCATTTCCGCCTTCTACCTGGCAGACAAAGGGGGTCCTTTTTCCAGCTCTTTGATAGCTTTCTGTAGGGTGGGAAGGATGTGGACAATATCACTCAACAGAGTAGCAATCACAGTTTTCAAAAGGGTTTTTGTTATGTTGCTGATAGTGGGGTGGGTTTTCTGGAGGTTCTGAGCCTGGAGGATGTATGGCAAGGCAGGATCAACCTTCAAGGGGTTTATTTTGTGGGGGGTACTTCCTTGTGGGTTGAGGCTTTTGTGTGTGTGATCAGCCACAGCCATTATTAATGAGTTGGGGCTAGGGAGATCAGGAGGGACCTTTTTACTAGGCTGAGACACACTGGTCCCGTGTGCTCTGCTTAGTAGTTTTTTGGCCCTTCCAAGGCACTATCTTCTTGCAATGTGTTGGGCAAGGCGTGTACACTGGATTTTGAGTCAGCAGGATCTTCTTTCACATCTAGTTGGTGGTGTGGGCAGTTCCTTGAAAAGTGTCCTTTCTGTCCACACTTAAAGCATTCTTGTTCTTCCATGGGTTGTCTTTCTGCATAGAGAACTCCATCATTGTCCTCTTCATATTCCTCCACCACGTTCATTACCAGGTGGGATGGATACACAGGGCGTGGGGCCTGGCATAAGGTATGTTGTTGGAGGGAGGAAGCTATATGAAGCACTGCTTGGGTTGAAGTAGGTGTCAACAGCTGTGGGTGGAAGACATACAAGTGTGGGAAGGGGCAGATTGCATGGAGAAGAGCTGTTGCTGCTTCTTGGGGAGTCAGGAAGTTGATAGACATTAGGGTTTGAGCCTCAATCCTAAATCTTCTACCAAATTCTGGAAGCAACTCAAATTTCTTCAGAGAGATAGTCAAAAAAATTGGCCTTCTTGTCATCTAGCTGTTCAGGGGAACCATAGGTATCTTCAAGGATATTTTTAATTTCCTTGTAAGACCCCTCCCCTCCACTAAGAGAGGCAACCATGGTGGAGAAGGCAGTTTTGTCCAGGCTATTCAACAGTTTTGCGCAGGCAACTGGCTCTGGGCTATCCCTGGTCATAAGCTTGAACCCTTTGAGAAAGACATGAATATTGATGGGTCCTCCTGGTTTGAACTTGGTGTTTAGCTTGAGACTGGGGCCAGAGCTTGCACAAGAGTCCCATGAAGGCAGGCCAGGGTCAGAAGGGGCTGGTCCTGGAGGTCTGTAGGGCAGTCCTGTAGGGCCAGGCGGCAGCCCTGGTGGTCCTAAGGGTCAGCCTGGCGGGGGTCCTGGTGGCCCTGGAGGTCCTCCAGAGAAAGCTCTAGGATAGCCTTGAGGTGGAAGCAACGGCCCAGCAGGGGTGTAAGCCCCATAGGGATAACTTGGCTGAAAGAAAGACCCCTCTTGTGGATATGGTTGGGGGTTAGGGCCTAAATACCTGGAAGGGGGGAGCCACCAAGGGTATTGTTGAGGATGTGAGTGTCAAGGATTTGGAGGGGTCTCCCAGCGTGCGGTTGCAGGGTCTTCCCTAGGATTGTTAACAGGGGCTAGTGATGGAGTGTTGGGGAGATGTTCCCTGGGAGTTTGATTGGCAGAAGTTAGTACTGAGGTGGGGCCGGGGGTCAAGATGTCCAGGATAGATGGGAAGGAGGTTGACTTTGGGGCAGGGACCACTTGGGTGACCCGGGGGGAACTTTAATATGTCTCTCCAGCTGGGTGAGTACTGAACAAGCTTGTCGTGGTTTCTACTGACTCAAGAACAGAACACACTACTTCTTCCAAGGCCAAGGCAGAGGTGGATGTTGGGCTTGGTTGATTACTACCTGATCCTCCTAGGTTCATTGAGTTGAATCTTTTGGTCAGGTTGGAGATCAGCAACTGTAGGCTAGTGTCCTTCTCCTTAAGAGTGAAGAGCTCCTTGTAGTAAGTGGAGGCATGGGTTTCCTGCTTCTGAGTCAGGATGGTCAGCTCCTGTTGGACGCGCTTAAGTTGGGTTATCAATTGTTGGATGATGCCAAGGTGTTTGGTCTAGTTGGCCTCAGTTTCTGCCTTGAAGGCGACCTGGTCCAACTGAAGCGCTTCTACCTTTGCACAGGATGTGTTATCATCAGTTCCCACAGCATCCAGATCTTCCTGTGTTTGCGCACAATCATGTTAAACTAGGTTAAGGTTGTTCTTCATGACCTCTAGGTTATCCTGAGTCTGATTGACTCTAGACGCGGCATTCCCAGCCCATTGGTTGCAAGCCTCTTGGATATCTGTTAGCTGGGCCTGAATGTCACTGATGTCTATGTCATGTTAGTTGGAGTGGCCTTTAAGGTTGGCCGCTTCTTCAACCAAGGATTGAATCACTTGCTGTTGAAGGAAGGAGTGATCTTCAATTATCTGTCAAGCAATAGTTACAGTGTCTAAGTGCATGGCTCCCAGAACCTCATGCTTGTGTCTGATCTGGTGAAGCTGGTCTTGAAGGGGGTTTACCGCTGCCTCAGTATAGTCCCTTAGTCAGTTCAAGGCTGTTATGGTCTGTTCACTGCTGATATGTTGTTGCTCCAGCTGATTTACCAGCGCAGTTATCATAGGGTGGTTAAATTGGATCAGATAGGCCTTGATCCTCCAGGTGTTGTCTATGGCGGTGGAGGTGAGAACATCCCCATTATCACTCAGAAACCGGCAGACATGTTCCATATCTGATATGGTGGGGTCATCAGAGGGGCCATGGTGGGCAACTTGGTGCATTGGTAGGGGGAGCACTGGGGACAGATTGGTAAGATGGAGAAGCAGTGGGGACGGGAAGAGGCTCTATACATGAGACAAACGGGGCACAGGAGCTAGTTTGTTTGAGGGTCCAACTTCTAAAGAGAGGGGGTGCAGGATTTCCATACAGAGCCCTAGGGTGGCAATGGTCTCCACTTGATTTAGATGACCAGGATGGATTCCAAGGAAGATTGGCGGAAGGTTCTTCATCTACCTCAAAGAAGTCCTATACAGGGTCCTTGTCTGAGGCAGGGGAGGGGCTTTGCGGGCAGACTGAGGCTAGGCACTGTCTTAGGGGCTCAACAGCTTGGGGAACAGAAGGGAAAGAGGCAGGCGGGCAAGTTCTAGGCTGGGCTTGTGAGGGAAGGTCAGAGATTGGGGCAGCAGGTTCCTCAACCTCTATAGGCAGTTGAGAAGGTCTTGTGCTAGGGGCAACCTGACCCTCAGGGTGGGATACTTCAATGGAAGTTGAGACTCAATCAGCATTACAAGTTGACCCTGGCCTCTGTGTGCCAGAGTTGGGAGGGCAGGGTGCAGGGGGCTGGCATTGCAACAAGTGTAGTTGGCAGTGGAACGGCGTGGGCGGTCCATGGTTTTGGAGTCATAGGTTTGGTCCCTGGACTAGAGGTCTCCAGCAGCAGTGCAAAGGGCAGTGGCGGATACCCCTGTAGTGAGCACCAGAAAATGTGGTGCTCAAGGGTTGTAGGGATAGTTTAAGAGTAGCTGAGCAACTGGAAACACAACAGGACTAAATTTTTCTTACTCAACAGAACCTCTACTTTACGGGTTCTGCAAGTAGGCTAAGATTTTTAAGTCAATTGTTGTGTTGTTATGGTAAATAATTCTGTTTATTGGGGACCTCTTGGGGTCTTTTTATACTTGGAGGAAGAGGAGGGAAAAGAAAAGGTGAGTCATGCTGACTAGGGTCTAGACTGTCAGGCAATGAGCCTATTCTTAGAGGTCTGAAACATTTTGGAGAATATTCAGAGGGAAAGGGGTTAGATTGGACAAGAAGGGAACATTTAGGCATGTGATCTGGGGTCAGGTGGTTGCAGCAATAGTAGGGCTGTCTTTGGGAAATTCAGTGTAGAATAGGGTTTCAGACTACTTTCTTTGAAGTTCATATTTTTGGCTGGAAAAAGGGCAGAAGATCATATAACTGATTTATATAGTGGGATGAATAATGGGACAATCATCAATGCATCTGTGGCTAGCTGCAGATGCTCCAATTGGTCACTAATTTCCATATAAAAACTCACTCCAATGGGTCACTCTCCAAGGCATCTGCGGCTAGCTGCAGGTGCATTGATTGGTCACTAATTGGAATTGACGCTATGTAATTTGGAGGGTTACTCTCCAGGATAGATTAAAAAAGGGCAGAAGTTCCCCTATACTTTTCTAAATAAAGGCTCAGTCTAGAAAAGGCAATACCAGGGAGTGGCGCCCTTCACCACAGGTGTGTGTCTGAGGTGTCAAAGGCCATGTTGGATGGTGCACAAAGTCAGAGTTCCTTGTAGGTGCGGGTGAGTTCCTTCACAGTACCTGTCTGGGTCAGGTTCTTTACTTGGCAGATGATCATGAGCGCTTTGTCCTTTAGAACAAATCTTGCCAGGAAGTCTTGCTTAAAGGTATCCCAGTTCTTTTCTGTGTGCTCTTCATGCCACTTGTTACACCAGGTGCCAGTGTCATGGGTCAGGAAAATGGAAATCTCTGCAATCAAAAATTGCTGTGGGCATTCCATCTGAGCCAGCTTGCTCTGGGCGGACTGGATCCATGTGGTGGCGTTGTTGTTGTTGGCCCCAGCAAAAGGTTCCAAGGCGGCACTCTGTAGTCTTTGAGCTACGTAGGCAATGTGGTGCTTTTGTTGACTGGTTGTGGCATTGAGGAGGGAGCCTGAAATAAACCTTGTACAGACATGGCAGTTAAAGGCAGGTGGCAGGATCACTGTGTTCTGGTACAGGACAAAGCCATTGGGTATGGTAGTACCAGGGGTGTACAGAGTCCAGTGCAGCAGGAGGTCAGACATAATTCTGTCAAGGATTTGTTGGCTGCAGCGTGTGCGGGCAACAGGCGGAATTTTTTCAAAATAAGGTAGGATGGACAACCTACCTGTGCTACCAATGTTTTAACTGTGCTGTTTTAACAGAGTTACAAGGGGGGAAATATTTAGAAGCTAGATAATAATCTTTATTGAGAGATAGTAATTATATAGTTAATGTGAATCAAGGATAACAGGAACATGATTGTGTTGATCACACGGCTGGATGGTGAAGGGGGTGGCTTGATCCTGATAATGAGTCAAGCGCCAAAACAAGGTATCCACCATAAAGGATCATCATCTGCTAATATTTTTGGATTTTGTAATTCAAGTTGACTTCCTAGTCTGACTTTGAGTGACTGGATAATCAGATTGTGGGTAACAAACCTGCTTGGTTGGAACCTTGCTGGTGGGTCAAGCCTGCAGTTTTGACATTATATTTAGATATTTCCAAGCCTGCAATCACATTCAGCAGGACCATCAATGAAGGTTAGTAATTTATTTATTTATTTATAATCATTTTTTTTATTATGGCATCTAAAGGTATCCCAAACGCTTGATACTGGATTACACTAATATAGTTATATCACTTTTGTCAAATAAATATAAAAATCATTTTAAAAAAGTTAAATGCAAAGTGTATGAATTAGAAGTAGATTTTATTGACATATATTATTATGCTTTTATTAAGACCTTCTCTGGGATATATTTTTCAAATCTTGCTTGCTAAAATAAGACTTAAAAAAAATTCTTTATAATAAAAATAATCTAGAGTATATAAGATGTTTATTGATATATAGAAAAAATTAAGAGCGCCTATAATGGGTTTGGCAGTATGTACCCACCCCGCAATGGAGGTGGCGCACAACCTCCACCGCCACACTGTGGACAGTGGATACACCCTGGTTAAAATACTCCCACCTGCTGGTGGAAGGGAGTACGGTCAGATGGTAGTGAAGCATCAGCTTCTTTGTTGGGGCTTCAAACCCGTGAATTCCAGCCAGGACCAAGGCGTCCTGGACAACGTGGTCCACTGAGTTGTATCCAGGGGGTACCTTCTTCCCATCCAGGGTTAGCCTGGCCTCGTTGATCCCAAGGGGGACCCTGTCCAGGTCCTCTACAGACTCAGCCATCCCAAAGTAAAAGAGGAACCCCAGGTAAACCACCAGATGAAGCCTTTGTCAGCAAAGGCTTCTGTAAACTCACAGAGCTTATTATATATGGTACTAATCTTCTTCTTGTGCTTTGTCTTGGCAAAGGTGAGCTCCATTGAAGAGGGACCCACATCTTGTTGGCATTCCAGGCCAGCCTGAAGTCTGCCAGGAGGATTTTTTCTTCTTTACAGCTGTTGTGTCTGCAACAGCCAGTTTTGCCACTGCACGCCCAAAGTTGTCCAAGAGGTAAGAGATGGTATGCTCTACTGGGAAGCAGAAGCAAGCAGCCACATGAGCCTGGCCCATCTTTGGTACATTCTTGAATGGGAGCATCTCCAGGACGTCCCAAACAAGATCAATGGAGTTTACTTTGTAAACTCCACTGAGGACCACTGGGTCCAGGCGGACCAGTTGGGCATCCTTGTAGGCATTAATTGCCCCCTCAGATGCCCCCTCAGCATGTGAAAGCCCAGCCAATGCCTCCCTGGACATTGGGAAGGTACCGTGAATCCTATCCTTGAGCTCCTGCAATACAGGGGGGACAAATAGAGTTGTTTGGCCACATGAGTGGCGTGGTTGGAGTAGAAGGTGGGGGGGACAAAAGAAACCAGGACCCGGCATTGTTCACCATCAACATCTTCTAAAAAAAGGTAAGTATTTAAGAATTTTTATTAATTATAATTTTTTAGGTTACCTTTTTAGGTTTCTTCCCTGCCAGCGGCTTCAGCTGGCTTTGCCATTCTTGGCGCAAGCAAATGCGCCAGCAATTCAGTGTCCTCTGCTCTGGCTCGCTTGGCGGGTTTGAGATGTTCATACATCTCTGGGTTGTCAACCCAAACAGACGGCAAAGAAAGATTGTACGCCTTAAACTGGAGGCCCTCAGCCACTGTTTTCTGGACGTTGAGAAGATGTTTGATGGTCTTCTCTGGGGTGTCTGGTATTTTGGTCATAAGGGCCTTTGCAGACACCTTGTCAATTTTGTCCCCAGTGAGGACGGCAGACTTCACTTTGGCTTTGAGCTTGCGGTCAATGTCCTTTATTTTGGCAATTGCCAAGTCCAGATCCTTCAGAAGTTTCTCCAATTCTTTCATTGATTTTTTACTAACCTTTCCATATGTTTTTATAGCTTTTGCCCCAATAAATTCTGTATTATTTTGATACTGTTGCCTCTTTGTTTATTCCTTTTTGGAATCCCATCTACCACATTATCCCATCTTTTTACCCATTGGGTATATGTTTTATGCTCATCTCAATATGTGTTATTTGCTTTGTGTTGGCATTGTTTCCTTGATTACCATATTATTTTTGGCGCTTGACATAGCCCCTTGTGAAAATATTAACAAAAATTTGGTGATCAGCTAAATTTGAATTAGAAAATTATAGGCCAACTGTTTTTAGATAAAGTTGTTACTGATCCAAATTCAAAACCTTAATGATAAACTTTAAGCCAATCAGGAGCCAAGTGATAAAGTGATTATTGTGACATAAAGGGACATTCAATAATTCTTTGGTGCATGTGTGCTAATTAATATGATTGGCTGGTTGTTTTTCCATTGTGTGTCATTACCGCTGTGGCAAGTTGTTGATGGACTAGTGCTAACCCAGCAGCGGATTGGGCACTAGTCCATCAACAACTTGCCACAGCGGCAATGACACACAATGGAAAAACAACCAGCCAATCATATTAATTAGCACACATGCACCAAAGAATTATTGAATGTCCCTTTATGTCACAATAATCACTTTATCACTTGGCTCCTGATTGGCTTAAAGTTTATCATTAAGGTTTTGAATTTGGATCAGTAACAACTTTATCTAAAAACAGTTGGCCTATAATTTTCTAATTCAAATTTAGCAGATCACCAAATTGTTGTTAATATTTTCACAAGGGGCTGTGTTTGGGTACTAAAAATAACTGTGTTCTGGATCTAGATACACACATAGTAAATATATGATTTTATAGAAATAAACTGAATATAAATAATAAAGCCAACTATAAACAAAGGAAAATGAACAATCAAAATTCAAAAAAAAGATAATATAAATAGAAAATGTTTGGCAATAGGAGGTTTATTGGGGCAAGGAAGAGGAATGCCTAGTAGGCAGAATAGCACGGAAAGGAAGACATAGAGACAGTGCTGGCCTGGGGGTCTGGGATTGGGTGGGTGGGTGGGGCTGGAAGGTGGGGGTGGTGGTGACGGGGGTAGGGGTGGGAGGATTGCGCATGATGGCTGCCATATAATGCTTGTTGTATTCCTCATTAGTCATTGGCTGGATGGGCTGGTAGGTGGAAGTAGCCTGAGGTGGGAGGTGCTTATCTTTGCGTGATTGGTTGCCTATGTGCACGTGGAAGACAATTTGGGCAAAAAAGTCAGCCACCATTTGGCGGCCAAAGAGAGAATTGTGGTCAAGGACCCCCAAGATAGAGGTTGTTGAAAGCCTGAGGGTGGCGCTCCTGTAGTTGGATCCAATATTAAGGAAGATGACATCAGCCAGATGGATGTCTGCATGGCCAGCAGGGTATACTGAGGCCTGGTGCCCAAGTCCCTGAATGGCCTCAAGGGTGGTGGAGCTACCCTCCATCTGGTGGCTCAAGAAAACCTGATGCTTTGAATTTGAGCCATCCCAGGAGTCAAGTAATCCACCAAGGATGTGGCTGTACTTGTAGTCATCAGTGAAATCTGGGTTTGTCTGATAGTAGACAAAACCCTTGGCTGAAACAGCCTGAAATGCGCCAATAACATCCCCTTCTTGACCTTCTTCCTCCCTTTTTGGGTGGCGGCTCTTCCTTGAGCGCCAAAATTATCAAAAGCTATGGATAGCTTATAGTAAGAGATTAAAATGATGTCATCTGACAAACTTGTCAGGCATTAGACCATGGTTGACTTGATGTCAATATCATACAGGGAATCTTCAATGCCATCCCATTGGTTGCCAGCAACATTGGTAAGAACCTGTATGAAAGCCACCTTTCTGTGCATCCAGAGCTGCACCATGCGCTCAGAGACCCATATGTTATGGTGTGCAAGCTGTTTGCAGACCTGGGTTAGGGGAAGCTTGGGGTCCAGCTGGAGGAGGTCAAGCATTATTGGGTAGGCCTCGGTTATCTGGGGCTTGGGGGCCTTCTTTGGCTTCTTGGGCATCCCAATCAGATTCCCTTTGTTCATTAGGTTGTTGAACTCTCACATTATTGTGGCTTGGGAGAATTGCAACTGGGCGGCAATCTAGTCCCATGACAGACCCTGTAGGTTTAGTGCCACAATTTCCTGAAGAATTTAGGTGGTGATGATTTGTTGTTTGGGGTGCTAGGCTGCAGGAGGTGAAGCCTGATTGGCTGTAGGGGGCAGGTTGGCTAGCGGTAGAAAGATGTTTCAAATCAAGGTTACCATCCTGATTGGTTGATTGGTGGGCAGCTTGTGAAGAGGTGGGTACAGGAGCAGGGGCAGAGCTAGACACTGCATGACTACTGAACAAGTCAAAGCCATAGGGGTCAGTGGTCAGGTACAGGTCAGCTTCCTTGTTACCCGCTTCAAAGGCTTGGGTATAAACAGGTGCCTCCACACCCTGAGCCTTGTCTCCATTGAAGCTGGCTTGGCTGCTGGTGCCGTTGAAGATGTTGCTGTTGAAAACCATATTGAAAAAAAACCTAGGATAAAATCACTAAAATTAGAAATTTTAAAATTTAATGATTTATTTTTATTTTAATCTTGAGTCCATATTTGGAAGGTTCTCAAAACCATTACATACAAATCTGGAGCATTGAAAATGAATAAAATGCCTCTGTTCCCTAAATTGGATAGCTGTTGATTAGCTGTTAAACTTTAATTTTTCTATTTTAGGCTGATCATATTACACATCTTGTGTGAGTTCATTTTATTTTGTGCTTGTGGAATCTTGCTTCTAGTTTGCTCAAATTTTGTTTCATTTTAGTCCTTCTGTTGGTGCCTTATATATATCCTGATTGAATTATAATATACTCCAGGATGGCATCCATCCATCTCACTTGTTGTGTCAGTTCATTTTGTTTGTGGTTTAAATTACACCACTTAATGTTTGATAGAATTTTGTATAATGGGCTAGTGAAATTTCATTTTCTTTTGAAAGTTCATTTATTAACCAAAAATATTTGAATTAATTGAATCCTGAATCTCACGCAACCTGGATTTTGTTCAAATCTGAAATCATTTTGTTTAAATCTGAAGTGTTTTTGGTTGTTGCCATAGCTTCTAAAACTACTGTATTATGACCATCATGCAAAGTTACCCGCAGATGCCCCTGGTCCAGGTTTGTCTCCAACTGGGACTCTATGGCATTTTCACAAATAAAAGAACAGTCAATTCTTGGATGCACAGAGTTATGTTTGCTGCTAGAATCTTGTCCAATCAAGTTCTCAGTGGTCCCAGTTTGGTGGATACCAACCCCTAAAATTCAATCATTAATAATTTTATTAAAGAGAGAGCAATGAGGATGCACAATGACATCATATTCTTGTTGTATGTTAAGATTTCTGCAAGTATCTAAGATTATGGAAAAAGTGTATCCAATCTGACGTTTATAAGCGCGGGCCAATTTTGTATCAATTTGTTGGGGTTTTATTGGCAATTTTCCCATTGGGTGTCAATTATTCTTTGGCAATATCAAACACCGCAGATGGGTATGCCTACCAGACGGAGCTCAAGGTCATGCTGGAGGAGTAGGCCACACAAAACACCGTGTACACAGCTGTACTGAGTGCGGAGATAGAGCAGCAGGAATGGGCAACCAAAGAAATTAGGGCTGCAGGACACACCTGTTGGTCCTACCCCATCAACCACACTGAAATGCATCTTGCAGATGCATGTCTTTACAATTTTGGTTCAGCTCCCAGGCACTCAAAGTCTGCCACCTACAATGAACTGTGCACCCAAATTAAGAAGGGGTACAAGCTTTTCCTTTCCATATTTGTCCAGGACTTATTAGATCTTGTCATATTCTATGCAAGTAATATTGATAAGTCCAGAAAAGACTCCTGCCTCCCCCCACGCCCATACATTTGTTTTTTCAAGCCCCCATATGTGGCAGAAGAATTTGAGCAATTGAATCAATCAGCTCTTGCTGCCCCTTCCCAGTCAACAAACCCTGCCTCCCTAACCCCCAATCAAGCCACCTGCCTTTCAACCCTTACTCCCAGACCACCACCCATTCCCTTCCCATTACCTCTGATGCTGTCACTTTCACAAGTGCATATGATGACAATGTACATGCCGCCCATTCCCTCCCCTACTTGTCCTTTGATGAGTAAAATAAACCCTTTCTTTGTGACAACTTATTAAAAGTGATATTATTTCTTTTGATTTATAATTAATAACATATTCTTTTTCCATATTGACATTCTCATAATCAATAAAATGTTGTATATTTTATGAATAACATAAAATTATTTGCATAAATATTTTTTGTTATCAATAATAAATTAAGAACCACAAATATAAATTTTGCATTAGAATATTGCAATTAGAAGTCAACTCTTGATATTATGACATTATGTGCATAACTCAATGAATTTTGTTTAATAAAATTCATTGTAAATAAGGCCTTTTTTATTGTAATTCATTTAAACAGAATGTGTTTATATTAGAGAGCCATTAACGCTTAGTAAAAATATTGATACATAGTGTATTTTACAGCTTGTATAAGCAATTATTGATAATAATTCTGTAAACTTTTTATTCAGATTTTGTGAGATAATAATAATGTAATGGGTTGATAAATTAATGTTTATTAACCCATTACATTATTATTACCTTACAAAATCCAACTAAAAAGTTTACAGAATTATTATCAATTGGTAAATATACAAGCTGTAAAATGCGCTATGTATCAATATTTGTACTAAGAGTCAATGGCTCCCTGATATAAACACAGTTCATTTAGATAAATTACAATGAAAAGAGCCTCATTTAAAATGAATTTTATTAAACAAAATGCATTGAGTTATTCACATAATATCAAAATATCAAGAATTGACATCTAATTGCAATATTCTAATACAAAATTTATATTTTCGGTTCTTAATTTATTATTGATAACAAAAAATATTCATGTGTTGAAGGTAGTACTATAAAACCAGTTTTTTGATTTAATTCAAACAAAATGTCAAATATTTACAACTGGATAAACTAATTAGAAGTACACCTGCAAAAGGTTGTTGAAATAGAAAAAAAACTATCATGGAACTAGTAACAGGAAAGCTGGGTAACGGGGGCCAGCCATTGATCCAGCCAAAGGAAGATGCTCTGGATAAACTAGGAAATATTATAGATGAAAAGAACAAAGAAGTGTTACTCAATCTACAAAGAACAATTTTATCAAGTATGAAGTTCAATGATGCAGCCTACAATTTGTGGGAGTTCTATTAAGGGGCCAAAGAAAACATTAAGAAAATCAAGTTGATTGAAGGAACTGAAATCTCATGGGAAATCAACAAAAATGAAGAAGAGACCAATCAAATGGAAACAGATGAAAATGAAACACAAACAAGAAGCAGAAGCGCCACAAGAAGCAATATAAATTTCACAACTGAAAATCAAGAAGAAGCACAAGTAGCACAAAAAAATAAGGAAGATAAGACCCAGGAAATCAAATGAAGAGCAGCCAATGCTCATGAAGTTTTCTGAAGGGGCGCTGGTGGCTGAGGGGTCTGTGGGGGAAACAATCAGTAAGTTTTTTATGTTTTACTTATATTTACTTTAGTTATAACAAGGAATGGATACAAGGTCGCTGAAGTGGCAGCCTTTATGCCCAGTTGGTTTTACGGGGGTTACCAATCACTGGTAGCCCCTGTAACTCAAATAAATAAAAATGAAATTTATAAAACAATTCAAAATAATATCAATCAATATGAAACAAAATAAGCAATGAATAAGGGATTTAAAGTTCCAGAAGGAAGTTCAATTTAGGCCAGAGAAGCCTATGAAGTAGGCACAATTATCAATTTCAATGAAATGATTTAAATTAAAATGAATGTCAAAATGAATTTTGATGAATATATCTTTGAATATCTTGAAGAATTTCAATTTTCAACTATAAAATCATATGAAATCAACCTGGAAAAAAATCAATTTCAAGTTCCACTGTCATGAATGACATTTCAATACTTGTATTAAACACCTGAGAATTGAAACCTGGGTCTCAAGGAAAGCCTTATAGTGACCAGAGTGGACAGGGAACTGCCCAACTGCTAGTTGGGTCAAGCCATGGACCACCAGAGATAGATTACCCCAAACAGGGGGAACAAAAACCTGCCAACCTGCCAAGTGTCAATACTGGAGGTTTGAAATCAACATTGGAGACCCTGGAATCAAACCCCAACCCTCCAAAGACTACTCAAGTCACATAAAGTGGACGGGAAACCACCCATGTGTTAAATTGCAAACCCAGTTTGACAAGTTACTCCAAGAACTGCCAGTCTCCCAAGGACAATTCCCCAAATGGTCACCAGATTGATGCCAACTTTGCGCCACCAAAGATCTGGGCCTATGCAGAAGTTGTAGCTTTCCTTAAGGAGTTAAAACAAAACCTACTGTTAACTCTGCCAATTACCACCAGCAGCTGCCAGTCTTCTGTCCAGAATGGATAGTGCAATTGAACTACTTAGGTGACATAGTGAACAGTGGCGGCGGAACAAAGTATTGCCACTTCTATTCACCAGATCAGGCACAACCTGGATCTGCTGCCCTCAAGACTCTAAGCCAAGATCCATGCCCCACCAGTGCCTTGTCTGCAAACCTGAATCCTGCAAAAATTGAAGAAGCAAAAACCCATGATATAAAAGCCCCGGCAGTATGGTGATGACCATATTGTCATTTTTGATAATAAGGTTTTATGAACCTTTGGTTCAAACAAATCTTACCTTATCTAGTCTTAGTGATCTTCCATCTTAACTCTGGCCAAGTAGACCATCAGGCAATTGCCCCCTCTGGAGACCAATCTGCCGACTCTCCCCAGGCATTATACTATCCCCCAGGAGCCCCCTTTGGACCTATGAATTTTACCAAATACCCGCCCAACCCTGCCTACACAGAGTACAACTTGGAGACCATCCCCATTGCCAATCCCTTGGCAAGGACTAGAGAAACTGAATACATAGGACACAAAGGAAAGAGAGAGGTGCTGCCCTTATTGTTCAAAGACAAGTACAATTATCTGCCTGTTTACTTTGTTCCCATGACTCCGCCCTTAACCCCGCGACCTGACCACCCAATAGAGACCCCCACTGCAGCTGAGACTATGACCACCCAACTGTTTGGAGTACTCTACATTACTTTGACGGGAATGGTAGACACTATGGTGCCCAATTCAGGGCCCTGGTCTTTGCTTGAGCAATCTGTTTCCTATATTATCAAGTTAGCACCCATCCTATGGTGGGCATTACCTTCTGGCCCAGCTGTATTCCAACCCAAGCCAACCAATGCCTCTACCTATGCCTGGCTTCCTAATATCCACAAGAAAAAATCAAGGCAGCAATCTTTAATAACTCAATAAAAGCAAAATTAAACCAAATAGGCAAAGTATTCTTAGTCAATAAGATGAACCATTTATTAATATCTTTTGCAGAGGAATGAGTGGCTGATCCCTCTAAAATGCCCAACTTGCCTTTACTCAGATTTTCAAATACATCCTATATTAATAGATTAGTCATTATATACAAGAAATTCTTCTTATTTGCGGAAAGCTATACTTCACAGCAACTGCACCTTGCTGTTTACATTGGGGTAATCATCCACTGCATCATGAAAGCCAACGTGAAAAAGCTGGAGGATGTCTCCCTTCAAATGAACGTCTGCCAGCTGGCGCTGGACAAAATGAAGACACCACAGGGCTACCAAACTGTAGATCATGTCCTATATGACTGTTTTACATTAGCTTTGTTGTACGGATACACAATACCTCCCAAGAACCAACTCCCAATCAAATTGCTTTTGCAACTGCCTTTTATAAACCGCTCAGTAGCAACCAGGTTGCTGAGCACCACCCCTTTAGCAATTGCATCCAGAGTTGTCCACCACGTACAGAAAAGTATGTGGTCCCAATTAGACACATTAGCAGAAAATTTATTTTGGGTTATAATACCCCAGAATAATTGAATTCCCTTTGCAATTTGCATCTCCCTAATAAATTATCATCCCTTACAATATAACTTCTATATTTTTTTGTTTTCAATTTTTTTTAAAATTTTTAATTTTTTAATTTTAAATTTTAATATTTAAATTAATATTTAAATTAATATTTAAATTAATATTTAAATTAATATTTAAATTAATATTTAAATTAATATTTAAATTAATATTTAAATTAATATTTAAATTAATATTTGAATTAATATTTAAATTAATATTTGAATTAATATTTGAATTAATATTTAAATTAATATTTAAATTAATATTTAAATTAATATTTAAATTAATATTTAAATTAATATTTAAATTAATATTTAAATTAATATTTAAATTAATATTTAAATTAATATTTAAATTAATATTTAAATTAATATTTAAATTAATATTTAAATTAATATTTAAATTAATATTTAAATTAATATTTAAATTAATATTTAAATTAATATTTAAATTAATATTTAAATTAATATTTAAATTAATATTTTAATTAATATTTTAATTAATATTTAAATTAATATTTAAATTAATATTTAAATTAATATTTAAATTAATATTTAAATTAATATTTAAATTAATATTTAAATTGATATTTAAATTAATATTTAAATTGATATTTAAATTAATATTTAAATTGATATTTTAAATTTTAATATTTAAATTAATATTTAAATTTTAATATTTGAATTTTAATATTTAAATTAATATTTTAAATTTTAATATTTAAATTAATATTTAAATTTTAATATTTGAATTTTAATATTTAAATTTTAATATTTTAATTTTAATATTTAAATTTTAATATTTAAATTTTAATATTTTAATTTTAATATTTAAATTTTAATATTTAAATTTTAATATTTTAATTTTAATATTTAAATTTTAATATTTAAATTTTAATATTTAAATTTTAATATTTAAATTTTAATATTTTAATTTTAATATTTTAATTTTAATATTTAAATTTTAATATTTAAATTTTAATATTTTAATTTTAATATTTTAATTTTAATATTTAAATTTTAATATTTAAATTTTAATATTTTAATTTTAATATTTAAATTTTAATATTTAAATTTTAATATTTTAATTTTAATATTTTAATTTTAATATTTTAATTCTAATATTTAAATTAATATTTAAATTTTAATAGTTAAATTATAATAATATATCTAAATATAATATAATTCAGTAGTTATAGTAAGTGTCAGGGATCCAGTCTTGGGCGGCTAGCCCGCTGTTTCCAGGGATAACTTGGGCCGGGGTTTTTGCGGGCAGGGCCCACCACAAGAGAGGAGCTAACTTTAGAAGGTAGGAAGCAGACTTCTCCACCCAAGACCACGGGCCGGCAGCCGGTACAATGGTGTCTATTACCCCTGTGAGGGTGAGGTACACGTTTCCAAAAAGCTTGCTGGTATGGTTGGTTGAAGGTCAGGTGAAGAGGCTAGCATCGGTTTGGGTGTTACAGGCGGTTACATATAGATATTGTAGGCCAGGAGATAATTAAATTTTCCTCTAAATAGTTTTGTGATTGAGAATATCCATGAGCCTTGGTGGTTGTATCTAATGGCAGATTGGATGTGGGCTAGCAGGTCAAGTTTGATGATTTTCTCTGGTGTATAATTCTTTTATTTGGGCTTCAAGGGATAATCAGTGAAGTGAACAGGCCTGAAAGGTGCACCAGATGGACAGAAAACTGCGGGAAACGGGGAAGGAGGGCTGGGAGATCTTGAACTGAATTGATAGACGGAAAATACAAAATATGGCAATAGCTGTAAAAGCCAAAGTAACATAACCTTTATTTAAAAAAGATGATAAGGCTTGAGTGCAGAATCTATAGGCATATATAGCATTCTGTCTCCAAACTTAGTATTTTCCATCAGGGCTTTATCAAAATATCGGGGAAAATGTGGGCGGGCAGCCAGAGGGCCCAGGTGTGGGAGCAGCAAAATGGCACCTCGGCTGGGCGTTCTCTCATTGGTCAGAACGTCTGATTTGGTCACTCAATTTTCTGGATTCTTTGTTGTGGTCACAGGGTCGGGCCCAAAGCCCAGGTTTATCTTTGGCAGTAGGGTTTGATTGGTCACTTGAGAGGACTTCAAACTCATGAAATTCACAGAGGCGTCATCTCTGCTTCCATTAGGCAATTCAAGAGGCTCCTCTTCAGGCGCCACCATGGTTGAGCTGATACAGGTATTCTGGCTTTGGGACTTAGCAGCAGCCTCAGCTTGCAGGGGCTCAATCCTAAAAAAACGCAGGCGGGCGGGCCCTTGGTCCATGGGCCCAGCGGCCCGCAGGAATGTAGGTTCAGGGTTCAAATCCCACCCTTGGGCCCAGGTTCCCAAGGGTAATGAATTGTCAATCCTGACAGTAAGCAAACATGTGAAATAATAAAATATAATTTATAAATGTGTTTATTTAGTTGCTTGTCAAGTACAGGTTCATATATTATATAGTTAAACAACAAGAACTGAATTTATCTGCATCAAGTGGCCTTCTCCACTTATGTTCTAAACAAGTGATTGTTTAGAAATTGAATTGATTTTCATTTTTAATATGATTAGTAAATAGATTTGCTCTGCTTAACCTGCATCATAAATACTAATTAGTAAGAGATACATGAAAATCATTGGTTTTTGTGCTGTGTGGTTATAGTGGCACTGACTTAAAAGGATCATTTTATGACTCACAAGGTCCAATTTGGGGCTTTAAAAAATAACAGCCATTGCACTAATAAGGGATCACAATTATTTAAATAAAATTAATATATTTATATATTTTCTTATTTATTTATTTGTAGCTCTACAGTCAATACAATATTTGGTGCATCTTAATAAAAACATGTGTCTCTATATCTAGTATAATTAATTTCACTTAACTTTTGTATGTATTCTTATATGTCTATAATAAAATTCAACGTCAAAGCATACTATATAATTAATCATTTTTGAGCCCTAATAAAAACAAAATAAATAAATAAAAACAAATAAATAAATAAAAAATCAAGAGCTCAAATTTATCTGATTGGCTCAGAGTTGAGGGCTTTTGGAAGAAAGGATTCTGAGTGCTCATAAAAAGCTGCCACCACATTGGGTGGCATTGCAAATTGGCTGATCTCAAGAATGTTGAAGAGATCCTCAGTGTCCTGAGGGAGGCCTTTCTTCACCTTATTCTTGATCCAACCAAACACCTTCTCAATTGGATTCAGAAATAGATAATAGGGCAGAAGGAAGAGGAGTCTCATTGGGCAGTCAGCCAGGCGGTGAATGGCCAAATGGCTATTCTTGTCAATGGGTGGGAACTCAGAAACAACCAGATCCACTTTGTGGAGCCCAACATTATCCAACACAACAATGTTGGTTGTGCCGCTGTAATTGATCTGGAGGTACTCCTTTACGGCTCAGAAAAAATTAAGAAAAGTCCTGCATTTTGGGAACCCTTGATCATTTGATATTGGTCCAACCTGCGAGGACCCAGAAGCGCTATCATTGAATATGTCTGGGAACAAACAGCTGCATAATGTACTACACCATCCTTGGACCCCTTCTCAACCCACCCATGCCTAGACCTGAGTGAGGAGGAAAACAAAGATTTGTTAGTGTAAATAAATTGGACATTTCCAGTCTTCTTGAGAGCCACATAGGTCTTGGCATAAATGTGTCAATCCTCATTTGGTTTGTTGCTGTTCCTATTATGCGGAGAAAACCCGAGTACTTTCCACAAGAAGCCCAAATTGACCATTACTTGGTAAACAAGGGTTTTAGAGACAGAAAGCCCAAACTCTGTGACAAGCATTGATTGGACAGCAAGTGTGTCCAGGTGGCAATCCTTGGTCACCCACTGCCTGATTGCCTTGAGATGGGTGGGCTGAAGTAGGCTGGGCTGCCACTTAGCCTTGATGGATTTTGCAATTTGACCAGTGTTGTCATATTTGGTATTAAGGTTGCCAACATACCTGGCCATGACACCAAATTGGGAAGCAATATCCTGAACTGCCAGTCCCCTTTTTAAGCAGTTGAGGATAGCTTCACACTCACTATCTGTCAACCAACGCTGCCCTTGGCAGGTACTGCGGCATCCTGGCTGGCAGGCTCAACACAGGGGATGGGGACCTTTGTGTAGAAGGTGGGATCATGCTTGGTTTCTCTAGCGTCATCAATGGTGACATACTTCACAGGTGCAGATGGCTCCTTAGTTGTGGCCAATGGCTCATAGGAGGTAACAAAGACGCAGGGGCAGGAAGTGGCAACTCTTGGATCAAGAGTGTGGGGCCAGGTGACAACTGGGTACACAGTGGAGGTGTAAGTAACCTCAGTGTTCTCAGTGACCCAGGTGTAGGAGACTTTTGTGGCAGGCCTTGAGAGTGGCTTCTGTCTAGGATTTAGGCTGGTTGTTCTGGCTTGGGATGTGGGAGGTGGTTGACTGGCAATTTCACCTTGGGAGGCCTGTGTGTCAACATGACTCCCCTTGAGTTGGGTTCTGGGTCTATTCTTGGACCCTCTGGGACGCCCTTGTGGACAGGCTGCCCCGCGGGCTGGTGCAGGAGCTGGTTGGGAATGCAATTGTTGGTCCATAAAAATAAAATGAAAATATATATTAGATTAAATATTTATTTATTTGGATTTATTGGTTTAGTTGTGAGTAGTTGTTTTCTCTTGATTTAGCCTTGAATAGTAATAGAATTTTTTATTCATGATAGAAGTGTATAATATTGTATACTTTCCATGTTTGGATAATTTTAAAGATTAATCACTTTTTATGTCTAAACATGGTTATCAAGATTGAATTTTTTATTTGATTTTAGTTGTGGTGGAGCTTCTTTATTTGGGTTGGTGTTTCCTAGTGTGCTTACTGTACATTAAATTTAGATTCCAGTTACTGTGATTAATATTTGAGTTTACTAGTGGCATTCAAGAGTGATTTGAAATTTGGTTCATGGATTTGACAATCCTGAAAATCCAAAAAAAAACATAGTAAACTTAATTAAAATGATTGACGGATTTGAACACTTCAAATCTGATTCCAGTTAATTCATTTTGTCCATCGGAAATATGCAGTCCAACTTGAACTTTGCAAAGTGTCTATGAGTTCTGCATTTTTAAAAATCTAAATAAAAATACAAATAATTCAATTTAATTAAAAAAAGGCCATCCCACAAAAGTGATTTAAAATTTGGACCATGGATTTGACAATCCCACATTTTACGTTTAGGTTCTGAATTTACAGTATATAACCTTCTATATCCATATCAAATAAAGTATCATTCTCTTCTTCATTTCCCCTTAATCTTGTTTATTATACTTCCAAGAAGTATATACTTGACACCATCTTGAAAAATGACATCTTGAAAGTAATAGTAAATATGACATCTTGATTTACAGCATTGTAGCTATGAAAAATACCATCTCAAGACTTAGTTTTTTAAGCAAAAAATGATATAAACAAATTAAAAATAATTTGAAAAGCTATTCTAGGCTTAAAAAAGGCTCAGAATTTCATCTCTGCAATAAGAAAGATGATCAATTATTAGCAACAAGGCTATGTAAAGCCCAAATTCAAAATACGTCCAAAAACATCCATTTTCAACTGAAATAACCATGATCTATACTTTAAAAGATGCATATAATAGTAAAAAATACTAAATAAAAGCTAAAAATACAGTAGCTTTCAAACCTTTTGAGATAAATGTATATTATTCAGTTTAGAATGTATGAACTCAGTCTAAAAACAAAATCAAAAATTAAGGAATTTATATTAAATTGCAATAGATTTGGATCCACTTTGACTTTTTTTAGACTGAGTTTGTGCATTCTAAACTGACTAATATACGTTTATCTCAACATATTTGAAAATTACTGTAATGAAACTGAAAGAAAATAAGAGAGAAGATCGGGAAGTATTTATTACAAAAAGGCTCAAATATTGGTTGAAATAGCAACAGAAATGGCCTGGAGATGTTCTTCTTTTTATCCTTGAAATATTATGCAAGAACCACCTTGAATATTTCTGTATATCTTTTTGCCACCTTGTTCTACTTGGGGTCATACTTGCTCCTCATACCAGTCTTGAGGAGGCAGGCAGAGATAGCCTGCTGAGTTTTTAAATTGACCATGATCTTGTTGAATTTAGGCTTCTTGACCCAGACCCTTGTGGCAAATTGTCTATGTCATTCGTCAAGGTATGAGGTTGTCTTAATCAACCTGTTTCTGATTTGCTTGAAGCAGTTTCTACTAAATTTAGTTTCCACTTTTTTGGATATGATGTGCTCCTTGGAAAATGCCAACCCATTTAGTTTTGAAGTACTCAATAAAGGGCTCAAAGGCTGCCTGGTTGGCAATAATGTAAGGGTGGCAGAGGAGGACATCATAGAAGGAATTTTTCTCTTCCTTTCTAACTATGACAAGATCAGAAAAGAAGTTAAAGACGTCTTTAGTCTCTTTATAACCTTATGCACCGATAAGCTCATGAAGATCTGAGCACTTATACAAGCGGCAGCAGAGTGCTTGGCAGAAGTGAAAATAGCATCCCTGAGGTGAGATTCTAAAGACTTGGATAAAAGCATTGGCCTGAGACTGCTCAAAATCAACTACCAGATATACATGGTAAGGCAAGCTCTCAGGCTGCTTCTTTGTAGTTGAGGTGTCTTCTTCCTAGGAGGTGGTCTTCTTCTTACACCATCTGGTCTCCTTGGGCTCCTCTTCTAATTTGAGGATGATTTTATCCAATTTTTATTTGATATGATAAGAGCATGGACATATGTGACCTGCCTTTTTGTTGAGAAAGTAGTAGTAGACAAGTGGAGTGACTAGATTTCTAACCTTCCTGTGAATATTCCAAAGCTGGCTGAAAAGCTTTAGACAGGTGGAAAAGGCTTCATCAGCTATCCAGGTTTTACATTTGAGGAGGTTGTGCAGATCCTGGCTTGTGGCAAAGCAGACTATACACTCCTTTACATTTACAGAATCATAATGAGGGAGGAAGCACTCCTCATGACGAGATAGTTTTTGCTCCTCAGTAATGATCAATTAATCAATGGAGCTTGCACTGACGCCTTCAGTGCTCAGAGCATATCTCTGATCAGTGAGATATCTCTGTAGTTTTGAGGCGCTGCTAACAGTTGCAAGTTGGGTAACATTTAAATTAAGGAGGGCATCATTGATGTCCTCAGTTGAGGTTTTGTCTCTTGTGATGGGGATGACCTGGTAAAGGAACCAGAAGATCAGCTGATAGAGGGGGTCAAAAGGCTCACTTCAGTTGTGGCCAACAGTTAATGCCTTAAATCTTGTAAACTCACACATGGTTAGCCTTGCTGGGAAGCCAATGGTATCACTTTTATAATAGTGTTGATAGATGGCCTTATTCTCATCATTGCAATTGAAAATTTACCCTTTTTAGACTAAATCAGCACCCCTTCTTGGGCATGGTTGGATAGCTTTCAGGAAATTTAGTGTGTATAGCAAAGGCAACATCCTTGTTGTGAATGTTATGGACAGTTTTTACATCCCATAGCTCAATTTGGTCTTCAGTTGGTGAAACAGGCCTTGGTTCTTGTTCCTATTCCTTCTCAGGCTCTGATGTGAGATCAGAGTGTCAATTGAAGTTGAAAAGCTTCTCTTTAGGATCTGAGGTGGAGTATACAAAGGGAGTGTGAGGAGGGGATGAGATTGTTTCCTCAGGCTCTGGTGAGGATGTTGGAGTCTTGGGGGTCTTTAGCCTTAGAAGGATGCTTCTTGGGGGTAGCTTTAATATTTCTGGCTTTGGGAGGGTTGGTGATGTCTTTGGAGGTCTTAGAAGCAGCTTTGTTGATGGACTTGGGAGGTATCTAAGTGAAAGTTAGGATCAAAATATGGGTGATTTGGGGTCAAATTTTTGAAAAAATAAATGAGAATTTTCAATATAAAAAGTATAAAAAAACTATTTAAAATTTAAGAGAAAGCATGAAAATATAGAACATCAAAGTTTTTATTATATAAAAATAAAATAAAAATCTTTGTAGTGGTCAGTATGCAAAACTTTGATATTTGAATGAAAACTTGCAGCCAAATTGGCGTAATTGAGATGTGGTAGCTCAAAAACATAAGGAATTCACATGGTTTTTATTTTAAAATAAGAAATTCACAGTAGAGCTATACAGCTGGGCCAGAGAGCAAAACTTGAATAGCTTGAAAACTAGCTTATACACCTGGGGTAAAAAGATACCCAGCTGTTTAGGGAGATCAAAAATACATATACACAGATTTTCATAGGGTTTCTTGAATTTTTTTACTGAAGTGATATTTGGCGTGAAAGTATAATTCTGAAAAGTGGGAAGCAAGAATTGAGATTGTGGAATTGATATAGCTTATTGTGGCGCCATATGCAATTCCCCTTTATTTTCTGCTATCCACTATGTGCATCAAATCAATTGAATGGTATGGAACCTAGTGGAATTCAAGATGACATAAATTAAAATGGCGTAAAAGCAATACTAGATATTAAAACCACTAATAAAATATTTTATTGAGAAGAACCCCTTCACAATATCCCTTTATAGATAAGCTATAAAAAAACATATAGAAAAAGGGGGCTTTAAATATTAATAGTAATTAATAGTAGGACTGCCCTAATGGCATTGTTTTAGGTTGAATGTATTATAAGTGTCTTGGATTAATACTGTAGATTCAGAACCTGTTGGGAAAAATGCAGAAATGTCAAATTCTTTTGCGTAAACTCACCAACTTACTGGAATATTTTTCATCCTTTTATATAAAAAAGTAAGTTGTTCTGGGATGAAAATTACTCCATTAAGTTGGTGAGTTCATGCAAAAGAATTTGACAATCCGGCATTTTTACCTTTAGGTTCTGAATTTACAGTACAATGAAGCATCTTCTGAAATTATACAAAATTCTTTGATTTAGTGCTGATATGGCTTATTTTAGTATATGATAAATGGTGTAAATTTTAGATGGCATAACCATGCCCCACATTAATTGATCCCATATGTAAATAAAGTTATCAAAATAAGGTTTAACTAATTTGACTTGCAACATCAGAATTGAGCTACCATATTTTTGGGATGCTGTGATATAAGTTTATAATTGAAATCTAGCTATTCTACTATTTATTTATTTTTTTATTAAAAAGTACTAACACAAACAATGCTTTCTCAGAATAAATTTGAGATGGCGTAAATCAAGATGTCGTTTTTGGAATGGCATAGCCTACCAGATAGATGATAAGGTGTGCTTTTATCAGATCTCCAGCTTCACTGTTTAACCACTTATATATACTCCATTATTTAAGAGTTTTCTCTTTAGGATTGTCACAAATGACAAACTCCTGTTGACTATGCTCATAGGAAAACCTCAACTACAGGATTCAATCCTGATACCCTGCAGGCTGCCAGCCTGCAGATTTTTGGACTTGAACCAGAGTGGGATTTGACTTCGGGGAATCTCCTAAGGCTTGATAAACTAAAATTACCTGTGTCAAGGCTCCCCACGTCAAAGATTCCTGTTAACCCAACCAATGAGAGTGCAGGCCAAGCCAAAGATCCCGGAATAACTTGGGCCACCGCAGCAGGGGAAGCAAAGAAACTTTCTGTGGAATGCAGGCCACCCAAAGATGACAAATACCACGGCCTGAAAGGGAAATTTGAGTTTTCTCAGTTTGAACCAGCCAATCAAATACCTTCTGCAATGGATGCCACCAAGGGCTGTAAAAACCTGGCAGACAGTAGTACCAGGCCCAAAGGAATTTGTAAAAGTTTCTCCATGGCAGATGGGTATACTTATACCCTGGGATGCCAGGAAGTTACCCATTGCCATTCTTGCAATAAAGTGACATGAACCTTTGGTTCAACCAAGTTATCCCATACTTGATTTTAGTTCTATTTCATTTGCAGTCCAACTCCTGCAGTTCCGTGCCTCCCATTTATCCACCCCAAGAAACTGCGGACCAGCCGCCTAAACTATATTGTCCACTAGGAGCTCCCTTTGGCCTGGCACATTTCACAGAATATCCACCAAACCTGGCATATTTGGAGTTCACACTAGAGGAAATCTTAATCTACAAACTAGATGCTAGAACTAGAGAGACAGAAACTGTTTACAGAGAAGGTACCAAAATCATCATACCTCCTCTGCTATTCCGCAGCAAGTACAACTACCTGCCCACCTATTTAGTTTCAATGACACCACCTCTCACCCTGCGGCCTGACTGCCTGCAAGAATCTGTTGCAGCCAATGAATCCACCTCCACTTATATATTTGGGGTGATGTATATCACTCTCACTGGCCTGATTGATTCAATGGTACCCACAAGCAGACCCTGGGCCCTCCTGCAAAAATTGCTATATTATATTGTAAAGTTAGCACCAATCTTGTGGTGGGCCCTACCTTCAGGGCCTGCAGGCTGTCCGCCTGCAAGTTCCCAGGAACCCCCCACAGGCTGAATCCCTGACAAGGATGCCCTTTTCATAGCTTAAGATATTTCACACAGTCTCTTTTCTATCATGGAATCAGCCTTTTGCTTACCTCAATAAAAGCCTGAAACATTCTTTTAATTTATCTAGATGGTTTTTTTAAACTTTGAGCTTTTCCACCAGTGACCAGCATCAGTAAAAAAAGCCTCAGAATCATCCAATCACCTGTCACTAATCATCTTGGAACATTTTTCCACCATCTTCACAGCCTTTCCAAACCCTGGATAGGGTTTCAACGCTTCACTGACAAGGGTTAACCTTTTGTCATTTGGAGTGTTGATACCATCCTGGTCCACAATGTTTTCCTGAGTCAAACCTGCCCTTACTTTCATTGTAAACTGTAAGTTGGAAACATCTTCTTGGCTTTCCAAAGTACTTTTTGATTCTTTCTCCACATTTTGCCTGTGTAGCAAAAACGTTCATATGTGACTCTCTGAGCTGTCTTGGTATTTTGCTGCCATAGCAAACACCAGACAAACATTTTCCTGAGGTTTACCCCTCTTTTGCGCTAATCACAGACTACCCTGGAGAGATGTTTCAAGATGCTTTCAACATCTCCCTGGGATATTGTAATTTATACAGTAATGACCTAGCACTTGCTATCAATTTAAAGTATCTGGACAATAGTGGTGCTCTTTCAATCATGGCTACCAGAAGCTTGATACTGAGTGGTATTATTGCCTCTTCATATTCACCCAAGTGGGTAGTCTGGGCTTCTAAATGCAAAGTAACCAAATTTACTTCCTAAACACTCCAATTTATTAGGGTTAACAACTAATTCTCTGGATAAATACCTTATGATGGTTTGGGCACGACATGCTTACATAGTAGCAGTAAGTGTCCCCCTTAAAGCTACCCATAAGACATGGACAGAGAAACTTCAACCATTGTGGTTGTGAACCACAACTGTATTCCAGCCCCAGTTGGCCTTAGGGTTTCAACCCATATGCTGCATCCATCCTGGGGCACATTTTTACCCCTGTGCAGTACTGATAGGTGTTCCTCAAATTGACACCCAAAAGGCATAAAGAACATTCACCCACTATTGTAGCTGGGCAACAAACATGACACTGATCTATGTCAATTGGACAACTAATCTTTACTCAGCCAACATCAGCCCATGCCTGTGGACCAGCCTCCATTGTGTTTGTCACAGGTACCTTGTTGTTGGCTTAAAGACTTCCTATACAAATGGGCTCATGTGATCTGTCAGGGACCCACTTCACTGGAATCAGGTCTATGCATTTCATCCAGTATTTCATATTGATTTCAGGCTAGGTAGCCCTTTTCATCAACCCAGCAATAGCACATGCATCTCTCATAGCAGGAATCACCACCAAGAAGATCTGATCAGCATTGTAGAAGCCCAAGCAGAAAGCTGTGCATAGTAACAAAGCCAATGCACTCAAGCCACCACCAGCATAAGTAGTAAGCATTCTAGGCACTGGCAAGGCTTCCTATTTCAAACTGTTGTACCAAGCAATAAATCTGGCATGTGGGACAGGATAAAGTTTTTATTAAACAAACAAAAATTAAGGAAGGGCATTATTAACTTATATGGTCATAAGGTCCAACATTGGGGGATCTCAAACACATCTGTTACGTATCAGGAGCCAAGGGTTGATCACAAGCTTGAAATGTTTGTGATTGGACTTTGGTTCTGAGCAATGTAAGGTTTCACAATACCCTGGAGATGAGACAATCATCAGAGGAATTGGATGATCAGGGAATTTGGTGACATGCCTTAGGAAATCCAAACCATGATTGGGGACAATTTAAAATTTCTTAAACATAATTAATGATGTCAGGAAGTGGTTCCTGACATGATCCTAGGATGAAAGCTGACCAGACCGCTGTCACCAACCCACACCAATCGGTAGCCCGCATGTCTCCATAAATACCCCTGCCTATCCACACTCCGACAAGATGTAAAAACCAATAAGCCCAACAAAAATAAAATCTTCAAGGTCAAAAATATTTGACACCCAGGTTATCTCCTATCTTCAATATCGTTCTCTCTCAATAAGTTGCATTTACCCTACCCCCTTCCGAATTTTGTTGGAGAAGAATTGCTTTGTTGAGGAGATGAAATGAGGGGGCGGTATAAATCCATAGTAACATATACCTGGGCGATCGTATACTTCATTCTGTTTAAGCGTTAAATACACCAGGAAAAGATGGAAGGATCAAAGGTTTATCCACTTGATCTTCGAATAAAAGGGGCGGAGAATGGACGGGGGTTGGCGTGCTTGGGATTTCATGATGGTGACCAAATTTAATTTTGTTGTGGAAATGATTCTAAGCAATCTGAACCTTGTAGCCCCCTTCTTTGAAGTGGAAGTCTTTGTGAATTGGCCATGGTTTGGTGACATTACCTGGCCCGTTTTCTACGGAGTGAGGGGCTCGGCAACATTTCACAGCTGATCAGGGTTTCAACCCTTGCCAAAGAGGTTGGCATCCATTTGTGTAAATATTTCACTACAAATCTTTTTACCATGACATGAAAATGCTGAACTGGGTTGCCAGTCACTGCATCTTAAAGACTACAGTGTGACATGTTTTTATATCTAAAGTGCTTAACGTGTAAACTGGCTATTGGGGAAGAAATAGTTTTTGTATATTCAAAAAACAAATTGTATGGAAAAGGCAAGCCAAGCCTGAAGAAGCGCAAGAATAGGATGATAGTCCAGCTATTGAGAATATCATAGCGAAATTTACCTTGCTGGATTGATAGCTTTAATGTTAAATCTGACAGGCCTTATTCAGCCTAGTGGCTAATTACGCGTAGATTATAAAAGATAATATATATACACTCAACAATGTCTGATAAACTTTAGACCAAAGCTCTTGATGTTTTATCTGGGATGTTTCAACTTTTGTGTGATGCTTCTGGTGGATCTTCTTTACTATTAGATATGCTATTGACGGGAGTATACACTGGCTAGTCAAAGAATGGATAAGTTGGTGAATGTAGTTTAAATTTGCAGTGAAATGGAACATCGTCTGGTTTCAAATGATTAAATTTCTAATAAATTGATCAAAGAGTACTAGAGGAATTGATAAAACAAAGGCTTGGTCATAACATGCTGGGGCTCCTTTATACTTTGCCACTATGTCATTGATGTTGTAAACCAAGACAAGTAGTTCACATCTTGCTTCACCTATTGAGATGCTTTAAGGACACTCAAAGGCTAATAAAAATAGAGGTGACAGCTTCTATAAACAAGTTGATATTAAATAAATGGCAGGGGAAGTACGCGAACGATGAGATTACGTGAGTGTTGCACTCGAAAGGAAATCACATCTAAGTGGCCAAGGTGGCAGGTTGTGGGACTTGGGGAGTTAGGGTGTTTTGCCGTGATGCGTAATTGGAATATTTCGACTTGAACTGTTCTAGAGCCATGAAGGTAATAACTGTATGGGGTCCCAACCGAAGATAAGATGGAACCCAGCCTTTCAATAAGGCTCGAGGGCCTTCGGTCCGGCAGATATGGACTATGGAGGACAAGGGCCCACCAGAAATAGTTCTTGGGGAGCTTTGATGGGAATTCATGATCCTAGTTTTGACAACATCAAGTGGGGAGCAAGCTGTTGTTGCGACAAGACCCTGGAATGTGAGTTTTAGTAAAGGAAGACTATACATATAGCTTAAGCGAATATACCTACCGCGAGAAGAGAACAGGTAAAATGAGTAGCTAGATTTTTCTTCAAACAAGCTAGAACTCAGCAGTTGTCTCTTAATAAAGTCGTATGAGCCCAACTGAGAGACAGTCATGACAACAGACCGACACATGGAAGTTCTTAGCCCTCGAAACAGAACTAAGAAACCCTCGGTTCGGGTTATTTGATAAAGCCCATCCAAAACGTTCTTGTAATTCCTTTGTAGCTGTGGTTTCAGCTGACCATCGTTCTGCATTCTAACGTTTACGATATCTATTGGATTTCCTACGCCGCCTCCAATGCAGCCAGCTAAGATAGCTGATAGGATTAATTTTGGGAAGGACAGGTTTCCTGAGTTGAGTCAATATATGATTTTATATAAAAAGTTACCTTCTTTATCACGAAGCTGATATTTTAAAAAGTCATACGTTCCAAATCTAACAGTGGAGTAGGTCTATGTTTATAAGCATGATGAAATAGTGAAATCTATACCATTTGCCGTAACAAGCTGGCAGATAGACCGCTATACAATGCACCAAACCCTTCATGCTTGAAAACTCGGAGAGCAGTGCCTACCATACCTTGAGAGGTATTATACTGGGTCTGAAGTCTCACTTTTAACAGATCCTGGGGATGGGTACAAACTGTGGCAATGCTGCATGCAACCCCTCCAAACCAGAAAGGAGCTCGAGAGGAGTGGGATTTTTTTGAAGCCATTTTTGTTAGAGTATGGTACAAGTAGAGCAGGAAGCTGATTATTTATTGCTGGGAACTATGCATAAATCGGGATTAGCATTTTAACCTGCTTTTAAGCCTTTGGTAAAAAGTAGGTGGGGTCGGCTGGTTCCCAGTAGAAGTTTCGACAAATGCCATACTACTTGGTGCAAGGTGAATACCTCCAAATCATTTATTTTTAGAATTTTAATTGCATTCGATTGAGGCGTGGTGAGTCTTCAAACTTTGTACTCTTATGACGTCAGTGCTGTATTTTCGCATTATTAATGGCAGGAACAGGCATGGAAATGCATAAGCTACGTCATCGATCTACTCCAACCTATTTACTCTGATGTAAACCCTTAATGCGACCCCCAATAAGGGCTTTACAAACCTCAACTGATTCCTTTGACCCTGTTTAGTCGGGATTGTGTTCCGGAACAGCCAAAGTAAGGGATGATTTGCCAAGTTTCTTGCACTTGACACATAAGTCCTCCTTTTAGGTGACCAACAGTAGCAGCACTTTGTCAAGTTGAGTCCAAAAAATATTCGGGACATCGAGCCAATCACATCAACGCACGCAAGCACATTTAAATTAAAACATAGATATGCTTGAGACCAGGGGTTTATTAACAAGCAGCGATATCTTTTCACATGCCCAATTGCCATGCCTAGCTGCACTAAATCATTGCAACTCGCTACCTGAGTTTCTCCCTAAAGATGGCAATAAAAGAGTCCTCGATTTTTCTATACGCTGATTCAAAAGAAGTTTAATTTTGCATTTATGTTTTTGCGCAAACAATGAGGAGCACTATTCAAGAATAAACGCTATGAAATAGGACATTCATGCAAAGACCTCGATTCCGATTGGTCAAGTCTATGACTCATACAGTTTACAACCTTGAATTCATTCCAGAATCGAAGCGGAGTTTAACTGAAACTTCAGTTTCTTCAGTAGTCAGAAATCAAACAGCTGGGTCATTATTTTAGAGATTAGGCCATTTTCTAATGCACATGCTGCTCAAGTCGCAGCATAACACAGTTCGATTTTGAAAAAGTAACTAATTACACAATTTATATTTAAAACATTAATAACTCAATGAAAAATTAATATTTTTTCACACTGTAAACTATCAAAATGAAGCTAAGAATCTTATCTTTCTATTGGTGTAAAAATTTTAATATGTATACTATGCTCAATATTAAAGCAAAAGTAATTTAAAAGAGCATAATCCAGATTTTATTATATGATTATATCTAATGATATAAAGTAGATCACTTCAAAGCTAATAAATACTCTTTTTTGAATACACAACAGATGTTTTTTATTTGACGAAATTAAAGATAAGATTGAGAGCTTTATTTTCGCATTTTATTTTATTTAAAAAGCTCAATTCTCTAGGATTTTATGATAGTTTGAAGTTAGGATGTTTTTATCACTGTTTAGATTGATTTTAAGGTTCAAGTGAGCTTCGAACCTCAAATTGAGAATTCTTTAAATGGAATTCTTTAATATTTTATCATTTAAAAATATGCGGAAGAGTTACAATTAACTGAATACATCATTTTAATTGATTTGCATTGATTACAAAGAGGATATGATGTAATAATAATGCTTAGCTGCTTCACATATATCACTTGTGCATGAAAACTGGGTATTTAATTAATTTCTGCAAACATAAATTCAAGTTCAAACTATAATAAAAGCTATCACACCATTTCTTTCAGAATGGTGTCATTTAGCTTGGTATATAAGAGCTAAAGTACCACAGAGCTTCTAATCCAAATAACCCAATTCAAAGACCACATTCTGATCATAACTACTCCATCATTAAGGCACACATCAAAGATCTGACCTAATTACAGATTCAAAATACTACCATGTCCTCAGTTAAATTTACTTCTTCCATGCTACCCTTTTTTTCCTTGGGAGCTTCAACAAAAAGAGAGATAATTGCAATGTTAAAAAAGGCATTCCTCTTTATTGCTGGTGATGATCTTGATAATTTCATCAAGCACTTCCTTACTCAAACTGAATTTGGGAAAGCTCAGTTCCTGCCAACTATTCAAAATCAAAAAGGCAATGAGTTCATTGAAAACTTAAAGCATCTCATGAAATCTTCTCCCCAAAAACATCTCCCAGCCTTGCGATCTCTGGTTACTTCCAGTTACTCTTTAAAAGAGCTTAATGATATGGGGTTTAATATAACCAAAAGTGAGTTTGAATACTCAAGAAAAATAAATAAAAATAAAAATGTAAGCTTAAACAAAAAAAGCCAAAAAAATAATAACTATTCATTAAAAAAAGAAATAACTAAAAAAATAATTAAAAAATTGCTGGAAAATTCTTTTGAAACAAGCCAGTTTACAAAAAAAGTGCCTGAAAAAATTTATAAAGATATAGAAAAAGAGATGAGTAATTACTCAACTGAAATTAAATGCTCTCTACTTAAAACAAAAAAAGAAATATATGAAAATATGAAAATAAAAAATGAAGTTTCAGTTTCAATTTCCACTTACTATAAATTAATCCCTAAAAATATAATAAAAAGTAAAAAACAAACTGATATGTGCAATATTTGTAATTTAAAAAATTCACTAGAAAAAAAGAAGGAAGAATGTGAAAGTAAAAACTTACCATTACCAGAATCTATAGACAATGACTTAAAGACTATTAATCAGCACCAAGACTTTTATGTTCATCAAAATTGTGAATATAAAAAAGATATTAATGAACTAGATGATGAGTCTTGTGTTGTAGTTATAGATTATAAAGAAAACTTAAAGGTTGGAGGTGGTCCAATTGAGACCAATAATTGTTTTTATTCAAAAAAACCAATCTCATTATTAGGGTTTGCATTAGTTTTTAAAGAAAACAATAAAATTAAATATGAATATCATGATTTTTTGTCTCAAATATTATCACATGATTCTTTATTTTCAGGTGAATGTCTAATAAGTCTTCTTAAATTAGATAGATTTAAAAAAATAAAAAATATAAAAGTATGGACAGATAATGGAAATCATTTTAGATCATATGAATTTTTATATTACTTATTTAAAGAGGCACCTAAATATATTAAGGGTTCCATAAAATATAACCGTTTTGTTGAATGCCATGGAAAAAGCATTGTTGATGGTCACTTTGGTGTAATATCAAAAATTTTAAAGGAAAAAGAAAATGTACTTTATATTAACAGCATTAATGATCTAAAAAATATTTGTGAGAAAGAAGAAAGAAGAAAAGAATTATAAAATTCATCTTTAACTGGTTCAATTGTTTCCCAAAAAGCATTTTTTTATATTTATGAAAGGAAATTTAGGCCTATAAAAAGAGAGCTTGAAGTTAAAAATCTGCGCATTAATCTTTCATATTTGATGAAAGATGGGAAGTTATATACTTCACCTTTAACATTTGAAAGCTTCTCAGAATATTCTGAGATATTTTATCATTTGAAATCACGTGATGATACCAGAGAAACAAAAATATCAGAAGATGCTAGTAGTGTATTGGGGCAAGTTCATGAAGTAGGGCAGCTTACTAGAGGGTGTATTTTAAATAGAGTTATCAGTCTTTCAAAAACAACAACCTTTTTTTTCTGAAACAAACTAAGAATATTTATGATGAGCCAAAGATAGGGTAATAGCATTTATAGCTTTGGGGCTGCTATTACTCTCCCATGCAACTCATCATAAATATTTTTGGTTTGTAGTAGCACTTAAGATATTTTCAGTAGTACTATAAGTTGCAATTTTCAATTATAAAATCAATGAATTATTTTTTAAAAAATCACCCAAGCCCAAGATCAATTAAATATTTGGGATTGATTATATTTTACTCTTTCTGAATAATTTGAATATGAATAATGTGATTAAGTTATAAAATAACCAATCTGGCGCCTAGGCATAACAAGAAAAATAATGTCCCAGCTTCTTCCGTTCAGAATGTTCTGAAGTCTCAGATCCTAACCAACTGCCATCCCACAGACTATTGTGGCTTCTTATAGATGTATGTGAGTGTGCTTGGCGAACAATGTCCGCTCCCTTGTTTAGGCACCATGTCTCAGAAGCTTTTGTCAAAACTAAGCCGTGTATTTGCTAAGAAAAACATATATCTCCTAGCCGTTCTAAATCGAGCTCCCATGTTTTGGACGCCGAATCCACCAAACAAACCATCCTCACTCCCAATCAAGCTAGTATACCAAGCTCAAGCGCTACGTAAATAGCCTACCCCATTGCTGAAATATCTATTTTTTAAACATGAAATAATAGCAATCAATAGCCTTTTTAAAAATATTAATATTTGTTTAGACCACGTTCTAGAAATCAGTTTAAAATTTTCATCCAACTAAAGCTCCACGATTCTAATCGCTTCTGTTAAAAAAGTTATTTTAGTTAGGCATTTATATTCAATTCAGCAAAGATGTTAGCCCTACTGTCGAAACAGCAGGCTCGATCCACCAGCAAGGTTCCAAACAAGTGGGTTTGCGACCTGCAATCCAATTACCCAGCCACTCAAAGCCAGACTAGGAAGTCAACTCAAATTACCAAATCCAATAATATGAACAGATGATGATCCTTTATGGTGGATACCTTGTTTTGGTGCTTGACTCATTACCAGGATCAAGCCACCCCTTTCACCATCCAGCCGTGTGATCAACACAATCATGTTCCTGTTATCCTTGATTCACATTGGCTATATAATTACTATCTCTCAATAAAGATTATTATCTAGCTTCTAAATATTTTTCCCCTTGTAACTCTGCTAAAACAGCACAGTTACAACATTGGTAGCACAGGTAGGTTGTTCATCCTACCTTATCTTGAAAAAATTCTGCCTGTTGCCCGCACACGCCGCGGCCAAGAAATCGTTGACAGAATTATGTCTGACCTCCCGCTGGACTGGACCCCGTACACCCCTGGTACTGAGATACCCAATGGCTTTGTCCAGTACCAGAACACGGTGATCCCACTACCCGCCTTCAATGCCATATCTGCATGAGGGCTCTTTCAGGCTCCCTCTTTTATTCTGCGGCCAACCGACAAAAACATCATGCCCACCTACGTAGCCCAAAGACTGTGAAGCGCTGCCTTGGAACCTTTTACTGGGGCCAATGACGACAACACTGCCACATGGATCCAGTCCGCCCAGAGCAAGCTGGCCCAGATGGAATGTCCACAGCAATTTTGGATTGCAGAAATCTCCATCTGTTTGATCCATGACGCTGGCACCTGGTGTGACAAGTGGCACAAGAAACACACTGACAAGAACTGGGATACCTTCAAGCAAGACTTCTTGGCAAGATTTGTGCTTAAGGACACAGCGCTCATGATCATACGCCAAGTAAAGAACCTAACCCAGACAGGCACCGTAAAGAAACTCACCCGCGCTTACGAGGAACTCTGACTTTGTGCACCATCTGACATGGCCTTTGACACCCCAGCCACACACCTCATGTACTACAACACCCTCAAGTCACATGTGATGAGACACATGAACCTGGATCAAGTGACCAACCTACAAAGCCTGTACCGCAAAGCGGAGAAAGCGGAACAAACCTCTAACGCCCTTCATAAGGCACAAACAGGAAAACAAGAGAGACCCAAGGATTCCCATCCCAGCAGGCGCTCCACTCGACCACCCCCTGGAAGCAACGGGAATAACTCCAACCATAAACCCACAAACTCAAACGGACATGGGAATGGAAACAATGGCCAATCAAACTGTACCCATTTCCGTATCACCGCCACACAAGGCAATCAAGATGAGGGAAAAGCCCGGGGAGGGCATTAAGCAAGCCAAGCTCTCTCCACACAACTCCCGACTTGCCCAATGATGAGTACTAACCTGAGGATGTGGACCAATGTCCAATGTCCAATGATCCAAGTACCCTCGGAGGACCTAATACTGTACACCATTGCCAGACATCCTAATAAACTGATGTCCTATCCTTTCCGTTTTTGCAGTTACACAAGCTCAGCACTCCTGGATTTGGGTGCGGATCAAACCCTAGTCAACAGCAGCTTTGTAGACAAGTTCAAGCTAACCACTAATCCTTTGCAGATTAAAAAGGTGGTCCTGGCTGATGAACACCACATTGCTGTGACAAGTGAAGCCACCCCCCTTCTCTGTCATGCTTGAGAACCTCCACTCCACCATCCAAGGTCCCATAATCAACTTCCCAAGGTTTGACATTGTACTAGGGTTAGACTGGTTGCAAAAGAACAACCCTCACGTAGACTGGGCGACCTCAGTCTTGACCATCAAGCGTGAAGGTGTCAACCACCAGATGTACCCTGACTCAGTGGACCAACTCCTACGTGACCATGTCTTTGTGCGCATCACAGAGACCCTGGACAAAAAGAAAAACCTGAAGGCAATTGACTGGGACTCCTGCCAGTACAAGATCATACACTTCAAAGATCACCAGGATACCTCCACACCTCAGGATTGCAAAATTGTGACCCATCATCCAGAAATCTTCAAGGAAGCGCTACCTGGGCTGCCCCCTGAGAAACACATCCAACACTCCATCCAACTCAAAGGGGCTGTCCCCAAAGCACGTCCTTGTCAGGGTAAAGTAGAGAGAGAGATTGTCGTAATCAATCAAATGGGGAATGTACACCCAAATTAGGATGTCATTACCAATTAGGAGGAGACAATGTTTGTTTACTCGTAAATGATAACCCTTGAAGAGTGAATAAGGAAAGGTGCAGCAGAAGATTATGCACAGGTACATCAGGAAGACCTTCATTTGGTTCAACATCAACAAATCAGCAGCATAGATAGGCTCACATTCAATTTTGCGGGTTTCAGGAATCATTTCAGCAGGAGGTGGAAGATTACCAGGAAATTGCAGAGGTGAGAAAACAGAATCTAGCAGTCTGGTTATTATAAATCTGATTGGAAAATATTGAAATAAGTTAATCATTGAGGCAAGATATTTATTGAGAGTAAAATATCAAACTACTAAGGTAGTTTGGTGGGGACAATTGTTACTTAAAGCCTTTGGGTACATCTTGATGAGGTGGCCTCCTTGAATGCAATATTTAGACAGCTTACAGATACCACCAATGGTGGTTCTTTAAGCTGTTACCTGACCTCCTTTGAGGTCAGGATTTGTTGACCAGCAGGTCAGAGAAGGGAAAATTGGGCGTGGGGCATCCGCGCCCCACTTGGACCCAATTTCCCATGCCACCACCCACTTGCAATCAATTGTTAGATTTAAATCTACAATTGCTGCAAGCAGGCGGGGCTTCAGGTTAGGTTTCCCTGGGTGGCGGCGCTTTGGCCAAGCCACACCCGGGAAAACTATGGCCATGACATTACTCTCCTTCTTTGGTAACGGGGACTTCCCGCCTCCTGGGAGTGCTGCCAATACATAGTTCTTGTGGGCAGGAGGGAGTTTCATGGCAGCTAGGGTGGCCTTTACTGGACCTACTGCTTAGGGATTGTTCTTGTGGAATTCCTGGAGCATTTCTTGGGTGTGAGTGAGGTTGAAATGGGGAATCTAACAGTTTTCTGAGGCTGGGTATCCCTTCCAGGCTACTAGGTAGTGTAGGCGCTTGCAAGATAGTTTGGATGCAATTATTGATTCCAGTTCATATTCCAGTTGTCCATCCACCATTATGGGATCAGGAGTAGATACAGGGGGACCTTCATACTTAGTTAATAGGCATTCATGGAATGTGCTGAAGATGTGGAAGGAGGGAGGGAGGTCCAGTTGGTAGGCTGAATATTCAATCTTCTTTAAGATTCTGAATGGACCTACTCTTTTGGGATCTAGCTTCCAGCAGGGTACTTTTAGTCGCATGTTCTGGGAGTCAACCAGTACTTGATCACCAATTTCATACACTGGGCCCTCTCTTCTTTTCATGTCTGCATAAGCCTTGTAAGTTGTCACGGCATGAGTCAAGGACACTTTGACTTCTTCATGGATTCTTTTTAAAGCTGCTGCCTGTGAGGATGCCAATTCCACTTTGCTACCTGAGAGTGAGCCAAAGTTACATTGGGGGCTGTAGCCATAATTTGCAAAAAATGAGGAGACATTAGAAGAGGAGTGTGGGGCATTGTTGTAAGCAAACTGGGCCATTGGTATGTTTTGGGACCAGTTATCTTGTTCAGCGTTAGAGTAGTATCTAAGAAATGTTTCCAAACATTGATTCACCCTCTTTGTCTGGCCATCAGATTGGGGGTGGCAGGCTGTTGATCTGCATAACTTGATGCCTAGGAGTCTGGAGAATTCCTCCCAGAATTGTGCTGTGAATTGGGGACCTCTGTCACTTATGATCTCTTGGGGGATTCCATGGTGGGCAAAGACATTGTTGACAAACAGTTTGGCCATCTGGACTGATGTGATTGTGGTTTGGCAGGGGATGAAATGACTCATCTTTGTGAAACAATCTACTACTACCATGATTGTATCATAACTGTTTGATGGAGGAAGTTCTACTATGAAATCAACAGACAGAGATGTCCATGGTTCATTTGGAATTTGTAGGGGTACCAGTAGACCTGTCTGTTTGAGACAAGAGGGCTTTTCCCTTAGACAAACCATGCAGCCCTTCAAGTACTTAGCTACGTCTGATGTGAGACCTCTCTAATCAAATTGTCTACAGATTATCTCTATGGTCTTATTTTTCCCTTGGTGACCAACTAATATGTTATCATGGTGGGCCTTGATGACTTCCAGGCAAATAACACCATCAGGTACCCACAGGCAACCATTGTGAAGTATGGTACTGTCTTCAGAGCTGTAGCAGGTGTGGGGAGTAGATTGACTTGCCAACTTAAACAACTGGGGTTACCGTTTGTCTAAAGGTTGCAGCAACTTGACTCTAGCTACCAGGTCTGGGTTGACAGGTTCTTGGACACTTAGGGTACAAATTGTTTCTGTGGGAGGAGAGGATAGAATGGCACTGGGGGGAATCATGACCTTTGTATTAAATTCTTGTTCAGCCTTAACGTCTGGAAGGAATGCTGGGTTGCAACTGAGGGAGTCTGCCAGATGGTTATCAATACCCTTAATAAACTTGTATTGGAATTTGAACTTGACTAGGACTTCATACCATCTGGTATGACGTTCAGTTAAGAGACGAGGTTACCAGTAATATAGTAGGGCTTTGTGGTCTGTCCTTACTGTTAATCAAAGTGGTGGCTGAGCAAAGGTGATGCTGCCAGTATTTCATAGACTCTACTACTGCTAATAGCTCCTTGTCATAGATCATGTAGCTGAGCTCTTCAAATCTCATTTTTCTTGAGAAATAGCCCACAGGGTATTCTAGTCCATCATCAGCAGTTTATAGAAGGACTGAGGCAACAGCAAATTTGGAGGCATCTGTGGCTAAGATGAAGGGTTTGGAGGCATCTACATGGCAGAGCATGGTTGCAGAACACATGATGTTCTTAACAGCATTGAACGCAGCATTGCATTGTGTGGACCATTCCAGAGTTCTTTTCCCACTAGCAGTATAAAGGGGGGCTGCTGTTTCTGACAAGTGGGGGGTGAAGCATTTCAAGAAGTTGCATGTTCCCAGGAAACTGCGGATTTGGGTAATGTTTGTCGGGGTCTGCCAATTTCTTATTACAGATTTCTTGTCAGGGGAAATGGCATGGCCTTTCTCCAAAATCAGATTTCATAATAAAGAAACCTTACTCTTGAAAAATTCACATTTGCTCAGTTTGATGACAAGATTGGCCTTTTGGATCCTTTCCACTACAGCATGAAGGTGGGTGGCATGAGACTCCTCATCCAGAGAGTATACTAAGATGTTGCCCATGTATGCTATAGCACAGTTCCCAATGAGGTCACCTAAGACTGCATTGATCATCTTATGGAATACTGCTGGGGCATTTTTAGACCAAAGGGTATGACTAGGTACTGAAAGATGCCTTTCTTAGTCCTGAAAGCGGTGAGCCATTCCTGACCTTCTTTGATGCAAATATGGTTGAAGGCATTTAAGAGGTCCAGCTTTGAAAAGATTCTAGCTTTCTCCACCCCCTGGAGATCTGAGACTCAATGGGCATGGGGTATGGATCTGATACAGTCACATTGTTCAGGTTGCCAAAATCAATGCAGGGGCGTAATGATCCATCAGACTTTTGAACAAACAGCAGTGGAGAGCATATAGGAGAAGCTTTCCTAAAGATCTGTCCTTTATCTTCCATGTCCTTTGTCCATTCTTCTAAGCATTGTTCCTCCTTTAAGTTCAAGGGATAGATGGGAGAAGCAACTTTCACCAAATCAACAGTGAGTTTAAACTCAAAGTCAAATTGTGAGTTAGGGGGAGACCATCATCCAGCTTAGAATCAAAGGCTGCGTGCAAGTGGGAGAGGCACAACGGAAGGACATCAAATGATGTGGCAGGTTTTGTTGTTGCTGAGACTGACATTGAGATATGAGGGGCTTCTTTTCCAAATGGGATCATTGGTACATCCAAGGAAATTCTGGCAGGATGAGTGATCCTCAGTAGGTTATCTTTGAGGATTGGGGTGATATTGTGCTCCTGCCACCATTCCACGCCTAGGATCACTGGGTATGTCAGGTGCTTTGCCACTGTGAAGTCAGAAACAAAGGCATGATCAGTGATGGAGAAGGATAACTGGCAACATAGTCTGAATGAATGGAAGACATTGGATACCCCTCCTTTGCACAGAGCACCAGGATTATATTCCAAACCTAGCTTGTCAACCATATATTTTGAAATGAAATTGTCTGTGGCACCAGTATCTACTAAAGCTACAGCTTTTTTTAGATGTGATGTGGAAGCAAAGGAACAATGAACAAAAAATATCCCATCTTTGTTTTATTTAATAGAGGGGGGTGATTGGAATCAACTTGTACCTGGAGTTGAGGAGCTGTCTGAATGGACAACAGGTCCTCATTCAAGGCTAAAAAGGGTTGGTCAATCACAGGTTCAATGAAAATAGGCTCAAAACAAGGAGCAGGCGCAACCTTATTCATAGTGGTGACGTGGAGATCCACTATAGCCTGAGCCTTGGCAGATAGCAATTTACAGTTCTGGTTGAAGCGTATAAGTTTACAGGCATTGGTAGTGTTGCCTAAAGTGGGCAATTGGGAGTCAATAGAGTTCAAGTTTGCCAGGGTAGCGCTGGAGTCATCAATATTGTAAAAGGAGAGCACGGCCAGGGTAGGAATACTCTGAGGAGGAGAACTGACAACAGGAGCTATAGCCAGAGTGGGGGCTGGAGTCACAAGAGATTGAGAAATCTCAGGGGATATGGGCCCTTGTGGAGTGGCTGGCTCCTGTTGACTTTCCAAGCAATTTAACATGGGAGGAGCCTCCAATAACAGAGGCTGAGTTGGCTGCTGGGACATCACTAACTTACCCCTGACTGCTTGCAGGAGGCGCTGTATCATATCGGAGACAGAAGCAGAAGGATGCAACCAGGGTGACAGACTTTGACTGGTGTGGTCAAGGCTGAGATAGAGGGCCACAAGCTTAGCGCTTTTGGGGAGTGATAACTTCTTGGCATTGGCTTGAAACTGCTTGAGGTGCAAGGGTAGAGGTTGAGGGCCTTGAGAACTTGAGAACAAGGTTTTGTGGCCAATCAAAGAGGCAGTTGCCGGAGCTTGGCAAGTCACCAAAGGGATTAGTGTTGACGCATCATCAAAGGAATTTGGTGCTTGGTCAAGAATAGACAAACACCACTCACGGGATTTGGGTTCTGCTTGTTTGAGTAAAAAGCTGAGAAGCTTCTGAGGGAAACCATGCTGGGTCCATTCCTCAGTTAGTGCCAAGATTTCTCTGGCAGTATTTAACAAAGGGGATGAAAGGCTAGGAGCAGGCTGCCAGAGTTTGAGGTGTGAGAGTAAAGTACAACAAGGTTGTGTGATCTCTATCTTTGCAAAGGATGGGTATAACAGGGGAAAGAAAACCACTGCAAAACTACTCCAAAATGAAGTAATGAGCATTGTGGAAGTCACCTCTGAGATATCCATGATGCAAGAGAATGATCTAACAACAAAGATGCACAGGTCATACAATATATCAAAATTAGAGTAGTTTGATAATGTCAGGGTAACGTAGAGAGAGCTTGTTGTAATCAATCAAATGGGGAATGTACACCCAAATTAGGATGACATTACCAATTAGGAGGAGACAATGTGTGTTTACTCGTAAATGATAACCCTTGAAGAGTGAACAAGGAAAGGTGCAGCAGAAGATTATGCACAGGTACATCAGGAAGACCTTCATTTGGCTCAACGTCAAGGAATCAGCAGCATAGATAGGCTCACATTCAATTTTGCAAGTTTCAGGAATCATTTCAGCAGGAGGTGGAAGATTACCAGGAAATTGCAGAGGTGAGAAAGCAGAATCTAGCAGTCTGGTTATTAAAAATCTGATTGGAAAATATTGAAATAAGTGAATCATTGAGGCAAGATATTTATTGAGAGTAAAATATCAAACTACTAAGGTAGTTTGGTGGGGACAATTGTTAATTAAAGCCTTTGGGTACATCTTGATGAGGTGGCCTCCTTGAATACAATATTTAGACAGCTTACAGATACCACCAATGGTGGTTCTGTAAGATGTTACCTGACCTCCTTTGAGGTCAGGATTTTTTGATCAGCAGGTCAGAGAAGGGAAAATTGGGTGTGGGGCTTCTGCGCCCCACTTGGACCCAATTTCCTGTGCCACCACCCACTTGCAATCAATTGTTAGATTTAAATCTACGATTGCCACAAGCAGGCAGGGCTTTGGGTTGGGTTTCCCCGGGTGGCAGCACTTTGGCTGAGCCACACCCAGGAAAACTATGGCCATGACAGTCCTATCTACAGGCTGACCCCAAACAAAGACAACGCCCTATGTGCCTATCTCAAAGAGGCGTTGGAGAAAGGACTTATCCGCCTCTCACAGTCTCCTTTTGGGGACGCCGTGTACTTTGTGACCAAGAAGGATGGTACTTTACGTCTGGTCACAGACTACCAAGCCCTAAACAAAGTTACCATCAAGAATCATTATCCACTGCCACTGATTAAAAATCTCTTTGATGCCTTGGGAGGAGCTACAGTCTTCTCCAAGATTGATCTGACTGCAGGCTACAACCAGATTTGTATAAAGGAGAAAGACATCCCCAAAACTGCCTTCTGCACAAAATACAGCTCATACAAATGTGTGGTGCTCAACTTTGGCATGACAAACACCCCATTCACCTTTGTGACCTTCATGAACAAAGTATTCACACCACACATAGGCAAGCATGCCCTAGTCTACCTGGACAACATAATTGTCTACAGCCCCTGGGTGGAACAGCACCACAAAGACCTTGAGGCAGTCTTTGCTACCCTGGCACAACACAAACTGCTGGCCAAGCCCTCCAAGTGCCAGTTCTTCTGTGAGCAATTACCCTTTCTGGGCCACATAGTCTCAAAGAATGGCATCAAACCCAACAGTCAAAAGATACATGCCATATGCAAGATGCCGCCACCCAAGGATAAGTTGGAACTCTGCACCTTCTTGGGGATGGTGGCCTATGTACGCCGCTTCATACCCAACTGTGGTTTTTGAACGCCCCCTTATCTGCCATAACAGGCGCCAAATCCAAGTTTGTGTGGACCCCCCAACATGACCTCTGTTTTAGACGTCTCAAGGAGAAGCTCACAATAGCTCCCATCCTGCAATACCCCAAACATGACAGGGAATACCAAATGGAAACCAACACCTCAGATGCATCCATTGGGGGAGTCCTACAAATCAAGAATAGTGATGGTGACTTCCTGCCTGTAGCCTATGAATCACAAAAGTTGACAGATGGCAAGTGTTGATACCCTATCCATAACAAGGAACTGCTGGCAATTGTGCACTGTCTAGCCAAATGGCGTTGTTATCTAAAACAGCAGGAAGAGTTCACAGCATTAACCAACCACAAGTTGCTCATATATTTCAAAACCCAAGCAAATCTATCTCACCACCAAGCCCGTTGGATGGAGCTCTTGGAGAGATTCAATATGCTCATACAGTACAAACCTGGGTCCGAGCTTGCCATGGCAGACGCCCTCTCATGCCTATATGTTTGTGCCATGAGAGGGGAAAATGGTCTCAACCCAGACTGGCCTATCTTAATACTATGAACAATGGACAAGGGTTTCCCCCTGGTACAACCAACATAACAAAGGAAACAGTTATAAAAAATGAACACCTATTTGCTGACGTGTACGGGACCCTACACAGGAAAATGTCTGGCGGTACTACCATTCCCTATATTCCCACACACCAGCAAGTGGACACCATCCTGCACTATCACAGAGACCTTGGACACACCAAGAGTCAAAACCTATACGAGTTTCTTAAGCACAAGACCTGGTGGCCAACCTTATATTGTGACGTTCAGGAAGTCCTAGACCAATGTGAGGTATGCAAATTGTTTGCCAAAAGCAAAACCCCTCCAAAGTCAGTACTATCTATCTGCACACAACTACCCTTCAAGGTATGGGCCCTCAACATTGTTGGCCCCATGCCAGGAAAACACAATGATAAGAAATAATTCATCACTGCCATATACTTTGCTACAAGATGGCCAGTAGCCCAAGCAGTAAGGGCGCATACTGGCAATGGTGTACAACAATTTATTGGCAAAGAGATAATCAGCAAGTTTGGAAAGCCAGAACTTCTGATAACCAATGGAGGGAAAGAATTGACCTCCAAAAACACCAATGTATACCTTGCTAAAAATGGGGTCAAACACACTGTAACAACACCATACCACCCACAGGCCAATAGACGTGTAGAGCAGCTAAATGACAGCCTTGTGCAAGCCTTAGCCAAGCTCACCTCCAGGAGACATAAAGACTGGTATAAGCAGCTATCAACTGCACTACTTGTGTGCCAAACCCAAGTGAACAGATCCACTGGAAAAAGCCTGTTTGAGTTGGTATACGGCACACATCCAAATATCATCCAAGCTTTAACAGGACCCAAACTGGAAATCCCAAGTGAAGTCCCCCGCACTCAGACCCTCAAGTTATAGAGGCCAACAGCAAACAAACAGAAAAAGAAAATGACTGTCTGCAAAAAACCTTTATCCCCATCCAAGATAGACATGAAGTTGGGGACAAAGTTTGGGTCATGAACATTGATAAAAACAAACTACAACCCAAGAAAGTAGGCCCAGCAATCATTCTAAAGGTAAACAACAATAACAATTACCTTGTGAAAGGACTCAGGAAGCGCAAACAAGACAAATTCCACACATTATGGTTGCCTAAGACCCTGCAAAGCAAGACAAAACAAAGAGAAGCTGCCCTGCCTGCCACAGAACAACAATTAGTCCAATATGGCGCCCGGGCTCCTGACAACCTCCCTGACAACCTACCCCCAGAGGAGGCCAACTTTCAGTTGGGGGGGTGTTGAAACAGCAGGCTCAACCTGCCAGCAAGGTTCCAAACAAGTGGGTTTGCAACCTGCAATCCAATTACCCAGCCACTCAAAGCCAGACTAGGAAGTCAACTCAAATTACCAAATCCAACAATATGAACAGATGGTGATCCTTTATGGTGGATACCTTGTTTTGGCGCTTGACTCATTACCAGGATCAAGCCACCCCCCTCACCATCCAGCTGTGTGATCAACACAATCATGTTCCTGTTATACTTGATTCACATTTATTATATAATCACTATCTCTCAATAAAGATTATTATCTAGCTTCTAAATATTCTTCCCCTTGTAACTATGCTAAAACAGCACAGTTACAACACTACAATAAACAATTATACATTTAAACAAAAATGCACCATAATCCTTATTAAATGAACCCAGATAAATCATAAACTTTAATATCTAGATGAACAAATTTTAAATAATAATCTGCATATGAAATCCCACCACAGATCATCCAATAAAATGGTACCCACCTTGTAAAGAATCCCCCTTCTGGCCCTTCTACCTTTAATTTAGGGGTTCCCCTTCAAACTAGTATGTTATCTAGATTTTAAAGAGTCATTAATCATTTTAAAAGCTTACCTTAAATGGCAACTGTGGAAAACTTGACTGTATGAATGAAAAAAGTGAGAATTCAAAAGTAAGAATCTAAAAGTGGCCAAGTTGACACTTTTTAAAATTTCAAAATTAGATTGAAACAATTTATCTGGAATAAAGCATTATTATGGGTATATAGAATACTTTTTATCCATTCTTGCAACTAAAAAAAACAGGAAAAGGTAGTTAATTTATTATAAAAAGCTATTTTGAAATTTTAAAAAGTGTCAACTTGGCCACTTTTAGATTCTCACTTTTGAATTATCACTTTTTCATTCATACAGTCAAGTTTGCCACAGTTTCTCCTTAAATTGCAACAGGTTTTGAACTTGAAACCTTTATGGTGAAAAGAAAGTATGTCTTTTAAACTTAAACTAACTGACTTTAGCATAAAGCCCAAATATGGATTTTTGTACTGGTTTTTCCTCTTCTTCTGGTCTCTTGCTCTTACTAAGGCCAACATCATCTCCTGACCCGCTTCTGTCTTTGTCCTCAAATCCCTAGGCTAACTTGTTCTAGTTAGCGCTGTTGCTCATCTTTCCTTCCCCAATCATTATTTTGACTATCTGACCTGATCCTCAACTACTATAAGGATCAACAATCTCTGATTAACTTTAGCTTTAAGCTATTTACCTCAATTTTTCAAGCATTAATAAATAGCTTGAGTTTTTCTCAGTCTCAGCCTCAAGTTGAGATTATTTGACTTGCACCTCAAAAAGTACTTGTTAGGTTGTGTGGCTTGCATCTTCTTTTTCATGGTTCCATTTTATTCTTGGCTATTATTAATATATTAGCTTTTCCCTTGTGCCATGATACCATTTAACTTCTTATACCAACAATTAAATAGTTTTTACAATAATACACAGACTTTGGTTGTTAATAGGTTTAATCCTTCTGTTGATGCAGACTGATTCCCTGATCTCAAAGTTGAATTTTCAAATCAGTCTTTTAATGTTTAAACTGGTCTTTATTTTATGTTCTTAGGCTTAATAAGCTGGCTTAGTCCTTATTTTGCTTTTATAAGTTGTTAGGTGCCTTGATGCAATTACTGTAAACACAGAACCTAAACGTAAAAATGCAGGATTGTCAAATTCTTGGTCCAAATTTCAAATCACTTTTGCAGGCAACTCAGCTGAGTGAAAATTAAAATATTTAATAAAATCAACCATTTAATTTGATTTTTTTTGGTTTATTTAAATTGGCAAATTTTGAATCTCTTGAGCAGATAACTCAACTAACAAAAGACAAGACACAGCAAACAAATGCGGGATACATAAATCAGAAATGTGGGATTCTAATGTACAATTTAAGATTTCCTGTATGTCTAATGAATCATAGAAAAATTTAAAAAGTAACAAATATGAAATTGTGGGATTTTCAAATCCAAGAACCAAATTCCAAATCAAAAATGAGATGAATTTGAAATAAATATAATTTATGGGTATCTCAAAAAGGATGCCAAAGAATCTAGAGTGGATTTGTGATAATTCTTTTAGGAAGCACATGCATTCTCAAAAATCACCCTATTCCAGTTTAGGACAACTAAAATTTAGATTGTAATATTCACTGACTTAACATGCTTAACAATAAAATTGATTAAAATATACACTTCTCTTTTTGAGTTTGATTTTTTAATATAATATTTATTATGCCTTCTTTTTTAACAACCAAATAAACAAGCTTTTCCCTGGCCTTGACAAAATTATGCAGGGCTAAGCTGGGTATTCCAATAGTAAGCCTCTGTCTATGGTCATTCCCAACCTACATGCCCCTCCCCAAGCACTACCCAGGAGTGTGCTTTTTCTCCCGCATTCTCAAGCATGGCCCTGTTTGCCCATCACGCACAGGCAGCTGCTAACCCAAATCATGTATCAACAATGGCATCTGGAACCAGTCAATTGAGCCAAGGGGTCACCAAGGGAAGCCAGAATATAGAAACAGCCAATCAGATGGCACTGTTCAGTTCCCAAGACAGACACATCCCATATCTAGCCAATCAGCCTGCAAGGTGCAGAAGAAAGCTAATTACCCCAGAAATTGTTCTCAAAATAGTTGAAAAGCGAGGGATGCTTATGTCCCTTGGGGAAATTGCAGCTGTAATGGGTCTTGCAAAGTCCACTGTGGCTGCAACCCTGCGAGCCCACACCAATTGTGGCCCTTTCCCAAGAAGACCCCAAATGGAGCCTGTACATCAACTGATAACAAAAAAGCCCATACCATTATGATGGCCATCATGGAACATGACCTGTGGATGCCCCTGGTTCAGGTTTGTCTCCAACTAGGACTCCATGGCATTTTCATCAAATAAAAGAACAGTCAATTTGTGGATGCACGGGGTTGTGGTTGCTGCTAGAATTTTTTCCAATAAAGTTCTCAGTGGTCCCAGTTTGATGGCTACCAACCCCTATGATTCTGCTGTTATCAATTTTATCAAAGGGAGGGTAATGAGAGCCTGTAATGACGTTTTTTTGTCATATGCCAAGATTTTGGCAAGTATTCAAGACTTTGGGGAAAAGTGCATCCAATCTGACATCTACAAGCGCGGCCTGATCTTGTATCAATTTGTTGGAGTTTTGTTGGCAGTTTCCCCATCAGGTGTCAATTATTACTCAGCAATATCAAACACTGCAGATGGGTATGCTACCAGACAGAGCTCAAGGACATGCTGGAGGAGTGGGCTACCCAACACACTGTGTACACAGTTGTACTGAGTGTGGAGATGAGCAGCAGAATGGGCAACCAAGGAAATTTGGGCTGCAGGGTATACCTGCTGGTCTTACCACATCAACCACACTGATATGCATCTTGCATATGTATGTCTTTACAATTTTGGTTTGTCTCTCAGGCGCTTGTAGCCTGCCACATACAATGAACTGTGCACCCAAATTGAGAAGGGTTATGAGCTTTTCCTGTCCATATTTGTCCAGTATTTATCTGATCTCATCATATTCTATGCAAGTGATAGTAATAAGTCCAGAAAGGACTCCTGCCTTCCCCCACACCCATTAATTTGGTTTATCAAGCCCATATACTGTAAATTCAGAACCTGAATGTAAACATGTGGGATTGTCAAATCCTTGGTCCAAATTTCAAATAACTTTTGCGGGATAGCCTTTTTTAAATTAAATTGAATTCTTTGTATTTTTATTTGGATTTTTAAAAATGAGGAACTCATAGACACTTTGAAAAGTTCAAGTCAAACTGCATATTTACAATGAACAAAATGAATTAACTGGAATCAGATTTGAAGTGTTCAAATCCATCAATCATTTTCATTAAGTTTACTATGTTTTTTGGAATTGCAGGATTGTCAAATCCAAGAACCAAATTTCAAATCACTTTTGAATGCCTTTAGTAAACTCAGATATTAATTGCAGTAACTGGAATCCAAATTTAATGTACAGTAAACACATTAGGAAACACCAACCCAAATAAAGAAGCTCCACTCTGGATAAAATCAAATGAAAAATCCAATCTCAACAACCATGTTTAGATATGAAATTAAGTAAAATGTAAAATTATCTAAACTGGAAATGATGCAATATTCTGCACTCTAAATCACTAATATAGCGACCACAAAATCATATAATGATATATGAGCTACCCTCCTGATAATGCAGAATTTTTTTAAAAGTTTTTTGGCCCCCAGTGTAGCCAGGGGCCATAAAACTTCATTTCAAGGAAGAAAGGCGGGGAAAAGATAAACCATCAGTTTACTACACTATGTATTCATGTATTGCTATTAATGATACTTGATTACAGTAGATTTTAAAAAACACTAATAATAAAATAGAATTATATATTACAATCTATCTTATCACATTGTCTTTTCCTTGATGTGTTGATAGTTCATTTGCTGTTGATAATGTGCTTGTGTCTAATTAGATAGCTTCACCTCCAGTTGCCTTGGCAATAGGAAATCAAGTCCCCTCCCCAAGACCAGCTGTAGTTGCGGAGGAAGCTTGATTTCCTATTGCCAAGGTGACTGGAGGTGAAACTATCCAATTAGACACAAGCACATTATCAACAGCAAATGAACTATCAACACATCAAGGAAAAGACAATGTGATAAGATAGATTGTAATGTATAATTCTATTTTATTATTAGCACTTTTTAAAATCTACTGTAACTAAGCATCTAAATTTTAGCTGCCCTAAAATGGAATATGATGATTTTTGAGAATGCCTATGATTCCTAAAAGAATTAGCACAAATCCACTTTAGATCCTTTAGCATCCTTTTTGAGACACCCATAAATTAAATTTATTTTGAATTCACCTCATTTTTGATTTGAAACTTGGTTCTTGGATTTGACAATCCCACAATTTTAGATTTGTTAAGCTTTACATTATGTCTATGATATTTTTGAAATACAGCAAATCTCAAATTGTACATTAGAATCCCGCATTTCTGATTCATGTATCCCACATTTGTTTGCTGAGTTTTTTCTTTTGTTAGTTATGTTATCTGCTCAAGGGATTTGAAATTTGCCAATTTAAATAAACCAAAAAAAGTCAAATTAAATGCTTGATTTTATTAAATATTTTAATTTTCACTCAGCTGAGTTGCCCGCAAAAGTGATTTGAAATTTGGACCAAGGATTTGACAATCCTGCATTTTTATGTTCAGGTTCTGAATTTACAGTACATGACAGAAGAAGAATTTGAACAATTGAATCAATCAGCTCTTGCTGCCTCTTCCCAGTCAACAAACCCTGCCTCTCCAACTCCCCCATCAAGCCCAAGCCACCCACCTTCCAACCCTGACTCCCAAACTACCACCCATTCCCCCATTACCTCTGATGCCATCCCTTTCACAGGCGCAGATGATGACAACATACATGCTGCCTATTCCCTCCTCTACTTGTCCTTTGATGAGTAAAATAAAACCTTTCTTTGTGACAACTTATTAAAATTGATATTATTTCTTTTGCTTTATAATTGTTACTTATTCTTTTTACATTATTGACATTCTCATAATCAAGAAAATGTTGTATATTTTATGAATAACATAAAATTATTTGCATAAATATTTTTCATTATCAATAATAAATTAAGAACCACACATATAAATTTTGCATTAGAATAATGCAATTAGACGTCAACTCTTGATATTTTGATATTATGTGCATAACTCAATGCATTTTTTAATAAAATTCATTGTAAAAAAGGTCTTTTTCATTGTAATTTATATAAATGGACTGTGTTTATATTAGAGAGCCATTAATACTTAGTATAAATATTGATACATAGTGCATTTTACAGCCTGTATATTTACCTATTGGTAATAATTCTGTAAACTTTTTAGTCTTATTTTGTGAGGTAATAATAATGTAATGGGTTAACAAATCAATGTTTATTACCATTAATTGGCTGATTTTCTTTGCTGTGGCAATTGTGCATTTTCTGATATTTACGCACTAGTATCCAATTGGATGTGAAACCAACCAATTGGATACTAGTGCGTTAATATCAGAAAATGCACAATCACCACAGCAAAGAAAATCAGCCAATTAATGGTAATAAACAGTAATTTATTAACTCATTACATTATTATTACCTCAAAAATCTGACTAAAAGGTTTACAGAATTATTACCAATAGGTAAATATACAGGCTGTAAAATACACTATGTATAACTATTTGTACTAAGTGTTAATGTCACTCTAATATAAACACAGTCCATTTATATAAATTACAATGAAAAAACCCTTGTCACAATGAATTTTATTACTGTAAATTCAGAACCTGAACGTAAAAATACGGAATTGTCAAATCCTTGGTCCAAATTTTGAATCATTTTTGCAGGATGGCCTTTTTTTAATTAAATTGATTTTTTATAGATTTTTATTTGAATTTTTAAAAATGCGGGAACTCATAGACACTTTGCAAAGTTCAAGTTGGACTGTATATTTCCAATAGACAGAATGAATTAACTGGAATCAGATTTGAAGTGTTCAAATCCATCAACCATTTTCATTAAGTTTACTATGTTTTTTTGGATTTGCAGGATTGTCAAATCCATGAACCAAATTTCAAATCACTCTTGAATGCCACTAGTAAGCTCAAATATTAATTGCAGGAACTGGAATCCAAATTTAATGTACAGTAAGCACACTAGAAAACACCAACCCAAATAAAGAAGCTCCACCACAACTAAAATCAAATAAAAAATTCAATCTCAATACTCATATTTAGACATAAAAATTGATTAAACTTTAAAATCATCCAAAATTGGAGGGATACAATATTATACACTTCAAATCATGGATATAGAGACTCTGCTACTATTCAAGGCTACATCAAGAGAAAACAACTACTCACAACTAAATCAATAAATCCAAATAAATACATTTTTAATCTAATATATATATTTTTATTTTATTTTTATGGACATAAAATCACATTACTAACCTGCTCCTGCACCAGCCTGTGGGGCAGCCTGTCCACAAGGGCGTCCCAGAGGGTCCAAGAATAGACCCAGAACCCAACTCAAGGGGAGTAATGCTGACACACAGGCCTCCCAAGGCGTTAGCGCCAGCCAACCTCCTCCCTTTTCACAAGCCAGAACAACCAGATTAAATCCTAGACAGAAGCCGCTCTCAAGGCCTGCCACAAAAGTCTCCTATACCAGGGTCACTGGGAACACTGAGATTACTTACATCTCTACTGTGTACCCAGTTGTCACCTGGCCCCACACTCTCGACCCAAGAGTTGCTACTTCCTGCCCTGTGTCTTTGACACCACCTACAAGCCATTGGCCACCACTGAAGAGCCATCTGCACCTGTGACGTATGCCACCATTGAAGGCACCAGCACAACCAAGCGTGATACCACTTCTAGACAAAGGTTCCTATCCCCTGTGTTGAGCCTGCCTGCCAGGATGCCGCGGTACCTGTCAAGGGCTGGCGTCAGTTGATGGATAGTGAGCAGAAAGCTCTCCTCAACTTCTTGAATGGGGGAATGGCAGTTCAGGATATTGTGTCCCAATTTGGTGTCACAGCCAGATATGTTGGCAACCTCAACACTAAATATGGCAATACTAGTCAAATTGCAAAATCCACCAAGGCTAAGCGGCAGCCCAAACTCCTTCAGCCCGTTCATATTGATGCAATCAAGCAGTGGGTTACCAAGGATTGCCACCTGGTTTCACTTGCTGTCCAATCAATGCTTTCCACAGAGTTTGGGCTTTCTGTCTCCAAAACCCTTGTATACAAAGCAATGGTCAAATTGGGCTTCTCTTGGAAGGTCCTCAGAGTTTCTCTGTACAATAGGAACAGCAAGAAAACTATTGAAGAGCGACACATTTATGCCAAGACTTATCTGGCCCTTAAGGAGACTGGCAACATACAGTTCTTCTACATTGACAAATCATCATTTTCCTCCTAAATCAGGTATAGGCATGGGTGGGTTGAGAAGGGCTCCAAGGACAGAGTAGCCCATCATGCAGCTGTCTGTTCCCAGACCTATTCAATGGTTGCGCTTCTTGGTCCTCACAGGTTGGACCAATACCAAATGATCAAGGGTTCCCACAATAGCAGGACTTTTCTCAATTTTCTCCAAGCTGCCAGGGAGTACCTTTGGATTAATTACCAGGGCACAACCAGCATTAATGTATTGGATAATTTTGGGCTCCATAAAGTGGATCTGGTTGTGTCTGAGTTCCCACCCATTGATAAAAATAGCCATTTGGCCAGCCACTGCCTGGCTGAATGTCTAATGAGACTCCTCTTCCTCCCCCCATATTCTCCATTCCTTAACCCAATTGAGGAGGTCTTTGGGTGAATCAAAAATAAGGTGAAGAAAGGCCCCCCCCAGGACACTGAGGATCTCTTCAACATTCTTGAGATCAGCCAATTTGCAATGTCACCCAATGTGGTGGCGGCTTTTTACAAGCACTCAGAATCCTTTCTCATCAAATCCCTTGCCTCTGAGCCAATAAGATAAATGGGTGTTCTAGATAACAATTGTTTTAGTTTTATCTATTTTATTTTTATTAGGACACAAAAATTGTTATTTATATACAATGATGTGACGTTGGATTGTATTATAGACATATAAGAATACATACAAAAGGTAAGTAAAATTAATTATTCTAGGTATAGAGATATGTATTTTTTTATTATAATCCACCATATAGTGTATTGACTGTAGAGTTAACAAATAAAAAATTAAAAAAAGATAGAAATGGATTAATTTTATTTAAACAATTATGAATCCTTGTTGGTACTTTGGCTTTTTTTAAGCCACAAATCAGACCTTGAAAATCATCATCTGATCCTTAATATTTCAGTGCCACTATAGCTACATACACACAAAACCAATGATTTTCATGTATCTCTTACTAATTAGTACTTATCACGTGGGTCAAGCATATTACAAGGAAAAGAAGTTGAGTTCTAAACAATCACTTGTTTAGAACATAAGTGGATCAAGCTGTCTGTTGCAGATAAAATCAGTTCCTGATGTTTAACTATGTAATAAAAAACCTGTACTCAACAAGCCAGCAAATAAAAACATTTTTAATTATTTTTTATTATTTGACGTGTTTGCAACTATAAATAAAGTCATATAATATATTTAGATATATTAATATTATAATTGAACTATTAAATTTTAAATATTAAAAAATCATTATTAAAATTTAAATATTTAATTTTAAATAATAAAGAATTAAAATTAAAAATTAAATATTACAATTTAAATATTTAAATTTTAATATTAAATTGTCAACATTTAAATTTGAATATTTTTAAAAAAAATAAAAAAGTTAATTTGCAAGGGAATAAAATTTATTAGGGGTATGCAACTTGCAAATGGAATGCAATTATTCCAGGGAATTATACCCTGTTGCGCTTTTTGCATAACAGCGCCACAATTATTTTAGATTATGAGCACATGACATTTGCTGGAATACAGTCATATGTGAGGATATGAGTAGTATTGTATCAGAAGAGCCAGGATTAAACAGAACCATGATTATTGCCCAGCAATGGCTTCTGGTTGCACAGAAGCACTTAAGGATTAGAGTAATGTCAAAACTGCAGGCTTGACCCGCCAGCAAGGTTCCAACCAAGCGGGTTTGTGACCTGCAATCTGATTACCCAGTCACTTGAAGCCATATTAGGAAGTCAACTCAAATTACCAAATCCAACAACATGAACAGATGATGATCCTTTATGGTGGATACCTTGTTTTGGCGCTTGACTCATTACCAGGATCAAGCCACCCCCTTCTTCTATCTAACTGTGTGATCAACAATCATGTTCCTGTTATCCTTGATTCACCATGACTATATAATCACTATCTCACAATAAAGATTATTATCTAGCTTCTAAATATTTTTCCCCTTGTAACTCTGCTAAAACAACACAGTTACAACATTGGTAGCACAGGTAGGTTCTCCATCCTACCTTATCTTGAAAAATTCTGCCTGTTGCCCGCACACACTGCGGCCAACAAATCCTCAACAGAATTATGTCTGGCCTCCTTCCTGAATAAACTCTGTGCACCCCTGGTACCGCCATACCTGATGGCTTTGTCCTGTACCAGAACATAGTGATCCCGCTACCTGCCTTCAACGCCAGGTCTGTACAAGATTTCTTTCAGGCTCCTGCCTCAATGCCTCTACCAGCTGACAAAAACACCATGCCTGCCTACGTAGCTCAAAGACTACAAAGCACTGCCTTGGAACCTCTTGCCAGGGTCAACAACAACAACACTGCCACATGGATTCAGTCCGCCCAGAGCAAGCTGGCCCAGATGGAATGCCCACAGCAATTTTGGATTGCAGAAATCTCCATTTGCCTGATCCATAACACTGGCACCTGGTGCAACAAGTGGCACAAGGAGCACACTGACAAGAACTGGGATAACTTCAAGCAAGAATTCCTGGCAAGATTTGTGCTCAAGGATACAGCGCTCATGATAATACGCCAAGTAAAGAACCTAACCCAGACAGGCACTGTGAAGGAACTCACCTGCGCTTACAAGGAACTCTAACTTTGCGTACCATCAAACATGGCCTTTGACACCCCAGCCACACACCTCATGTACTACAACACCCTCAAGTTGCATGTGATGAGACATGTAAACCTGGACCAGGTAACCAACCTGCAAAGCTTGTGCTATGAAGCAGAGAAAGTGGAGCAAACCTCCAACGCACTTCACAAGGCACAAACTGGGAAACAAGAAAGACCCAAGGACTCCCATCCAGGAAGGCACTCCACTCAACCACCCCCTGGAGGCAACAGGAATAACGCCAACCACAAACCCACAGGTTCTAATGGACATGAGAATGGAAGCAATGGCCAATCAAACTGTACCCATTTCTGTGTCATTGCCACGCAAGGCAACCAAGACAAGGGAAAAGCCTGGAGAGAGCACTAAGCAAGCCAAGCTCTCCCCACGCAACTCCCAACTTGCTTAATGATGAGTACCAACCTGAGGACGTGGACCAATGCCCAATGATCCAAGTACCCTCAGAGGACCTAGTACTGTACACCATTGCCAGATATCCCAATAAACTGATGTCCTACCCTTTCTGCTTTTGTAGCTACACAGGTTCAACACTCCTGGATTTGGGCGCAGATTGAACCCTAGTCAACAGTAGCTTTGTGGAAAAGTTCAAGCTGGCCACTAATCCTTTTCAGATTAAAAACAGGATCCTGGCTGACAAACACCACATCACCGTGACAAAGGAAACTGCCCCCTTCTCCATCATGCTTGAGAACCTTCACTCCACCATCCAAGGTCCCATCATTGACTTCCCAAAGTTTGACATTGTGCTGAGGCTAAATTAGTTACAAAAGAACAATCCTCATGTAGGCTGGGCAGCCTCAGTGTTTACCATCAAGCGTGAGGGTGTCAACCACCAGATCTACCTTGAATCTGTGTACCTACTCCTACACTAGCACATCTTTGTACACATCACAGAGACCCTGGACAAAAAGGAAAGCCTGAAGGCAATTGACTGGGACTCCTGCCAGTACAAGATCATACATTTCAAAGATCACCAGGATACCTCCATGCCTCAGGACCGCGAAATTGTGGCCCACCATTCAGAAATCTTCAAAGAAGCGCTACCTGGGCTGCCCCCTGAGAAACACACCCAACACTCCATCCAACTCAAAGGGGCTGTCCCCAAAGCACGTCCTATCTACAGGCTGACCCCAAACAAAGACAACACCCTACGCGCCTACCTCAAGGAGGCATTGGAAAAAGGACTTATCTGCCCCTCACAGTCTCCCTTTGGGGCCGCCGTATTCTTTGTGGCCAAGAAGAACAGTACCTTACGTCTGGTCACAGACTACCAAGCTCTAAACAAAGTTTTCATCAAGAATTATTATCCACTGCCACTGATTGACAACCTCTTTGGTGCCTTAGAAGGAGCCACAGTCTTCTCCAAGATCAATCTGACAGCAGGCTACAACCAGATTTGCATCAAGGAGGAAACCACCCCCAAAACAGCCTTCCACACTAAGTACGGCTCCTACAAGTGTGTGGTGCTCAACTTTGGCATGACAAATGCCCTGTTCACCTTTGTAACCTTCATGAACAAAGTATTTGCGCCCCACATAGGCAAGCACATCCTAGTCTACCTGGACAACATTATTGTTAAGAGTCCCTTGGTAGAACAACACCACAGAGACCTTGAGGCAGTCTTTGCTACCTTGGCACAACACAAGCTGTTAGCCAAGTCCTCCAAGTGCCAGTTCTTCTGCAAGCAACTACCCTTCCTGGGGCACATAGTCTCAAAGGACGGCATCAAACCCGACAGTCAAAAGATGCAGGCCATCTGCAAGATGCCAGTACCCAAGGATAAGTCGGAACTCTGCACCTTCTTGGTAATGGTGGCCTATGTACGCCGCTTCATACCCAACTGTGGTGTTTTGACTGCCCCCTTATCTGCCATAACAGGCGCCAAATCCAAGTTTGTGTGGACCCCCCAATGTGACCTCTGTTTTAGACGCCTCAAAGAGAAACTCACAACAGCTCCCATCCTGCAATACCTGTCAGGATTGTCAATTCTCCCCCTCTGGAACCCCAGGCCCAAGAGCAGGAATCAAACCCTGAACCTGGATCCCCCTGGGCTGCTGGGCCTGTGGACTGCAGGACTGCCTGCCTGCATTTTTCTGGGATTGAGCCCCCGCAAGCTGATGCCAAAAATGATGGCCCATGCAGTGAAACAGACCAAGCCAAGGAAATTATTGCACCAAGTGGAATGCTAATCACAGAACCTAATGAAGGTGCCAAAGCAACAACTATTAGCTTCATGAGTTTGAAGTCTACACCAGCAACCAATCAGGAGCCAACCCAGGAAAGAGGCACAGGCCTGCAACCCAGCCCCATGACCACAACGCTAGAGCAAGAAAATCAGGTAGCCAAATTGAGATTCTTGACCAATGAAAGAACTCCCGGGCCAAGTGCCATTTTGCTGCCTTTCCCAATGCCCTGATGAACCCCCCATGAAAAATGTTAAGTTTGGAGGTAGGGTGCTATATAGACCAAAGGACCCCACGCTCCAAACTTATCACCATTTTTGAATAAAGGTTATGTTACTTTGGCTCATACAGATATTGCCATATTTTGTATTTGCTGTCTATCAAATAATTTCAAGATCTCCTGGCCCTCCTGCCCCACTGCCTGTAGTTTTCTGTCCACCTGGTGCACCCTTTAGGCCTGTTCACTTCACTGATTATCCCCTGAAGCCTGAGTACAAGGAATCTTACACCAGAGAAAATACTTGAACTTGACCTGCTAGCCTGCATACAATCTGCTATTAGATACAACTGCCAAGGCCTGTGGATATTCTCTACACCAAAACTATTTAGAGGAAAATTCAATTATCTCCCAGCCTACAATATCTACATGGAACCACCTGTAACACCCAAACCAATGCCAGCCTCTTTACCCAATCTTCCAACCAATCATACCAGCAAGATTTTTGGAATAGTGTAAATCACCCTCACGGGGGTGGTGGACACCATCATACTGGCTGCTGGCCCGTGGTCTTGGGTGGGGAAGTCTGCTTCCTACCTTCTAAAGTTAGCTCCTCTCTTGTGGTGGGCTCTGCCTGAAAAAACCCCGGCCCAAGTTACCCCCAAAAACAGAGGGCCAGCTGCCTGAGACTAGATCCCTGACATTATTGCAATCTTTATTAAACCTGGTACCCTGAGCCCCAAGATGTTGTTATTTCTTGGGGCATCTTGTATGCTTTTGCTATTGATAATCACTTATTACACCTATAAGATGACCATAAACCTGATCTCTTCCATGTGAAAGAATACAAACCTGATTGATCCAAAAAGAACCAATACTGCTGCCACTGATACCATTAAGGCCCCATCCTCCCAAGTGCAAAACGTGATTTTGAACCAGTCCCTCACCAAGGTGAAGATGCCTCAGATGGGGAAGCTCACACTTGAGAAAGCTAGACGCGCCATGCCAGTCCTCTGCCTGAATTTCCTTACCAACACCCCCTCCTATTTCAGTGACACCAAGAAGATCCTTGGGGTTGCTTCCATGCTATCAGGGGACGCCTTGGACTGGTTTGGCAAGGCCACAGCTGAGGACATGGAATTCTTCTTAGACTACGCCAAGTTTGAGGCTGAATTAATGGCCACCAGTGAAGACTGCAACACTAGATACTACGCCCTGAACTCCCTGCTAGAAATTTGACAATGTCCCCAACCCATCCAAGCGTACATTGACAAATTCCTCAAACTGAAGACCCACACCCAACTCAAGGATGAACTAGCGGCTATTATCTTCCAAAAGGGCGTCAACCTAGCAATGAAGGACCTGTTGAAGCACCATCCTCCTACCCTCAGCCTAGACAAGCTAATCCCCCTGTGTAAGGGGCTTAGCATGAACCAAAAGAACACTGGCTCCTCCCAGACCCGCCAACTCCAAACACCAACCCCCAACAGAACAGGGATGACCCCCAACAAGCTCCAACAACACTACCACAAAGGACTCTGCTTCCACTGTCATGAGGCGGGTCACTTTACCAGAGCCTGGCCTAAGAAGAACACTGCCCTAACCTCCCTGGCACAAATAAACACTTCTTCCCAGTCTTAAAAATTTATCCAAATGACTGTAGAAGTAGCGGGTAACAAGCGCAAGATTGAAGCCTTTATTGATACAGGGGCAGATGAAAGTTTTATTGACGCCAGCCTAGCAGAGGAATTAGGCTTGACAGCCTCAGAGAGCAGTCTTCAAGTAATTATGGAAAACAGCTCCTTGGACACTGGCTATGAGTGTGAACAAGAACTCCTGTTGACTATTGGACACAATGTATACCCGTTGTTCCTGATCCTCTTGCCAGGACTACCCCACCCCCTTATACTGGGCAACTCCTGGTCCAACAAACATGGCCTGATCCTGAACTACTGTGAGCAAACCGGCACATTGGGCCAACCAGAATCCTGTGACATATTTCCTTTTTGCATGAGCCATGACCAACCCCCTACCAACAAACTCTTGGCTATGAAGATAGAACCTAGTTTTGGAATACTGCCTACCCCCTACAGAGATGTAACCATGTGTTTAGTGAAGAGGCAGCCACCAAACTACCCAGTCATTCAATCTACAACCACGCCATAGACCTGCTGCCCGGGACTCAACCGCACCACAGCCCTATCTACAGCTGTAATCACCGCAAGCAAGTGGCCTTGAAATCATACCCTGAAGATATGACCAACAAAGGGTTCATCTGGGTGTCAAAAGCCCCCTGCTTGTTGCCCATGCTTTTTGTAGGAAAAAAGATGGTGGGATGCGTCCATGCATGAATTACCAAAAACTGAATATCATCACACTGAAGAACCCCTACCCCATCCCCAATGCCAACAACCTCTGTGATGTACTGACTGGAGCCCAGGTGTACTCAAAAATTGACCTCCAAGATGTGTTCAACCAAATCCAAATCAAGGAAGGGGACAAGTACAAGACTGCCTTCAAAACCCAATATGGGCTGTACAAGTACCTTGTGATACCCTTTGGCCTCTGCAACGCCCCCCAGCACCTTCCAAAGGATGATCAACACCATCCTAGGGAAATACCTTGACCGCTTCTGTGTGGCATATCTAGACAACATCTTCATCTACAGCAAGTCTCACAAGGAACACCTACATCATCTGGACCTCATATTGGAGAAACTCTCCCAAGCCAATTTACACGCTAAGATCAAGAAGTGTTAATTCTTTCATTCTTAGGTTGAATTCCTAGGATACGTAGTGAAGACAGGCAGCTTTGCCATGGCACAAGACAAACTTGAAGCAATAACGTCTTGGCCGGTGCCCAAAAGCAGAAAGGATGTGAGAAGTTTCTTGGGCCTGGAAAACTATTGCAGAGATTTCATCAATTTTTTTTTCTCACATTACTCTCCCCCTGACCCGCCTTTGCTTGGAAAAGGTCACCTTTGCCTGGACTCTGGAGTGTACCACCGCCTTTGAGACCTTGAAACTTGCCTTCACCTCTGCTCCCGTCCTGGCCATGCCTGATCCCTCTAAATCTTTTTTTTGGAAACCAACACATCTGACTTTGCGGTGGGCAGGGTCCTTCTTCAGAAAGAAGGGGATAATATGCTACATCCTGTAGCATATTACTCCAAGAAGATTCTACCTGCAGAAGGAAACTATCCAATATATGACAAGGAGATGATAGCAATAATGAAGACCCTGAAAAATTGGCACCAATACCTATGTGGCGCTGAACACCCAGTAAAGGTCCTGACAGACCACAAGAACTTGGTCTATTTCTTCATATCACACCAGCTTAACCAACAACAAGAAAGATGGGCCCTAGAATTGGCTAACTACACCCTGACCATAGACTACAAGCCAGGAAAGGTGAACATGGTACCTGACGCCCTAAGTAGAAGAGCTGATCTGGTGCCTACCCACCTAGAAACCCACAACCATAACACCCAAGTCCTCTTGGACACAGCAAGCCTAGGCATCCACCTGGGATTGATGAAAATCAGAGTCAGCAAGCCAGAATTACTAAGGGCCCAAGCATTAGACAAGTTTACCAAGACCCTGATTGCTGACCTTTCAAAATCCTTGGATAGCTCCTATTACCAAAAAGGCTACTCATTGAAGGGAACCACACTAATGCTCCACAACCAGATCTTTGTACCAGAAGGGGACATCAGAAGCAACGTTTTGGAAACTACCACAACTCTGAGATGAATGGACACCTGGGTAGGCTCAAGAACCTCCGGAGCATCAGAAGGAACTTTGCCTGGCCAAAAATGGATCAAGACGTAAGCGCATACCTGAAGGGGTGTGAGACCTGTGGGCAGACCAAAACTTGCAGAAAAAAACCTGAAGGACTTCTAAGACCCTTGGATATACCCTATGGACCTTGGAGATCTGTCTCCATGGACTATATAGTGGAACTGCCACCATCCCTCTTGTACAATCAATCTTGGTCATGGTAGACCTCTTCACCAAAATGGCATACTTTGTACCAATCACCACCAATTGCATGGCAGCAGAAACAGCCCAACACTTCCACAACCGCATCCTCACGCAACATGGAACACCTGAGGAAATCATCACAGACAGAGTACCCCAATTCATGTCAAACTATTGGACGCAGGTGATGAAAGACTTAAGAATCAAGCAATGTGTATCTACCTCCTACCACCCACAGACGGACAGCCAAACTGAGCAAGTTAACCAGATCCTTGAACAATACCTTTGATGCTATGCCAACACTGATCAGGACAACTGGGCAAAAATGCTCCCCATGGCCCAGTTTTTATACAACAGTAAGGATCTGCCTCCACAGGCATGTCCCCATTCAAAGCCAACTATGGGTTTGACCCCACCTGGGACCCTCAGATTGGCAAAAAGGAATCAAACACCACTGGGCGCTCCTGGATTGAACAGATTCATGACACACAAAAAACATGCATGACCAACCTGAATTGCGCAGTGCAGACATACAAAGACTTTGCTGACCGCAAACAAACCTTGGGCTAACCCTTACAAGTTGGAGACAAAGTATACCTAGACTTCCGGAACGTACCCCTGCACATGCCCTGAAGGAAATTAGCTCACAGAAGAAGCAGCCCCCACAAAATCACCAAACTAGTCGGTGAAGTTGCCTTCAAGCTAAACCTATTCCCCTCCTGGAAGATTCATGACATGTTCTATTGCTCCCTGTTGTTAAAAAAGATGGGAATTTGCTTTCCCACTAACGGATTAAGACAGCCCCCTACCCACAAAACAAACTGCGGCAAGGAATATGAAGTTGAATACATACACAGCGACCAAACTCACTACCAAAAACCCCAGTATTACGTCAAGTAGAGAGAATACCCACTAGAAGAAAGTACTTGAGAACTGCTGAGCAACCTGACTAATGCCCAAGAAGCCGCCTAACTCTACCTGAACAAGAAGAATTGGAAGAGAGGAAGCTCAGGGGAAGAAGGGGATGATGTCAGGATTGACAATTTTCTCCCTCTGGAACCCCAGGCCCAAGAGCAGAAATCAACCCCTGAACCTGGACTCCCCCAGGCCGCTAGGCCTATGGACTGCAGGACCACCAGCCCCATTTTTCTGGGATTGAGCCCCTGCAAGCTGATGCCAAAAATGATAGCCTATGCAGTGAAACAGACCAAGCCAATGAAATTATTGCACCAAGTGGAATGCCAATCACAGCACCTAATGGAGGTACCAAAGCAACAACTATTAGCTTCATAAGTTTGAAGTCTACACCAGCAACTAATCAGGAGCCAACCCAGGAAAGAGGCACTTGCCCGCAACCTGGCCCCATGACCATGACACTAGAGCAAGATAATCAGGTAGCCAAATTGAGATTCTTGACCAATGAAAGAACTCCCGGGCCAAGTGCCATTTTGCTGCCTTTAGACCCAAGTACCCAATTCCCCCAACCATGCCTTTACCAATGCCCTGATGAACCCCCCATGAAAAATGTTAAGTTTGGAGGTAGGGTGCTATATAAACCAAAGGACCCCGCGCTCCAAACTTATTGCCATTTTTGAAAAAAGGTCATGTTACTTTGGCTTATACAGCTATTGCCATATTTTGTATTTGCTGTCTATCAATTCATTTTAAGATCTCCTGGCCCTCCTGCCCCACTGCCTGCAGTTTTCTGTCCATCTGGTGCACCCTTCAGGCCCGTTCACTTCACTGATTATCCCTTGAAGCCTGAGTACAAGGATTATACACCAGAGAAAATCCTCAAACTTAAGCTGCTAGCCTGCATCCAATCCGCTATTAGATACAACCGCCAAGGCCTGTGGATATTCTCTAAACCAAAACTATTTAGAGGAAAATTTAATTATCTTCCAACCTACAATATCTACATGGAACTGCCCGTAACACCCAAACCAATGCCAGCCTCTTCATCCAACCTACCAACCAACCATACCAGCAAGCTTTTTGGAATAGTGTACATCATCCTCATGGGGGTGGTGGACACCATCATACCAGCTGCTGGCCTGTGGTCTTGGGTGGGGAATTCTGCTTCCTACCTTCTAAAGTTAGCTCCTCTCTTTTGGTGGGCTCTGCCCGCAAAAACCCTGGCCCAAGTTACCCCCAAAAACGGCGGGCCAGCCGCCAAAGACTGGATCCCTGACAATACCTCAAACATGACAGGTATTACCAAATGGAAACCAACACCTCAGATGCATCCATTGGGGGAGCGCTACAAATAAAAAATAATGATGGTAACTTCCTGCCTGTAGCTTACATATTGCAAAAATTGACAGATGGGAAGTATTGATACCCTATCTACAACAAAGAACTGTTGGCTATTGTGCACTGTCTAGTCAAATGGCGCTGTTACCTAGAACAGCAGGAAGAATTCACAGCATTAAGCAATCACAAGTTGATAATCTATTTTAAGACTCAAGCAAATATGTTGTGCCGCCAAGCCCGGTGGATGGAGCTATTAGAGAGATTTAATATGCTCATCCAGTACAAACCTGGGGCCAAGCTTGCCATGGCAGACACCCTTTCCTGCCAGTATGTCTGTGCCTCAAGAAGAGAGAATGGGCTTGACCCAGACTGGCCTCTCTTAGTACTGTGAACAAAAGATGAAGGTTCCCCCCCCGGCACAACCAACATAACAAAGGAAACAGTCATCAAAAATGAACACCTATGTCATGAATCCTGCTATTCACTGTATTTTGATTTTGCCTTTGGTGGGCCATTTCAAAGACAAATATCTTGCTTTTGCTTTTGCCTCTCAAAATGAGTCAATGGCTGGATTGAGAAATACAATTGTTCAGGTTCTTGACTCTGCACAACTCACTTGCCCCACTCATGCTTGTGGCAAGTGATCCTACCGTCCTGGTTTGTTTTGTGGTACCGCCAACCACTATATATTTTTTTCCTATTCACCAATAAAATTAAGTTCTATTCACATTTTTATTTTTGTGTCTTCTGTACTTCCACGCCTCTCTCTAGCCACAACTAGTAGAGATTATTCTTCCAGGGCCGCAAGGTAAACACATAGCCTTCCCTGTCATCTAACCAAGACTTAGAAAAAATCCAATCCTAAGGTTAGGATTCCCTGTTGTGTGTCTATGCTACACCTCAGAACACAACAACCTATTTTCTGACGTATATGGGACTCTACAAAGAAAAATTTCTGACAGCAAAACCATTTCCTACATACCCACACATCAGCAAGTAGACACCATCCTACGCTATCACAGAGACCTTGGACATACCAAGAGCCAAAACCTATATGAGTTCCTTAAGCATAAGGCCTGGTGGCTAACCTTATATTGCAATGTTTATAGAAGTTCTAGACCAGTGTAAGGTATGCAAAAAATTTGCCAAAAGCAAAACCCTGCCAAATTCAGTACTTCCCATCCATACACAAATACCTTTAAAAGTATGGGCTCTTGAAATTGTTGGCCCCATGCCAGGAAAACACAATGACAAGAAATACATCATCACCACCATTGACTTTGCTACAAGATGACCAGTAGCCCAAGCAGTAAAGGCACACACTGGCAATGACATACAGCGCTTTATTGGCAAGGAGATCATCAGCAAGTTTGGAAAGCCAGAACTACTGATAACTGATGGAGGAAAAGAATTAACCTCCAAAACCACCAATGTATACCTCACAAAAAATGGGGTCAAACACACTGTAACAACACCATACCACCCACAGGCCAATGGACTTGTAGAGCAGTTAAATGGCAGCCTTGTGCAAGCCTTAGCCAAACTCACTGCCGGGAGACCTGAAGACTGGTATAAGCAGCTACCAACTGCACTACTTGTGTGTCAAACCCAAGTGAACAGATCCACTGGAAAAAGCCTGTTTGAGTTGGTATACGGCACACAGCCAAATATCATTCAAGCATTGACAGGACCTAAACTGGAAATTCCAAGTAAAGTTCCCCCACGCTCAGACCCTCACATTGTAGAAGCTAACAGCAGACAAACAGCAAAGGAAAATGAACGCTACATAAAACCTTTGTCCCCATCCGGAAACAGACATGAAGATGGGGACAAAGTTTGGGTCATGAACATTGACAAGAGCAAACTACAACCCAAGAAAGTAGGGCCAGCAATCATCCTAAAGGTAAACAACAATGACACTTACCTTGTGCAAGGGCTTGGAAAACGTAAACAAGACAAGACCCTAAACCATGATTGCCTACAATCCTGCAAAGCAAGACAAAAACAAAGAGAAGCCACCCTGCCTGCCACAGAACAACAATTAGTCCAATATGGCGCCCGGGCTCCTGACAACCTCCCTGACAACCTACCCCCAGAGGAGGCCAACCTTCAGTTGGGGGGGTGTTGAAACAGCAGGCTTAACCTGCTAGCAAGGTTCCAAACAAGTGGGTTTGCGACCTGCAATCCAATTACCCAGCCACTCAAAGCCAGACTAGGAAGTCAACTCAAATTACCAAATCCAACAACATGAACAGAAGATGACCCTTTATGGTGGATACCTTGTTTTGGCGCTTGACTCATTAACAGGATCAAGCCACCCTCTTCTTCCATCCAACTGATTGATCAATACAATCCTGTTCCTGCTATCCATTGATTCACCATGACTATATAATCACTATCTCACAATAAAGATTATTATCTAGCCTCTAAATATTTTTCCCTTGTAACTCTGCTAAAACAGCACAGTTACAAAAATAAGGTCAACTAGATTTAAGATAAAATAAAGATGGTTCAAAGATGATTTTATTGTAAATGATTAATTCTTCTTATACCTTCTACAAGGGTAATCTCTGGGCTGGTAGCAATGTCTTCTAGGACATTCTAGCACGCCCCTAATTTGGGTAATTATTAATCTAGGTTTGGCGCTTCTGGAACGTCAACCAATATAATATCTTCATCTTCACCCAGCACAGGTGATCCTTGCAGGTGTGAAATAATTTAGTTACTTCAGGATCACTTCCTGCTTCCTTGGCATCTACAAGCTTGATGCTTATTAATGTGACAATTATGGGAATTCAAGATTATGGGAAATCAAACCCAGCGCTCAATGTAAAAGTGAAGCAGTGCTGTGGCGCCTGCAATATTTTCCAGGCAGCACCGCGGCGCTTGCAATAATTTTCAGTTGACGCAGAGGAAAAGGGAAAACCTTATATTTTAGGGCACAATCCTGCAATGCCTAGCACAAGGACACCCTCTGAATCACTTCCATATCCAGTTCTAATAAAGAGTGGAATCAATCATCCAAATCAACCTTGGCGCCTTGGCGTTATTCTCCCTCAAAGCTGGTGTCTTGGCGCTCAATGTAAATTATTGAAGCACTCTGGCACTCACAGTTAATTGTGCTGGCGCCTAATTCAGTTGATAGGCGGCGCCACAACACTTGTGTATTTTTAAAGTGGCACAGTGGCAAATAATGTATCACTTAAGTGCTGCGGCGGCACTTACCATTGGCTAGTTTAAGGTCCAGGTCAGCAGGCTACTACTGATCCAATATACATATGAGCTATACTATCAATTTATGTTCTTTGGCAGCTGTAACTTATATTTGCGAGCTCCGTCATAATTGGCATCATTGCTTGGTCAAAATTCCTAACATACCCTGAAATCAAATTTTTGGCTAAAGTGTCTAACTGGATCCACGTGCTCTTCTGTACGTGGTGGACAACTCTGGATGCAATTGCTAGAGGGGTGGTGCTTAGCACCCAGGTGGTTGCTGAATGCTTAATAAAAGGCAATTGGGTAAGCAAATCAATTAATAGGTTCTTTTTTGGGAGGCACATAGTACCCATACAACAATGCTGTTGCAAAGGAGTCATACAGGAAGTGCTCAACTGTCCTATACCCCCATGGTGTCTTCTGGTTTTCTAGTGCTAATTGGCATATATTGATTTGTATAGGTACATCTTCCAACTTTTTGATGTTTGTTTTTAATATGCAGTGCAACAGTATTCCTAGGTATATGGCAACATGAATGTTTTGCAAGGTATATTTTTTGGAGAACATTCATAATTTTTTATATACTTGAGCTAATCTGTTTATATAGGACATATTGCTGAATTTGAAGATGGTTCCAGAGGGCGCCCAACTTGTATCTGCCCCAATGCCTTGGCAAACAAAATAAATAAAAGCTCAAAATTACTCACGAGGACTGCGTCCCCAACTTTATTTGATAATGCTTTGAATAATTCATTAAAAATTTCAGTTTTTAGACATTCATTTCCTATTTAAAAGCTGGTTTTTATTAAGTTTTTCCCCATATTTGTTGATGTTTGCAAATGGGAATTGTAGAATGCTTTCATAGATATATTCATCAAAGTTTAATTTGATATCCCCACAAATTTCAGTCCTCTCTTTGAAATTGATATTTGCTCCTATTTTGTATGCTTCCCTAATCCACGGCAAGCACACCACAGGTGGTAAATATTCCTTAGCTCTAGCTTCAATATTTGAAAAATTATTCATATTCATTTGAATTATTTTATTTATTTCATTTTGATTTATTTGCTTTACAGGGGTACCAGTGATTGGTAACCCCCGTAAAACCAACTTGGCATAAAAGCCGCCACTTCTGCAACCTTGTCCCCATCCCTAGTTATAACTAAAGTAAATATAAGTAAAACATAAAAAAGACTTACTAATTGTTTCCCCTGTGGCCCCCTCAGCCACAGGTGCTCCTTCAGCAAACTTCATGAGTGTAACTGCTCTTCATTTGATTTCCTGGGTCTTATCTTCTTTATCTTTCTTGCAACTTGTGCTTCCTCTTGATTTTCATTTGATAAATTTTCAGTATTTCTTGAAGTGTTCCTGCTTCTTGCTTGTGTTTCATTTTCTTCTTTTTCCATTTGGTTGGTTTCCTCTTCATTTGTGTTGATTTCCTTTGAAATTTCATTCCCTTCAATTAGTTTGATTGTTTGAGTATTCTTTCTATTGGTTTTTGCAAATTCCCACAAGTTGTAACTTTAACTTTTGAAATCTAACTGCTTGAGTATTTCCTTTTGAAGATTTAAAATTGTTTCCTTGTGTTCTTTGTTGACCATTGTTCCCGGGCTATTTTTTGTGGTTTCCCTTTGCTGGACCAGGGCCCTTCCCTCATTTCCCAGTTGATTTACCACAATTTCCCTTATTTTGTATTCAAGCTCAACAACCTTTTGGAGGGCTGACTCTAATTTGTTGATGAGTGTGTAGATATTTGACATTTTGTTTGAATTCCATCAAAAAACTGGTTTTTATAGTACTATCATCAATGCATGAATATTTTTCATCATTATTAATAAATTAAAGACCATAAATGTAAAGTTATATTAGTATATTGCACTTAGACGTCAACTCTTGATATTTAGATATTATGTGCATAACTCAATGCAATTTGTTTAATGAAATTCATTGTAAACTTGGCCTTTTTCATTGTAATTTATTGAAATGCACTATGTATCAATATTTGTACTAAACGTTAATGGCTCTCTAATATAAACACAGTCCATTTCAATAAATTTCAATGAAAAAGCCAAAGTTTACAATGAATTTTATTAAACAAATTGCATTGAGTTATGCACACAATATCTAAATATCAAGGGTTGATGTCTAATTGCAATATACTAATATAAATTTATATTTGTGGTCTTTAATTTATTAATAATGATGAAAAATATTCATAAAAATAATTATATGTTACTGTATCAGATGTATACCATTTTATTAATTATATGGAATGACAATAATGTAAAAGAAATAATGTTATTTGTGAATTGAAAGAGAAATATTAATTTTAACAAGTTGTCACAAAGAAAAGATTTATTTTACTCATCAAAGGACAAGTTGGGGAGGGACTGGGCGGAATGAACATTACCTTCATCTGCGCCTGAAAAAGGGACAGCAACAGAGATAGTGGGGGGGGATGGGCGGTGGTTTGGGAGTCAGGGTCGGAAGGTGGGTGGCTTGATGGGGGGTTGGGGAGGCAGGGTTAGTTGACTGGGAAGGGGCGGCAAGAGCTGATTGCTTCAATTGCTCAAATTCTTCTTCTGCCATGTATGCAGGCTTGACAAAACAGATGAATGGGTAAGGGGGAAGGCAGGAGTTCTTTCTGGACTTATCACTGTCACTTATATAGAAAATGACAAGATCTGATAGGTCCTGGACAAAAATGGAAGGGAAAAGCTCATAAAACTTATCAATTTGGGTGCACAGTTTGTTGTAGGTGGCAGGCTTTAAGCACCTGAGCAAAGAACCAAAATTTTGAAGACATACATCTGCAAGATGCATGTCAGCGTGGTTAATGGGATAGGACCAACAGGTATGCCCCGCAGCCTTGATTTCTTGGGTTGCCCATTCCCGCTGCTCCATCTCAGCACTCAGTACAACTGTGTACACAGTGTGTTGGGTAGCCCACTCCTCCAGCATGTCCTTGAGTTCTGTCTGGTAGGCATAACCATCTGCAGTGTTCAATATTGCTGAGTAATAATTGACACACAATGGGGAAACTGCCAATAAAACACCAACTAAACAATACAAAATTAGGCTGCGCTTATAGACGTCATATTGGATATGCTTTTCTCCAAAGTCTTGAATACTTGCCAAAATCTTGGCATACAACAGGAAGATTACGTCATTATGGGCCCTCATTGCCCTCCCTTTAATAAAATTGATGATGGTTGAATTTTATGGGTTGGTATCCACCAAACTGGGGCCACTGAGAACCTGATTGGATAAGAGTCTGGCAGCAATCACAACTCCATGCATCCAAAAATTCACTGTTCTCTTATTAGTGAAAATGCTGTGGAGTCCCAGCTGGAGACATACCCAGACCAGGGGCATCCGCAATTCACGTTCCATAATGGTCATCATAAGGAAATGGGCTGTGTTACCTTTGTTCAAAGTATGAGCACCAGTCAGGGTCTTCTTGGTAGGGGGGCCATGGTTGGCGTGGGCTCACAGGGTTGCAGCCACAATAGACTTTGCAAAACCCATTGCAGCCGCAATTCCCCCAAGGGACATAAGCATTCCTATCTTTTCAACCATTTCAAGAATAATCTCTGGAGTGATTATTTTTTTCTGCGTCTTGCAGGCTGATTGGCTGGAGGCTTGGTGTTTCTGCCTTGAGAACCAGACAGTGTCATCTGATTGGCTGTTTCTGGATTCTGGCTTCCATTGGTGGCCCCATAGCTCACTTGGTCAATTTCAGATGCTAGTGTTGCTGTATGATTTGGGTTAGCAGCTGTCTGTGCGTGATGGGCAAACAGGGCCATGCTTGAGGATGCAGGAGAAAGAACACACTCCTGGGTGGTGCTGTGGAGGAGCCTGCGGGTTGGGAGTGGCCATGGAGGGAGGCTTCACTATTATAAGACCCAGTGTAGCCCTGCATGATTTTGTCAAGACCAGGGAACAGCTTGTTTATTTGGTTGTTAAAAAAGAAGGCATAATAAATTTTATATTAAAAAATAAAACTCAAAAAGAGGAATGTATATTTTAATTGATTTTATTGTTAAGTATGTTAAGCCAGTGAATATTATGATCTAAATTTTAGTTGTCCTAAACTGGAATAGGGTGATTTTTGAGAATGCATGTGCTTCCTAAAAGAATTATCACAAATCCACTCTAGATCCTTTGACTTCCTGTTTTAGATGCCCATAAATTATATTTATTTCAAATTCATCTCATTTTTGATTTGAAATTTGTTCTTGGGTTTGAAAATCCTGCAATTTCAGATTCATTAAGTTTTACATGTTGTCTATGATTTGTTTGACATAGAGGAAATCTCAAATTGTACATTTGAATCCTGAATTTCTGATTTATATATCCCACATTTGTTTGCTGAGCTTTTTCTTTTGTTAGTTGAGTTATCTGCTCAAGGGATTTGAAATTTGCCAATTTAAATAAACCAAAAAAATTCAAATTAAATGCTTGATTTTATTAATTATTTTAATTTCACTCAGCTGAGTTGCCTGCAAAAGTGATTCAAAATTTAGAGCAAGGATTTGACAATCCTGCATTTTTACGTTTAGGTTCTGAATTTACAGTATACATAATACATTGAGTTATGCACATAATATATAAATATCAATAGTTAACGTCTAATTGCAATATTCTAATACAATATTTACATTTGTGGTCCTTAATTTATTATTTCTAATGAAAAATATTCATGTGTTAAAGGTAGTACTATAAAAACCAGTTTTTTGATGTAATTCAAACAAAATGTCAAATATCTACAACTTGATAAATGAATTATAAGAACACCTACAAAAGGTTATTAGAAAAGAAACAAATATCAGGGAACTAGTAACAGGAAAGCTGTACAATAGAGGCCAGTCACTGATCCAGTCAAAGGAAGATGCTCTGAATAAATTTGGAAATATTATAGATGAAAAGAACAAAGAAGTGTCACTTAATCTACAGGGAACAATCTTATCAAGTCTGAAGTTCAATGACACACCCTAAAATTTGTGGGAGTTCTAACAAGGGGCCAAAGAAAACAACAAGAAAATCAAACTGATTGAAGGAACTGAAATCTCAAAGGAAATTAACACTAATGAAGAGGAAACTAATCAAATGGAAACAGATAAAACAAAGCACAATCAAGAAGCAGAAGCGCCACAAGAAATAATGAAAATGATAAAGAGCGCCTTTTGGGAAAGCTTCATATATGGAATTAAAAAGAAGAGAAGTATCTTTTATTGGATAATACTTTAGACTTATATAGACTTGACTATGGAGGGGATTTAGTTGGATTGAACCTAGGGGTTGGTCATGTGCTAGATGGGTTCAAGCCACTGGATGCTTGGACAGTCAGGTGATATTGCTTGGTTACCATTCTCAGTATGTTGAACGGTATATTGGAAGGGGACTAAATCAGGCAATGGCTGCATGTTAAGTAGGTTGGCAGTAGCCAGAATGCTTGTACATCCAGATCCTTGACACACACCCCATTAAGGGGTTACTATGGTGCATCAGGAGGGGGCTTTGTTTTCACAGCTGCCGCCTGATGCTCCTGGAGCTGTTTACTAGTTGGAACCAGTCTGGTTGAGTGCTCTCCTTTACTGAGGCAGAGACAGTTTCTGTGGTATTTCTTGATGATTGGGTTTTTAGCACTTTGGATTTTACTAGGTAAGTGTTGTGCTCTGGTCTGTATTTGATGACTCTTCCTGGTCCCTGGTGTACTGAGTCTAGTTTCTTTCTGTTGCCAGCTAGAATCCAGACAGAGTAGTTGATGGGAAGTGGTTCCTCTTTGGAGGTTACCTTTTGTGTCTTGAGCCTCTTCATTTCTGCTATTTTAGCTTTGAGGCAGATGTGTTGTAGGTTTGGTGCTTGCTCTACTGTGGGAGGTTCCCTGGGTGGGATTTTTATCTAGGACTGTTTGTTACTGGTGATTACTTCTGGTTTTACCTGTAGGTTAGCTCAAACGGTGAATACCTGTCCCTTGGTTGGTGCAGACTTGGGATACTAGTAATGCATGTTTCACATATAGTGGCCATGTGTCTTTGACTTTGCCATCCATTATTTTCTCTAGGGTCCTGATAAGGGTGCCGGTGAGGTGTTCCACTCTACTGTTGGCCTGTGGCCTGTATGGAGAGGATGTGGAGTGTTTAATATTTTTAGATTTTAAGTTGTCATTTACTATGTGACCTAATAACTTGGTTGCTCCATCAGTTATGATATAGTCTAAGTGCTGTAGTCAGCTATGATTGCTTTTTTAATGAAACGGTTGATGGTTTCTGCTTTGTGGTCCTTTGTTGCCCAGCAGATGGGCCAGTGTGTGGCAAAGTCAATAGCTACAATTAAGAAACGTTGGTTTGTCTTTGTTTCTGGGAAGGGGCCTACTATGTCTATCCCCCAAACCTTAAATGGTTCAGGGTCTGGTACCAGGTCAACTGTTGGCTGAGGAGCCTTTGTACTGGTGTATTTCTTGCACACTGTGCACTTTTTCAGAACATCAACTATATCCTATTTGAGGTTAGGACACCATACTATCTCTTTTAATGTGAGGTATAGGTTGTTAGCCTTTGTATGACCTAGTTGGCGGTGATGTCTTAGTATGGTGTCAACTCTTTGTGCAAGTGGGATGTACGGGACATGTTTGTCACAAAAAATTTGGTATACAGTGCCATTTGATACATGAAAATACTTCTCATTTCTTACTAATGTATTGTGGGGCAGTTGATGTTTTGAGGGGTCTTTCCCTTTGGTTTTATACTCAGTGTTGAACAGGTTTGGCCAATCAGGGTCCAGGTGGTCCTCTCTAGGCTGGCATAGTCTACAGAGAGCATAAGCCATAACAAGCTCTGCCCCCTTTTTGTATTGGATGTCCAAATTAAGCTGTTCCAGCAAGGACATCCATTTGGCTTGTTGCTGTGCAAGTGTGTTCTGAGTTTTGATTTATATTAAGGATTTATGGTAAGTTAGTACTCGGACATTTAAAAAATCCCTCCAGATAAAATCTCCATTTCTTTCATGTGTGGTATATTGCTAGTGCTTCCTTATTGTGTATTGGGTATCTATGCTCAGTATTAGTTAGTTTTCTACTTTTGTAAAATACTGGCAGGAAGTCTTGCTGCCCTGGCTGGCAGATGCGCAGGACTGCGCCAAATGCGGTGCACTGGCATCTGACTCAAGCTCGTAGCACCCGTTATTATCAGGGTATTGCAAGATTGGTGCTTCAATCAAAGCTTTTTAAATATTTCAAAATTCTTGTCACATTCTGGTGTCAAGATGAATTTCTTTTTGGCATTACCCTTGGTTAATTCATTGATTGGTGTGGTTAGTTTTTCACATTCTTTGATGTATTTCCTTGGGTAAGCTACCATACCAAGAAAGCATCTAGCTTGTTTAACAGATGTGGGGCGTTGTATATTATTTAAGTCTTTAATTTTGTCTGGATCTGCTTTGATGCCACTGTCAGAGACATGTGGCCCAAGAACAGGAGTTCCTTTTCAATTAGTTGGCACTTACTTGGTTTTGCATAAATTTTGTGCTTTGCAAGTCAATTGAGTGTCTTGCGGACATGCATGAGGTGTTCCTCTTTTGTTTTTAATAATATGATGACATTGTCAAGGTAGCATAATGTATTTGAGAGACTATTTAGTGCTTGGTTTATCATAGTGATAAACATTGTGGGAGTGTTGGTCATCCCAAAGTTCATTACTCTTCATTCAAAGTATTCAAATTGCATACAGAACGTGGTTTTTGGTATGTCTTTTTTTACTTCAACTTGGTTGTACCCTGAGGTGAGGTTGATTTTGGAGAAAAATTTGGCACCTGAGAGTCTTACAAACAGATTCTCTATAAGTGGAAGAGAGTATTTATTCTTTACTGTGCTTGCATTTAGTGCTCTGTAGTCAGTTACTAGACGCAGAGTGCCTTCCTTTTTCTTTACAAAGAATACTGCTGCCCCTCATGGGAATTCAGAAGGGCAAATGAAGCCTTTAGCTAAGTTGTCCTCAATGTGTGTCTTGAGGGCTTAAGTCTCCATGGGGGAGATTCTGTAGATGGGTGCAGGTTTGGGCATGGCTTTGCATAGGTCAATGCCATGTTTGACCTCCTGTTTGGGGGGTAGCTTGGTGAGTTCTTTCTTTGAATACATGGGTGTATTCATTTAGGAGTGCCATGAGTTCTGGGAATTGGATCTTTTGTGTTGGTATGTTATTGAATTCAGTGTACCTCATTATATGGAGGGTGCTATCTTTGGTTAGATGTTTTGAGTCATCTTGGTTTATGACCTGGACAAATACTGTGTCTCTTAGAATGAAGTCATTGGGTTCTTTGAGGATGTTGAGTTGATTCTGTTGCGTTTGATGGTCATGGTTTTTGTTTTTTGACATATGCTGGGGTTCACTTGGATGAACCAGTCCATGCCTGCTTTAATGTTGTAGTTTATGTTGTTCATGATAAGTCCCTTGATGGACGTTTGTATGCCTTGGAGGTCAATTCTGAAGAGAGTTGTTTTGCCTTTGAGTAGAACCTTTGATTTTTCTGTCATTCTGGCGTATTTGAAGTTGGATTTGACAACTGGCATTTTGCATTTGGTTACAAAAGGTTTGCTAACCATAGTGTGTTGTGCACCAGAGTCAAACAAAGTTTTATGTGTATGTAATTTTTAAGTGCATGGGTAGACAAGAAGTTGTGAGTGATCTTTATTTTTACGTTCATAATAACAGAGGATTGTGGGACATGTGGGATGCGAGCAGAAAAGTTTGTGCCTTGGTACAATTCTTGTCATGTTGGGGGAGACAGGGGCGCTTAAGCCTGTTCCCCCTCCTTTTTTCCCTGTTCTTCTGTTTTGAGACCTTCAAGGTCAGAGATTTTGGGGTCAGATTGATAGCAGGTTGCTACTTCAGCATTGTTAACCTTGGCGGTGCCCTCTTTCTTGTACAGGAGCAGTTTGTACTTTGGCTGTGATTGTCATTGTTGCGATTGGAGTTGCTGTTGCTATGGTTTGTATTTTGGCGTTTATTGCCATTGTAGTTTTCTCTTCCATTGCTTTTTGAGGAGCAAATGCCGTTGTATGCAGCATATTCCATGTTTGCAGGTTTTTCTGCGTGCCTTTATTCTGCAATGAGTGCGGGCATGAAGGTATTAGCCTCTGGGCGGATGAGGGCAGCAACAGAGGGTTTAATTCTGTTGATGAATGATGCTCTGGTATGTACGTTATCAACTTGTTCTGGGTTTTGGATTTTGCAATATATTCTCTTGAATTTGTTGGCATAAGCTGCAAAAGTGGTCTTTTGAGGAAGATCACTGAGCTGTATTGCAATGTCTTGGAGTGATTTGGTGACACAGAAATTGTGCGTGATGTCTGCTATAAACTCTTCCCAGTTTTCAAGCTGTTCATCAGTTGGGAGCCAACCCAGGTGACAAACCAGTTAGCTGCAGCCTTGTACAAGCGCTTGCTGGCTTCCTGGACCTATTTTGCATGGGGGATGCAGCTGGCGCGGAGTTTAGTGGCTGAGTGGTCTAGCCAGTTGATGATGTTTTCTTTGTTTTTATCAAAGAATTTGTCAATACCAATGTATTTGGTGTTTTTAACTTTACCTGTGATAGGTGGTTCTGTGTTTGTTTGTGGTTGAAGAGAGCAACTCTATTGAATAATCTTGGAGCATGATTTGGGCATGACCAGACCTTCAAATATGGTGCATCACCTAGGTATATTTTTGTCAATGTTGTGGGCGCGGAAGTACGTTTTCCAGGTCTCCTGGGATGTGGCCTGGTTGAGTACACAAGCAAAGGTGGGCAGGTTTTGGTCAGTCATTTTCTCTCTCATGGGCTTGGTCAAAAAACCGTAGCTGCTACCAGTGATAAAGAGCGCCTTTTAGGCAAGCTTCAAATACGGAATTAAGAAAGAAGAGAAGTATCTTTTATTGAATAATACTTTAGACTTATATAGACTTGACTGTGGCGGGGATTTAGTTTGATCAAACCTAGGGTTGATCATGTGCTAGATGGGTTTGAGCCACTGGATACTTGGACAGTCAGGTGGTATTACTTGGTTACCATTCTTGGTATGTCAAACAGTATATTGGAAGGGACTAAATTGGGCAATGGCTTGATGTTAATTAGGTTGGAGGTAGCCAGAATGCTTGTACATCCAGACCCTCAACAAAAACAAACAAATGAAAATCAAGAGGAAACACAAGTAGCACAAAAAATAAGGAAGATCAAGCCCAGGAAATCAAATGAAGAGCAGTTACGCTCATGAAGTTTGCTGAAGGAACGCCTGTGGCTGAGGGGACTGCAGGGGAAACAATCAGTAAGTCTTTTTATGTTTTACTTAATTTTTATGTTCTAACTAGGAATGGGGACAAGGTTGCTAAAGTGGCGGCCTTTACGCCCAGTTGGTTTTACGGGGGTTACCAATCACTGGTACCCCTGTAAAGCAAATAAATTAAAATGAAATAAATAAAATAGTTCAAATGAACATGAATATTTTTGCAAATATTGAAGAAAAAAACAAGGAATACTTACCACCTGTGGGGGCTTGCTGTGAGTTAGGGAAGCCTACAAGTTAGTTGGTACAATCAACTTTAAGGAAATGAATGAAATTCAAGGGAATATCAAGATGAAGTTTAATGAATATATTTACAAATTCTGTGAACAATTCTCATTTGCAAACATAAATAAATATGAATTTTTTTTAAATATGTTGTGAATGCCGCCATTCACCATGTTTCAATTTTGCCTTCTTTGGGTTATTTTGATGACAAATCCCTCTCTTTTGCTTTTGCCCTTCAAAATGAGGCTGGCTCCAAATTAGAAAATACAATTGTTTGGTTTCTTGATTCTGTGCAACTCACTTGCCCCACTCATGCTTGTGGTGAGTGAGCCTACTGTCCATATACTGTTTTATGGTAAAGCTACACATTCATATAATTCCAATCTTTATACCCAATAAAATTTAAGTTCTATTCACATTTTTTTCTTGTGTCTTCACGTACTTTGGCGCCTCTCTAGCCACGTCTAGCAGAAATTATTCATTCAGGGCCATAAGGTAATCACATAGCCTTCCCTGCCATCTAACCAAGACTCAGTACAAATCCAATCATAAGGTTATGGTTTCCTGTTGTGACTCTCTGCCATGCCTCAGATTACAACAAAATGATGTTCACTACAGGGGCTGTAAGCCCCTCAGTTATCCCATTTGCAACCACGTTTTCAGGACCTTCACCTCCTCCCATACAAGAGCCAACTTTGCCTGAAATTACCAGTCCTCCTATTGATGAAGACATTGCTGACCCTCCTATTGTCCCTGCTGTGCTGAACCTCAGGAGTGGTCCCCGCCTAGTGGCCTACCCTTTGGGTACCCCTGAATTAGAACAAGTCATGGCAGTAGCCCTTGGGTTAGACTGTTATTAGGCCATCCCTTGCTCCAGCTTCAGTTCATCTGAGCAGAATACTACAAATTGATTGTAGCTCCACACTTTCCACAGCATCTCCTCTCAGCAGCTGGCTCTGCTGAGCTCTTATTGTCATCCTTTGTACAACCTGCCTTAGCCCATCATCAAATGGTGTTATGGCTCCACATTCAGGAGATTTCATCTCTATAAGCAGCCGTCACTCATCACTGGGATCAGTTTGCGGCCTACCAGAAGTGGATTCACTCCCTGTTCTCCTTGGTATCAGACAATCAGCACAACTCTGTCACCTGCCAAACCTGATTGGTCAATTCCATCAAAAAAATTTGTCAGTCCATCCCTGAGTATGTCAGAGAGTGTCTACATGAGTTTCACCAGTTGGAACAGCCCTGTTGCGCCCAAGTAGATTCCACTCCAAACGCCTATCTCACCTATTTTGAACAACTTGTGCAGCAACTCAACAAGTTCAGTTCTTACTGCTTTGATCAATTACAGCAAGTAGCTGTTCTTGCTGCAAAAGGGCGCTGCAAACTTGGCAAGGAATTTGATCAAAAAAGAGCTGCTACTGCTGCTACCATTGCCAAACTCCAGACTCAAGTAAATGAACTATCTATCTCCAAATCATATGCCCTGATTTCTCCTCCATCTGATGAGTTAGTGGACAGAGAACAGAGACTATGGGATGCTATTCAAGAGCTAAAAGCATCCACCTGCAGTCAATATTGCCCTACCAAGCCCCTTAGCCTGATCCCTAAGTGCTTGCTCCAACAACTCAGGTTGCTGACTTACAACAAGAGGTTGCTACCTTGCATGAGGTGATGACGTCTGTTGTTAGTCCAACTGGGGTTGCTTGTGAAGATGGCTGTTGCCCTGGCTTGTCAGGATCCCCTGCATTCACTGTGCTAGAGAGTTGATAGCTCTAGCCAATGATGTGGACCATTTGAAAAAATACAACTCTGAGCTTGATAAAGAAATACAAGAAATGAGTGATTTAATTAATTCAGTGAATGAAGGGTTTGCCCCTTGCCTTTTGGTGGGTCTGTCTCTTACATCATGACTGGCTGAACTGTCCTTGGTAGTAACTGCACAGGGTCAGCACCTAAGTGTTACTGAGCGGCAGACCACCCTAGCTAATAATACGGGCATCTGCACTGCTGAAACCTTGACTACCCTTGATGAAAGTGTTCACCATCTATGGGCCAGACAGCCCCCCATCAAGTCTAAAGCAGAATTCTCCCCATGCATAAATGTACTTGATAGTAACAATAGTGGCCCAACTCCAGAAGCACACTTCAAGCCTATCTTTAAGCAAGTCTTTGACCCCAAAACCTTGACCATTGCAGCTTTCCTAACTATCTATGAAACTGCCATGAGAAGAGCCTCAGATGAGGTCAAGAAGGAACACATTCTAACCTGTCTGCACCTGACCTGTCAAGAGTAGTAGTGACAGAGCTGCCCACCATTGAGACCTGTGAAGATATGAAGCAGCTTCTGATCAACAAATTTGGTGGTGAACTTAATCTGGAAGTGAAGAAGGACTCCTTCATGCACATTGCTTTCAAGCCAAAGGAGACCCTAGCATAATTTGCAGATAGATTCTACATGGAAGGACAACAACTGATCACAAGCCGTCAGTTGACTGCACATGAAGCATACATGGCTTGCGCTCAAGCCCTCAAGGTTAACCAGCTCCTGTGTCTTCACTTCAAGGCCCATAAAGCTATGCTTTCTTCCATGAAGAGCATAAAGACACTGTTGCAGGATATACACCTTACTCATTCTGGGGCAGTTGTGCAGGAGAATTGCGCCACCTCTACCTCTGATTTGTCTTCACGTGGCCCATGTATCCTTACCATGAACTTGCAGAATCCTCCTAGATGCTAAGGTTACCATAAGTGCGGCCAAATAGGTCACCACTCTCAAGTCTTTACCTATCCTTGGGTTGAAGGATCTGATCCCAAGGAGCAGGCGGGAAAAGAACAGTCAACCTAGAGGAAGAGATGCTCTTGGTTGACAATCCTTCCCAGTCTTCTCAATTCCCCCCTCCATAGCAGACTCTGAGCCTGCTGACACTGAGGCTCCTCCCATTCTTCTGCTATTCCACAACATCTCTGATGACTCTGACATGGACAATTCTGATATAGAAGATCCTGACACCTATGGGTATTCAGTCCTGGCCGTCCCTGAAACTATTTCAGTCCCTTATAAGCTATTTTCTGGGAAAACTACAACAACTGCCAAGCCTCTTCCTGAAACCAAAGAGGTTGTCTCTTGCCCATACCTCACTCAAGCCAAGATATCTCCCATGCTTGTTGAATCTTCCAAAAAAGCTGCTGAGGTTGCTGATGCTGTTATAAAAAATGTCTCAGTCTTGCTTCCTCTCCAGACGGTCTATAAGAAATTCCTGGGCCTAAGGTGAATGATTGAAAAGTGGGATAAAGAACTGGCAGAAGCCCAAGACATTCTGGCTGTCCTCCCTCCATTTGGTTGTACTACCACTTATGTAGCAATATCCATCCAAAAAGTGAAGATTAAGGCTGTCTTAGACACTTGGTCTCCTGTTAATGTTGTCTCCTCAAAGCTTGTCAAGAAGCTCACACTTGCCCCTGACTTTAACTATCACCAGTTGTATGGCACAGCTGGGCTATCTATGACTTGCACTATAGGAGTTTATTCTGCTCTTCCCATGCATTTTGGCAAGCTACTCTTGGCCCTGCCTGCCGTTGTCTTGGAGAATGAGAGCTATGACCTCCTAGTTGGTACTCAATTCCTTAGGGAATAAAAATGGGATCATCAACTTGAAGGACGGCTACCTCTCTATCTTAGGGTATGAGGTTCTTTTAATCTTTGAAGAGCAATTTAAAGTTCCCAGGAAGCGCCTCAAGACATGTGCCTTAGAATATCCCACAGGTGTTTTCACTTTAAAATACTGTACCCATTCTACCAACATTAAGTGTCCTCCTATGTCTTGCCCAGCGTCTGAAGGGATTCCTCTTTTGGCCACTTCCACTGTAATCATTCCCCCTGGATCTCAGGCTATCCTAGACTCCCAAATATTGGTTGAGCTACCTGAGTGTACGTTCCTAGATTTATACTCTCCTCCCTTGCTAGGACGCAACAAACCATATCTCTATCCAGGAATCTTGAATGTCTTTCATAAAAACCCTGTTCAACTGAGGGTTGCCAACTTAACTGCTCCCCCCATACATGTGTCTAGAGGGCAGGTTGTTGGCTATGGCAAGTTATTGAATGCAGCTGATGTCCTATCACTACATCCCTTTGGTAAATTCCAGGACTTTAACCTACCTGAGGATGAGCCCCAAGTCCTATCATTGTTCACTGTTCAAGACTTCCTGCAACTATCCCCAGTTTAACAGAAAGAGGTGCTTGACCTACTGGATCAGTTTTCAGATATCTTTGCTATAGATAGCACTGATTATGGTCTATCCAAAGGTGTCATTCACCAGATTGATACTGGTGATGCTCCCCCCTTTTGCGCTAAACCCTACCACCACAGTCAAGTAGAGGATGCTCAGGTGTCTAAAGAGCTCAAGCAACTTCTAGATGCTGGACTGCTTGCTCCTTCCCAAAGTCCATGGGCCTCCCCCTTACTCATACTAAAAAAGAAGGACGGAGGTCATCATATTGTGATGGACTACCAACAACTGAATTCCTTAACCAAAAAGAATTCCTACCCCTTACCATGCATTGATGATGCTCCCCGCTGCCTTGGGGGCTCCAAGTTCTTCTCTGCCATGGACCTAGCCTATGTATACTGGCAAGTTGATCTCTCTCCCAAGGATAGACAGAAGACTGCACTCATCACTTCCAAATGATTGTTTGAGCCTACACAAATTCCGCAAGGACTCTGCAATGCTCCAGCTACTATCCAGCGCGCCATGGACTCCATCCTCTGTGATTTGAAGCTCTCGTGTGTCCTAGTGTACTTAGATTATATAACTGTCTTTAGTGCTACCTTTACCAACCACCTGGCTCATCTCAAGGAAGTATTAATAAAGAGTCAAGAAGCTGGACTTAAGTTAAAGCCATCTAAGTGTGCCTTCTTCAAGGAACGCCTCAAATTCTTGGGGCATGAGGTGACTCAGACAGGAATTCACCCCATGACTAAGAAAGTTGAGGCCATTGAAAAAATTCTTCCACCCACCAACCTTCAAGAAGTCCAAGTCTTTCTAGACAGGATGGGATACTACAGAAAATTTATCCCTGATTTTTCTGACACTATCAAACCCTTGGTCCAGCTGCTGCGTAATGTCCCTTTTGAATGGACCGCCAGCCAGCAACAAGCCTTTAAAACTCTCAAACAAAAACTCAAAGAGGCTCCCATCCTAGTATATCCTGACTACAATAAGGAATTCATCCTATATACTGATGCTAGTGACCTAGCCATTGGAGCTATCTTGGCTCAATTAGATGATAAAGTGTGGATCACCCTGTGGCTTATATCTCTTGTGTCCTGAATAAGCATGAGAAGAATTACAGTGTAACAGAGAAAGAGTGCCTTGCTGTGCTGAATGCTGTCAAGCAGTTCTGCCATTACTGTGATGGTTCCAGGTCTAACCAGTCAAACTTACCATTATCTTGCCCTTGACTCTTATTAATGTTACCTTCCTGTGACAAAGCTTTGAGGAGCTTTGACTCCAGGGAGGCAATTTTATGAGACAACACTTTATTGTCATCCTGCCAACACGCCATAATTTCAACACTCTTCTCTCCCCTACTTCTTAAGGCCTCAATTTCACAATTGGCTCTGTCCTTTGCCTGTTGTAAAATTTCATCTAACCCTAACAGCAAGTTCCAGGAGTCCCATATAAAAACTCAGTTTCCTTGTGCAGGGGTTCCCTCTTTGGTAAAAAAGTCAGAATATAGTTCTTCAAAAGCCACTTTCACTCCTACCAAAGATTCCTCAGGTGCTATCTTAGAGACCTCCTGACTTGCCCAAGCTTCCTTGAGTGAACTGGTAGGGACTTCCTTCCTAGCAGCAGCAGTTTCTACAAAAAGCACTCCAAATTTTGCTCTTTCAAATGATAGTAAAGAAGACATGATAATTAAAAAGCAGTTGAGGGGAAAGTGTCAAAATCAACAATATATCTTTATTACAGTTAAATTGTTTTTGCTTATATACCATTTGGGGTATATTCAGCTGAAAACCTCTTTGGTCCCAGAATCAATCTATGATTTGTATCACGTGGTCCATGACATTTAATTCATCCAAACCTGGATCTTTACCTAAAAGATCTCCTGTAATTCTCAGCCTATGAGAATTAACCTACAATGAGAATGAGTCACCTGACGCCATTCATCTCAATATATCAATTTGGCATGGAGCTTCCTCAGCTCCCAGCGCCAAAACCCTGTGGAATATACACATTCCAAAACTCAGCTATCAATGTTCCAACTGGGAACCAGCTGATCAATCCTAAATACCTAGACGCCATTGCCTTTATTTGGTTATCTTTGCATTAAATGGGTTTTTGCACTAAACTGGTTTTTGCATTAAACCCCATTAAAATGCTTTGAAACTCAAACCAGGCGCCACTGCAGCGCTTTACAAATCAATTAGGCGGTGCAGCGTCACTTCTAACCTAATTAATTTGCTAAAACAGCGCTTTTAACCCAAATTTGGGGGTTTACTTTTGATTAACCTTAACCAAACTTCTTGACACAGTCAAGGCAATTAACCAATATAATTAAATCCTCATTAATTATATTCCCATGTATTTATTAATTAATTTCCCTGGTTAATTAAATTGTTTTTGAGATGCCTAGTCTCCAAGATTGATTCAGCCAATCTTGCCTTCTGTTCTTTTATTGAATATAGATACTAAGTTTTCAGGAATCTTTATCTAAAGAATTCCAGCCAAACCTATCTACATAAAAGAAACAGCAAAAACAGAGCAACTTTATATCTTGGAGTATTATTTGGCTAAACACTTAACAGTGACTGTCATATGGTCACAAGGCCCCTTCCTTCTCTTTGGGGGAATCAGCCTCATCTTCCCGGACCTTTATTAGCTCTAATTCCCCATGGAATAGCTTAAGGAATTGAGGATGAACACAGGACTATTCTTCTCCTAGGGCAGCTCCAACTCCTTGAACTAGGTAGTTTGGCCCTGGACTAACCAAGATAATCTTCATAGGACATACCCATCACTGAAGACCTCTTCTTGGGTGTTTTTCTAGGCGCCTTTGATCAAACCATACCAGAACTACAGCCTGGAAATAATCACAGGAAAGTACTCCAGGCTTTGAGTTCCACTTGGGGTCCATGTCTCTCTCAAACCCGCTCTCCTTTACTCCTAGCCTTGGCAAATAACTTCTGCATCTCAACTGCATGTTCTTCTACGGCGTCTTCATAGGAATTCTTTTCCAGGAACTCCCATTGACCAACCTTATTGCTTGTTGTAGTTTCCTGGCCATACAACATCCAAAACAGAGAAGCCCCAGTAGCACCATGAGGCATTGTACGGTATGCCATGACACTCATTACCAGGTGATCTTTCTAATGGGTTGTGACTCCGTCAGCCAATTTCTCCATGATGTGCTTCAGTGTTCCAATGGTTCTTTTGGCTAAACCATTTTTCTTGGGATGATATGGGGCTGAGATTAAATTTTAGAAATTACCCATTTTAAGCATTCCTTAGTCAATGCTGGTCCTACAGAAGGTGGTCCATTATCAGTTAGAACCTTCTCAGGACAACCATGCTATGCTATTATTTCTTCCTGGAGAAACTTAGCAATTACAATGCTTATTTCTTTGGTCAGTGCTCAAACTTCTACCCATTTTGTAAAAGAATCAACAGCCACCACAGAGTATTTCTTCTTATACTTGCTAATGTAATATGACCTCTATCCATTGAGACCAACTCAAAAGGATAATGTGACATCCCTGATTTGAGCTGCACCTTGGATTTTGCCGCTGAGAATTTATGCAAATATCACATTCTTGCAAAATCTGAAGGACTGTAGCTCTCATCTCTGACCACCAGTACCAAGCTTTCACTGCTTACCATAGCTTCTCATATTGGAGGTGACCTCCCCATTTCACATGGAGATCTCTGACCACTTGTAGGCGCTTGGAATTTTCTACATAAATCATATTCCTTGATAAAATTTCCCAGGGCTTCTTGCGTCTCAATATCTCCGCAGGCCAACAGTGCTTGGGACAATAAGCCAGGAATATGATTTTCCAACCCTGGATGGTAGATGATATCATAATCATATCCAGAGAGCTTCTCTGCATACAATTGCATTTTGCCTTGTAAGTCTTCCTTTGTCCAAACTGCTCTCAACACCGCGTGATCAGTGACAATAATAAATGTCATTCCTAGGAATATGTTCTAAAATGTTCCACTGCCCATACTATTGTCAGGCTCTGGATATACAGGCATTCTGGCTACCGCCAATCTACTTAACATCCAGCCATTGCCCAATTTGGTCCCCTTCCAATAAACCGTTTGACATACTGATAATGGTAACCAAACAATATCACCAGACTGTACAAGTATCCAATGGCTTGAACCCATCTTGCACATGACCAACCCCTAGGTTCAATCAAAAAAAAACCCGCCACAGTCAAGTCTATATAAGTCTAAAGTATTATCCAATAAAATATACTTCTCTTCTTTCTTACTTCCATATTTGAAGCTTCCCTAAAAGGCCCTCCTTATCACTTGTAGCAGCTATGGTTTTTTACCACACCCATGAGAGAGAAAATGAAAGACCAAAACCCGCCCACCTTTGCTCACATACTCAACCAGGCCACATCCCAGGAGATCTTGAAAACGTACTTCCGCGCCCATAACATCAGAAAATTTACCTAGTGGATGCACTGTATTTGAAGGTCTGGTCATACCCAAAGCATGTGCAAAGATTATTCAATACAGTTGCTCTCTTTAACCACAAACAAACGCACAACCACCTATCACATGTGAAGTGATCAACACCAAATACATTGGTATTGACAAGTTCTTTGGTAAAAATAAAGAAAAAGTCATCAAATGGCTAGACCACACAGCTTCCAAACTCTGCGCCAGCTGCATCCCCCACAAGAAATAGGTCCAGGAAGCCAGCAAGCGCCTGTACAAGGCCGCAGCTAACTGGTTTGCCACCTGGGTTGCCTCACAAACTGACAACCAGCTTGACAACTGGGAAGAATTTAAAGCGGACATCACGCACCATTCCTGTGTCAGCAAGTCCCTCCAAGGCATTGCAATACAGCTCAGCAATTTTCCTCAGAAGACCACTATTGCAGCTTACGCCAAGGAATTCAAGGAAATATGTTGTAAAATCCAAAACCCAGCACAAGCTGATAACGTACATACCAGAGCCTCATTCATCAACAGAATGAAACCCTCTGTTGCTGCCTTCATCCGCCCAGAGGCCAACACCTTCATGCCCGCACTCATTGCAGAATAAAGGCACGCAGAAAAACCTGCAAACATGGAATATGCTGCATACAACGGCATTTGCTCCTCAAACAGCAATGGCAGAGAAAACTCCAATTGCAATAAACGCCAAAATACCAACCATAGCAACAGCAACTCCAATTGCAACAATGACAATCACAGCCAAAGTAAAAACTGCTCCCATACAAGAAAGAGGACACTGCCAAAGTTAATAATGCGGAAGTAGCAACCTGCTATGAATCTGACCCCACATTCTCTGACATTGAAGGTCTCAAAACAGAGGAACAGGGAAAAGAGGAGGAGGAACAGGCTTAAGCGCCCCTGTCTCCCCCCAACATGACAAGAATTGTACCAAGGCACAAACTTTTCTGCTTGCATCCTACATGTCCCACAATCCTCTGTTATTATGAACGTAAAAATAAAGATCACTCACAACTTCTTGTCTACCCATGCACTTAAAAATCACATACACAAGAAATTTTGTTTGGCTCTGGTGCATAACACACTATAGTTAGCAAACTATTTTTAACCAAGTACAAAATACCAGTTGTCAAATCCAACTTTAAATACACCAGAATGGCAGACAAATCAAAGGTTCTACTCAAAGGCAAAACAACTCCCTTCAGAATTGACCTGCAAGGCATACAAACGTCCATCAAAGGACTGGTCATGAACAACATAAACTACAAAATTGTAGCAGGCATGGACTGGTTCACCCAAGTGAACCCCAGCATATGTTGGAAAAAAAACCATGACCATCAAACGCAACAGAATCAACTTCAACATCCTCAAAGAACCCAATGACCTAATTCTAATAGACACAGTATTTGTCCAGGTCATAAACCAAGATGAATCAAAACATCTAACCAAAGATAGTACCCTCCATATAATGAGGTACACTGAATTCAATAACATACCAACACAAAATATCCAATGCCCAGAACTTGTGACAATCCTAAATGAATACACCCATGTATTCAAGGAAGAACTCACCAAGCTACCCCCCAAATGGGAGGTCAAACATGGCATTGACTTATGTAAAGCCATGCCCAAACCTGCACCCCTCTACAGACTCTCCCCCATGGAGACCCAAACCCTCAAGACACACATTGAGGACAACTTAGCTAAAGGCTTCATTTGCTCATCTGAATCCCCATGGGGGGCAGCAGTATTCTTTGTAAAGAAAATGAAGGCACTCTGCGTCTAGAGCTGACTACAGAGCACTAAATGCAAGCACAGTAAAGAATAAATACCCTCTTCCACTTATAGAGGATCTTTTTGCAATATTTTCAGGAGCCAAATTTTTCTCCAAATTTGACCTCACCTCAGGTTACAACCAAGTTGAAGTAAAGGAAAAGGACATAGCAAAGACTGTGTTCTGTACGCAATTTGGATCCTTAAAATGTAGAGTAATGAACTTTGGGATGATCAACACTCCCACAATGTTTGTCACTATGATGAACAAAGCACTAAATATCCTCTCTAATACATTATGCTACCTTGACAATATCATCATATTCTTAAAAACAAAAGAGGAATACCTCACGCATGTCCGCAAGACACTCAATTGACTTGCAAAGCACAAAATTTATGCAAAACCAAGTAAGTGCCAACTTATTGAAAAGGAACTCCTGTTCTTGGGCCACATGTCTCTGAAAGTGGCATCAAAGCAGATCCAGACAAAATTAAAGCCATAATTAATATACAACACCCCACATCTGTTAAACAAGTTAGATGTTTTCTTGGTATGGTAGCTTACCTAAGGAAATACATCAAAGACTGTGGAAAACTAACTGTACCAATTAATGACCTAACCAAGGGTACTGCCAAAAAGAAATTCATCTGAACACCAAATTTGACAAGAATTTCCAACTATTAAAACAAGCTTTGATCAAAGCACCAATCTTGCAATACCCTAATAATAACAGGCGCTACAAGCTTGAGTCAGATGCCAGTGACACCGCCATTGGCGCAGTCCTGCGCATCTGCCAGCCAGGGCAGTAAGACTTCCTGCCAGTATGTTACAAAAGCAGAAAACTAAATAATACTGAGCAGAGATACCTGATATAAAATAAGGAAGTGCTAGCAATATACCACGCATGAAAGAAATGGAGATGTTATCTGGAAGGACATTCAAGTGTCCGAGTTCTAACTGACCATAAATTCTTAATATATTTCAAAACTCAAAATGCACTTGCACGGCAACAAGACAAATGGATGTCCTTGCTGGAACAGCTCAGTTTAGACATCCAATATAAAAGGGTGGCAGAGCTTATCACGGCTGATGCTCTCTTTAGACTATGCCAGCCTAGAGAGGATCACCCTGACCACCTGGATCCTGAATGGCCAAACCTGTACAACACTGAGTATAAAACCAAAGGGAAAGACCCTGCAACACATCAACTGACCCATGATACATTAGTAAGGAACAAAAAGTATTTCCACATATCAAATGGCACTGTATACCAAATTATTTGTGACAAACATGTCCCGTACATCCCACTTGCACAAAGAGTTGACACCATACTAAGACATCACCGCCTACTAGGACATACAAAGGCTAACAACCTATACCTCACATTAAAAGAGATAGTATGGTGGAGCAACCTCAAACAGGATATAGTTGATGTTCTGAAAAAGTGCATACTTTATAAATACACCAGTATATAGGCTCCTCAGCCAACGTTCAACCCAGTACCAGACCCTGAACCATTCAGGGTTTGGGGACTGGAGGTAGTGGGCCCCTTCCCAGAAACAAAAACAAACCAACATTTCTTGATTGTAGCTATTGACTTTGCCACACGCTGGCCCATCTGCTGGGCAACAAAGGACCATAAAGCAGAAAACATCAACTGTTTCATTAACAAAGCAATCATAGCCAACTACGGCACTTCAGACTACATCATAACTAATGGAACAACCGAGTTATCAGGTCACATAGTAAATGACAACTTAAAATCTAAAAACATTAAACACTCCACAACCTCTCCATCAGACCACAGGTCAACGGCAGAGTGGAATGCCTCAACGGCAGCCTTATCAGGACCCTAGAGAAAATAATGGATGGCAAAGCCAAAGACACATGGCCACTATACGTGAAACATGCATTATTAGTATCCCAAGTCTACACCAATCAAGGAACAGGCTATTCACCGTTTGAGCTAACCTACGGGTACAAGCTGGAAATAATCACCCATAACAAGCAACCATACATAAAGATCCCCCCAGGGAAACCCCCACAGTAGAACAAGCGCCAAATCTACAACACATCTGCCTCAAAGCTAAAATAGCAGAAATAAAGAGGCAAAACACAAAAGGTAACCTCCACAGAGGAACCACTTTCCATCAACTCCCCTGTCTGGATTCTAGCTGGCAACAGAAAGAAACTAGACTCAGTACACCAGGGACCAGGAAGAGTCATCAATTACAGACCAGATCACAACACCTATCTAGTAAAATTCCAAAGTGCTAAAAACCCAATTATCAAGAAATATCACAGAACCTGTCTCCGCCTCAGTAAAGGAGAGCACTCAACCAGAAAGGTTACAACTAGTAAACAGCTCCAGGAGCATCAGGCAGCAGCCGTGAAAACAAAGCCCCCTCCTGATGCACCAGAGTAGCCCTTTAAGGGGGTGTTGAGGGTCTGAATGTACAGGCATTCTGGCTACCGCCAACCTGCTTAACATCCAGCCATTGCTCAATTTGGTGCCCTTCCAATATACTGTTCAACATACCAAGAATGGTAACCAAGCAATATCACATGACAATCCAAGTATCCAGTGGCTCAAACCCATCTTGTACATGACCAATCCCTATGCTTGATCCAACTAAATCTCTGCCACAGCCCAATCTATATAAGTCTAAAATATTATCCAATAAAATATACTTCTCTTCTCTCCTAATTCCATATTTGAAGCTTCACCCAAAAGGCGCTCCTTATCACCATTAAGGAATCTTTTAATAGTTACATGTATCAGTTTGCTGATGGAGAGTATCCTAATATTGACATTCCCTTAGTTACTAATTGTTCCTTATTAAATACTTTGTTTTATCTCCTTTGTTTAGGATTCTTAAACTCTATCACACCTTTTGTAACCCAGTACAAGTTTTTAACAGGATTCTGTAAATTATATTACAGACTGTACCTACCTTTTTATACCTTCTGAATCTTAACCCTAATGCTTTACACACTTTAGTTTACAACCTTGCACCATTATGGGCAAGACCTTACAGCTTGGCGCATTAGTAGGATCAAGCCTCCCCTTCCCATCCAGGCAAATATTCAGCAGGTATCTTGCTCCTCCTAATTGACTCACTACAACGACATAATTTCTGATATCTTGATAGAGATGACTATCTAGTTCCTAAATATTTCCCTGTGTAGCTCTGCTAATACAGAACAGCTATGACAGGCTTGTAACCTCAGACTTTTTGTCACCAAACTATTGGCCTGAGCCAGCTTTCTGCAGCCCATTTTGGTGCCATACTTTTTTTCTGGGGTGAGTTGGGTGTCTTTGGATATCCAGGGTCCGTCATAGTTTGTTAGATTTTTTTGAGGCCCACTAGCCATCAAATTAGATTTATTGTTTATCTGGAGTAAAAAAATGTGACTGTGTAACCTACCATATCAATTTATGTACCAGCTCTGAAGCAAAGTTTGTCTAAGCAGTCAGCTTTTTTTATAGAGATGGTTCTTTATCAATCAGGGATTCTATATATGTTAAGGCTGAAACCATTTTATCAGACCAGTTGGTTTGAGAGGTGAGTTCAAGCTTACCTGGTTCATGGTTTTTAAAAACCATTTCATATCTATCCAGTATGAAATCTTTCAGCAGAACTTTTTGCCCAATAAAAAATGAGACCAATACTGTAAATTCAGAACCTAAATGTAAAAATGCAGGATTGTCAAATCCTTGGTCCAAATTTTGAATCACTTTTGCGGGCAACTCAGCTGAGTGAAAAATAAAATATTTAATAAAACCAACCATTTAATTTGACTTTTTTGATTTATTTAAATTGGCAAATTTCAAATCCCTTGAGCAGATAACTCAACTAACAAAAGTCAAAACACAGCAAACAAATGTGGGATACATGAATCAGAAATGCGGGATTCTAATGTACAATTTGAGATTTCCTGTATGTCAAACAAATCATAGACATCATGTAAAAATTAACAAATATGAAATTGTGGGATTGTTAAATCCAAGAACCAAATTTCAAATCACTTTTGAATTTCACTAGTAAAATCAGATATTAAATGCAGGAACTAGAATCCAAATTTAATGTACAGTAAGAAACTAGGACAAATCAGTCCAAATAAAGAAGCTCCACTCTGGATAAAATCAAATGAAAAATTCAATCTCAACAACCATGTTTAGACATGAAATTAAGTGAAATGTAAAATTGTCTAAACTGGAAATGATGTAATATTCTGCACTCTTAATCACTAATATAGCTACTACAAAACCATATATCATTATATGGTTTTGTAGTAGCTATATTAGTGATTAAGAGTGCAGAATATTACATCATTTCCAGTTTAGACAATTTTACATTTCACTTAATTTCATGTCTAAACATGGTTGTTGAGATTGAATTTTTCATTTGATTTTATCCAGAGTGGAGCTTCTTTATTTGGACTGATTTGTCCTAGTTTCTTACTGTACATTAAATTTGGATTCTAGTTCCTGCATTTAATATCTGATTTTACTAGTGAAATTCAAAAGTGATTTGAAATTTGGTTCTTGGATTTAACAATCCCACAATTTCATATTTGTTAATTTTTACATGATGTCTATGATTTGTTTGACATACAGGAAATCTCAAATTGTATATTAGAATCCCGCATTTCTGATTCATGTATCCCACATTTGTTTGCTGTGTTTTGACTTTTGTTAGTTGAGTTATCTGCTCAAGGGATTTGAAATTTGCCAATTTAAATAAATCAAAAAAGTCAAATTAAATGGTTGGTTTTATTAAATATTTTATTTTTCACTCAGCTGAGTTGCCCGCAAAAGTGATTCAAAATTTGGACCAAGGATTTGACAATCCTGCATTTTTACATTTAGGTTCTGAATTTACAGTAAGTAAAAAAATTAAACACTTAAAAGCAAGGATATAAATATATTTTACATAGGAAAATAGCCTTTTTTCTGATTAAAGTACTTTTAAGCTAATAAAACTTATATTCCACCCTTTTAAATGATAATGAGTAGCCTAAAATGTTACAAAAGTAGCAACTTCAAAGCCCCAGGCAGGAATCAAACCCGCTCCTAGCCGCCAGGTAGGGCAAGCAGGCAGGGGAGATTTTCCTGCACCTAGATTTGCTTCAAAAAGCAAAAATCCAGGTGTGGGAACCATTTCTGCCCTGGTGGCAGCTGCAGGGCCCGTTCTGGGCTCCAAAAGCTACGCCCAAGCCTTGGTGGGTTTAGCTGCCCAATAAACCCAGTTCAAGCCCACCCTCCATTAAGTAGTTTGGGGTTCCCAATTGGGACCCCCTTTTTTAATCAATTTCTTTTGTCTCAGGAATGCCTGTCAAGCCAGTCCAAAAATGATGATCAAATTGGGAAAACCCCCTTGACTCCTGAAGCCAAACCCGCCAGAACCAATGACCAGCCAAGCCAAGATGGGCCACCAAAAAGCCAAACAACTGCCCCTGAAAACCCCAAAAATGACCATGAAGCAGCCAACCAAACAGCAGAACCTGAAATGCCAAGCTTTCCCACACAGACAGCATCAGAAGAATGCCCAGAGGCACTTGGATGTGAGTAAGTATATAAATCAGAAGCACCTGAAAAAGTTCTGTAATGACCTCCTTACCAATAAAGTTGTTATAAACCTTTGGTTCACCAACCTGTTTCCATACTTATTTTTGCTACTCTTTCATCTGCAAACACCAAAGTGTCAGTACCCATCCACTGAGATAGATAGCCAGACTCCAGTTGACAAAACTGAAGCCTTTGACTACTACCACCCACCCAACGCTCCATTTGGCCCTGTGCATTTCACTGAGTATCCCCCCAAATCATGATCACAAACCCTGGACCTTGGAAGACTTGCAGTGGTACACCCACCCAAACGCACCCAAGGAACCCTACCAAATTGTCCGTGACAACGAAGCGATCATCATTTACCCTTTGATCTTCAACGGGAAATACAACAATCCTGCTGCCTATCTGGTTCATATGAAACCTCCCCCGACACCCACACTGACCATCTCAACCCCACCCACCTCTGATGCCACTGGCCAGAGTAGTCAATTCCTGGGAGTGTTTTATCTGGCACTCACAGGATTGATTGACTCTGCCTTGCCAGCGGCTGGGCCCTGGGCTGTGGCTGGGAAGGCACTTTCCTACCTGGTAAAGTTAGGTCCCATCATCTGGTGGGCCATGCCAGTACCTGTTTTGACTCCTCCCTCATCTGCTAGAGCTCTGCGGTACTCCTGGTATCCTGACATAAAATTGCATTCAGAGCTTAGTTTATCTGTTTTGAATCTGCCTTCGATAAACTCTTTTTCAGATTCAAAAGTTGAAATTAATAGAATCATTGACATCAAAGATATTGTCACCAAACTAACTAAGGCTGTGTCGTCCCACCCCCGGACAAAGATCTTCTTTTTTCCAGCATTCTGGAAGATCGGATTTAAAATCAGCTTTAAATAGAAAATATATTACCTTCCACATTTTCAGAAACTTCGGACAGAATCCGGGTTTTGTCCGGGGGTGGGACGACGCAGCCCTAAAACTAACCGAGCTGTTTTAAAAAGGATCCTGGGCTTCTGGATCGGCCACAATTTTTCAGATGGAAATAATAATTTTAACTGGGTTCAATATAAATTAATAAATCAATACCTTCCCAGCCCTGATAGAACCTGGTCGCTTATTGGACTGCTTAAGCTGAGGGTTAAGCTCAGTGAAAATTTAATGGCATTTAAATTTCTTTAGTAAATTAATTTTTAATTTTCAAATAGAATCCAATAGCCCTGATCTAAATTGTTCTGTAAAAGTTATCAGACCCAGAAAAATTTCACAACCAAGTCCAAAGCAAACCAAGGGACAGGTTTTTGGATTAACTTGATATATCTTGTTGTCAAATAACTCCGAATTATATGTAAGTTGTAAGAAGTTTTAAATAGGGGCTATATCAGATTTTACGCCCTGACTCAATGTCCTCACATTAACATCTATTTTAATTTCATATCGAATATGCGTTTATATTGTTAAGTTGAATTTGTAAATTGAAAGGCTCCAAAGTACCTTTCGCACATTACTCCTCCTATTTTTAAACACAGTTTACTATCGCTTTTTGGGATTAACTTAAAGGTCCTATCCAAGATGAGTTTCGTATTGCATTTAGAATGAAAGCAAATCCTAGCTTATGTTATCTAATTTCTAGTGCTAACCAGATGTAGTTTAATTAGAAGCTAATTTATATACGGCTTTTATTTGCTGATTGAAATATCAAGTATCATGGTTAAGATATTAAATCTCAGGTTTTGCGGTTTGTTCTATTTTACTTGTAGAAACCCTTTATATCCCAAGTACAAATTCGGTCAACTTAAAATAGAGCGCTTAGTTACTATAATCCTCTTAAGTTTTTTGTAAGTTTAACTAAATTTGTTAATTTTGTACAAGCTAGAGGTGTTATCGGCTAACTTTTGATTCGATAATCTTTATAGACCCCGAAGGCTAAGAGAACGTTGTAAAGCAATAACGAGAATGGATGCTCAAGACTGTACAGGTATTTGCTTTTTCTAGCGTCAGGCTTACAGTTTTTAAGAAGAAATGATTAAACCCGTCAAGACGGATTTTATGGAAGCTTCAGAAGGCGATGAAGATAACTCTCTTGAAATCAGCGATGACTCAGATTCTCAGGAGGAAACAGAAGCAAAAGGTCAAATAAACATGTGTGGATCAGAGAGTGAAGATGAAGTAGCTGATCCCAATCCAAAAAAGACTGTTAATGAAGTAAACGATGACCGGGTTGAGCTGATGCTTGCTTCACAAATTCTTCCTGACAGGCTCCAGGATGATTCTCCTATTGAGTTTCTAGGCCATGTTTACTATTCGCCCAGTCCATATGCATTGGTTATCCAATCTTCTCTCGCAGGAGAGAGCACTCCATTAGATACTGACTCCATCCTCACACTCGAGGATCGTACGGTTGTGGGGAAGGTCTTTGAAACCTTTGGCCAAGTCAAATGCCCATTTTACCTTGTACGTTTCCCAAATCCAGCGGCAGTCGAAGCAGCAACTGGAAGGTGGACCAAGAAGTCCCAAGGGCTGGAAGTACAAAATTCTGATGAGATCGACCTTGACGAGGAGGAGACGGTCGACCAACCGGAAGTGGTCAGTCTTCCGCCCGCCCACACTGAAACCCCTCGGGAGAGATTCCCAGTTGGCACCAAAATATTTTTTGGCGTGGAGCTAGCCACAGTTATTCACGTGGAAGAAATCAAAAAAATCAAAGGCACTGACGCTTCAAACTTATACGATGAATCAACTTCCGAGAGTGAAGATGACTTTTCAGAAGATGGCTGTGAAGGATCGCCAGCCCAGTATCAAAGAGAAAACACGCGTTCCGCGAGATACTTCGAAGCAAGAGGGCGGGGACGAGGAAGAGGGAGAGGAAGAGGAAGGCCCCAAGAAAGAGGAAGAGGAAGACCCCAAGGAAGAGGAGGCAACCACAGTGGTCCACGCCAACAAGATGCACCTAATCGTCATATCAGAGAAGATATACCAAGCGAGCGTGGTGATGATGTCTTTGATTTTGATGCAGCACTTCGTTCTTATGCCGATATATCATAGTTTTATTCTCTTATGAGGTCCTAAAATAGAATACCTAGCAATAAACTGTTTGTATGAATTCCCTTCCTCGTGAGGTAAGCCCTGATCTGCTCAGTTTAGAAGTTGCAACCGATGGATTGTGGTTGCTTATTCACTCAAATATACCCCAACCATAATGAAATAATTTCGACCTTGACTGTTTTACTTATAACCAATGTTAATTTGAGATTTTAAAACTCACTCTCGGTGTGCCTCTTTAAGCTTGTTCCTAGACTAGCATACCTCTTTCAAGAAAGTAAGCACGCATTGGTTTAAGTGTAGTTTGGGTTGGAAGCAAACTTTAGTCAGAACTGGTCCTTTTAACTTTTTGAAGTGTAGTCCCCGTAATGAAAGACATGTCGCCAATCTAAATCGGCATAAAAAACTATTACCGTTACTAACATTTAAGAGCACCAGTCAACTCCATGGTTTGGGTTTAAATAATAGCCCTGGAAACCCTCGATTGTGACAATCTTAATACTGTAAATAACCTTCAGCTGGGATTCTCTTATGGCAAACACTTAATTAACCAAATACACGTAGAAAATCATTCTTTGATGTGTAGCCCTTCTGAAAAGCTACAAATCTTGCTCTGAGGGATTTCATCGTTGATGAAGCTTAGGCTTTCTACTCTTTGGTAAATAGTTACCTTTTCAATGCTGCTGCTGAATTTAGTCGGGCCCAGTAATTTTAAGAAAATGTCAGGAAAGCTTCCCGAGAGAGGACCAATTGACGTTAGACAAGATACATGTACCTAGTCACTTACCAACCCAAACAAACATACTAGTAATCTGACAATCTAAGGGTAGGTGTTGAGATAAATTTGACTATACATTTATAACTCAAGTAGAGTCTATATACTGTGTGTTGATGATTCAAAAAATATTGTCAAAGCTGCCGGAGCAACCCCTCAGAAAAGCTTCTATGAAGAAGAAAACACTCCCAATACATTTTGAACCATGGTCACCATCCAAGTCAAACTTCTTGTCAAGACAAACGGCCAATTGTCTAAATAAATGTCCCGACCGATTTGTAACAGTGTCAGAGTCTCAACCAATATAGGAATGCTTGTACCCCTGAGGCCACATTGCATTATATGGTAGGACACAACATCTCAAAAACGCCATCTCAAAAAACGCTATCTTAAAATACACTATCTCAAATTTATAGTAAAAACGCCATTTCAATTTATGGAACCACGACTAAGAAAAATGGGTTTCAAAATTTAGATTTTTTCAACTCCAAAAAAAAAATCTAAAAAAATAAAATCTAAAAAACCATTTATAGGCTTAAAAAGGCCTCAGGATTCCAAATCTGCAATAAAAAATGGGGTCAATTAAGCAACAAGGCTGTGTAAAGCCCAAAAGGTAAAATATACCCAAAAATAACCATTTTAATCTATTATAACCATGAACCATACTTTAAAATAAGTATATAAATGTACCAAATACTAAGTAAACTTAAAAGAATGATAAAAGTAAAGGAAAGAAGAGAGAAGATAAAGTAGTGTTTATTGGAAAAGGGCTCAAACATTGGTAGAAAGAGCAACTGAGATAGCTTGGAGATGCTCAAGCTTTCTATCCTTAGGGTAGTATGCAAGAACCACCTTGCTAATTTCTGTATACTTTTTAAACGCTTTGGTCTGCTTGGGAGGGTTGTCCTTAGTATTTATGCTGGTCTTGAAGAGGAGGGTAGAGATGGCTTGTTAGATCTTGAGATGCACCATGATCTTGTTGAACTTAGGCTTCTGGACCCTGACTCTTGTAGCAAACTGGCTATGCCACCCTTCAAGGGAAGAGGTGGTCTTGATCAACCTGTCTTTGACCTGCTTATAGCAGTTCTAGGTGATTTGTTCACCGCCTTTTTGGATATGGTGTGCTCCTTGGAAGATTCCAACACATTGAGTCTCAAAATACTCAATGAAAGGAGCAAAGGCTGCCTGGTTGGAAAGGATATAGGGATGTCAAAGTAGGGCGTCGTAGAAGGCATTGATCTCCTCCTTTCTTACTAAGTCAAGGGCAGCAAAGAAATTTAATAAATCCTTGGCCTCTTTTGAGCCTTCTGCATTGACAAGCTCATGCAGATCTTAGCATTTTTGGAGGCAGCTGCAGAGTGCCTGCCAAAAGTGAAAGTAGCATCCCTGGGGGGAGCTCTTGAAGACTTTTATGAAGGCATTTGCCTGAGCCTGTTTAAAACCCACTACCAGATATTCATGGTAGGAAAGGCTTTCTGCCTGCTTCTTGGTTGGGGTGGCTTCCTCTTCCTGTGAATGGGCCTTTTTCTTGCGCCCTCTAGTTTTCTTTGGCTCCTCTTCAATGGTTGGGAGAATTTCATCCAACTTGGCCTTCAAAATTGTAAGTGCACAGACATAAGTTTCCTGCTTCTTATTTGGGAGGAAAAAGAAGACCAAGGGAAGCACTAGATTTCCAACCTGCCCATGAATTTTCCAAAGCTGGATAAATAGCTTTGGGCAAGTGGAGAAAGTACCATCTGCAATCCAGGTCTTGCATTTGAGAATATTGCAAAGATCCTTGGAGGCAGCAAAGCAAATAATTTTCTCGTGGGCATGTTGGATGTCATCATGGAGAAGGAATCTATCTTCATGCTGTGGAAGCTTCTGCTCCTCAGTTAAAATCAATTGGTCAGTTGATATAGCACTGGCGCTTTCAGTGCTCAGAGCATACCTCTGACTGGTGAGGTATCTCTGCAATTTAGTGGCGCCACCAACAGCAGCAAGTTGGGAGTCGTTCAAATTAAAGAGGGCATCATTAACTACCTCAGTGGAGGTTTGATCCCTGGTGATTGGGATGACCTGGTAAAGAAACCAGTGGATCAGTTGGTGCAAGAGGTCAAAAGGCTTGGTGCAGTCATGGTCAATAGTCAGGGCTTTGAATCTGGTGAACCCATAAGTGGTGAGCCTTGCAGGGCACCCAAAGTTATTCTTTTGTAGTGATGTTGACAGATTGGTTTCTTCTTGTTGTTACAGCTGATGCTATATCCTTTATATACAAAGCTGGCACCTCCCTTCTTGGTTATTATGGGGTAGCTGGCAGGGTATGTGGTGGGCACAGCAAAGGTGCCATTTTGATTACAGATATTGTGGACAGTGTTAAGAGCCCAGAGCTCAATTTGGTCATCTGCAGGAGCACCAGGCTCTTTCTCCTGCTCCTGCTCCTCTCCCTCTTCAGGCTCTGAGGTGGGATCAGAGTGGAAATCAAAGTTGAACAACTTCTCTTGGGGATAAGAGGGGGAGTAAACAAATGGAGAGTGAGGAGGGGTTGGGCTGGTTTCCTCTGGTTCAGGGGATGATGTGGGGGTCTTGGGAGAGCTTTGGCTTTATAAGGCTGCTTCTTTAGGGTAGTCTTGGCCTTTTTAGCCTTGGGAGGAGTGACCTTGGACTTGGAGGCCTTGGTGGCCTTGGATGAAGCTTTATTAATTGACTTGGGAGGCATCTAAAAGTGAATTGGTATCAAAATGTGAGCAATTTGTTGGTTGTTTTTAAAGAGAAAAATAAGAGTGTTTTTAATATAAAAAAAGTAGTCAATATTTTTATATATTCTTGTAGAAAAATTCTTAAAATATATAATATCAAAATTTCAATTTTTGTTGTTATGTAAAAATAAATTTTTGTTAGTAACACAAGTAGACAAAACTTTGAGTTTTGATTGAAAACTTGAAGTTAAAATGGCATTTTTGAAGTGACGTAATTGAGGTGCCGTAGCTCAAAAACATAGTGTTTTTGACCATTTTTATATTAAATTAACAAATTTCTGGTGGAGCTACCTCAACCAGGTTAAGAGTAAAACTTGAATTTCACAAAAACTAACTTATATAACTGGGGCTAAAAAGTACCCAGTTGTTTAGAGGAGGTCAAAAAATATATATCTGCAAATTTTCATATGTTTTCTTAAATTTTTTATTACTATGAAAATTGATGTCAAGTTGCACTTTTGAAAAGTGGAAAGCAAGAATTGCGGTGGAGGAATCAATATAGTGTAGTCTGGTGGCATATGTAATTTCCCCTTATTTTCCCCTATCTACTGTGCGCATTGAATCAATTGGGTGATATGAAACCCAGTGGAATTTGAAGTGGTATAAATCAAAATGGCGTAATCACCCCCTTCCATATTAAAATCACTATTAAAATATTTTATTAAGAGATCCCTTATCACTGTATTCATGTATAATAAAGTTATAAATTACATATAACAAAACTGGGTTTTTTTACCCAGCAATGACAATCACTAGAAGGATTATCATAGTGGCATCTTTTTAGGTTGTTCTTAGTATAAGTGTCTTAGATTAATAGTATAGAAACATCTTCTGGCACTATAAACAGGTTTTATTTTAGTTTGTGTATAAGCTTATTTTAGTTAAAGATAAATAGTGTGATTTGAAATGATGTGAAGTCAAGATTGCTAAACATGCCCCACACTAAGTGATTTCATATGTAAATAAAGTTAGTGAAATAAGATTTAATTAATCTGAATCAAAGTGACAAAATTGAGATGGCGTAAATTTGAGATACCACATTATAAAAGTATATGTAAATTTTAACCATTTTATTAATTATTTTATTTTTTGTGATTCAAAATCACTAACGCAAAAAACGCCATATCAAATTAAATTTGAGATGGCGTAATTCAAAGTACTATTTTTGAGATGGTGTGTCCTACCACCTAACCTTCCCTGCCATCTAACCAAGACTTAGTACAAATCCAATCCTAAGGATAGGATTCCCTGTTGTGTGTCTATGCCATGCCTCAGTACACAATAAAAATGGTGCTCACTACAGGGACTGTAAGCCCCTTGGTTATCCCTTTTACAACCACGTTTTCAGATCCTTTGCCTCCTCTCATAAAAGAGCTGACTTCACCTGAAATCACCAGTCCTCCTATCAAGGAAGACATTGCAGACCCACCTATTGTCCCTACTGTACTGAACCTTGGGAATGGTTTCTTCCTAGTGGCCTACCCCTGACTTAGAACAAGTCATGGCAGTAGCCCTTGGGTTAGCCTGTTATTGGGCCATCTCTTGCCTCCAATTACAGTTCAGTTGAGAAGAATACTACAAATTTATTGTGACTCTGCAATTTCCACAGCATCTCCTCTCAGCAGCTGGCTCCGCTGAACACTTACTGCCATCCTTTGTACAACCTGCCTTAGCCCACCATCAAATGATGTTAGGGCTCCACGTTCAGGAGATTTTGTCCCTATAAGCAGCTGTCCCCAACCACTGGGATCAGTTTGCTGCCTATCAACAGTGGATCCACTCCCTGTTTTCCTTGGTGTTTGATAATCAATGCAACTTTATTACTTTTCAAATCCACTTGGTCAACTCCATTGAAATAATATGCCAGTCTATCCCCAAATACGTGAGGGAGTGTCTACATGGGTTCTTAAGGGCTGTTCTAACTGGTGAAACTCATTTAGATTCCACCTTAAACACCTACCTCATCAATTTTGAACAACTTGTACAGCAGCTCAATGCGTTCAGTGCTTATTCTTTTGATTAATTACAACAAGTGGCAGTAATTGCTGCCAGAGGCCTCCGCAAGCTCAATGAAGAGTTCAATCAAGAAAGAGTTGCCACTGCCACTGCCAAGCTCCAGACTCAAGTGAATGAGTTGTTTACGCCCACACCATATGTGCTCCCTACTCCCCCATCTTAAAATTTGATGGACAGAGAACAAAAACTATGGGAAGCCATTTGAGAGCTACAAGCATCCACCTGCAATCAGAGACGCCCTGCAGAGACACCACAGCCGGACCCTCAGGTGCTTGTCTTGACAACTCAAGTTGCAGAGCTACAGCAAGAAGTTGCCACTTTACGCAATATTGTGGCAAATGCTGCTGGTCCAACTGAGGTTGTCAATGAGGATGGCTGCTGCCCAGGACTGCCATGAACCCCCAAATCTAATGTGCTAGAGAGTTGATTGCTCTAGACAATGAAGTGGACCTTTTGAAGCAATATCAATCCAGCCTAGACAAGGACATCCAGAAAATGAGCAAGTTAATCAATTTGGTAAACAACAGGTTTTCCCCCTGCCTCTCTGTGGGACCTTTGTTGACCTCCTGTCTGTCTGAGCTTTCTACTGTGCTAACCACTTATGGTCAGTGCCTGGACTTCACTGAGCAACAGACCACCCTAGCAAATGATATGGTTGCCTACACCTCTGAGATCTTGACTACTCTTGAGGAGAGTTTTTGCCAGCTGTGGGCTAGACAGCCCCCTCCAAATCTGAAGCCAAGTTCTCCCCTTGTATAAATGTACTTAATAGCAACAATGGTGGCCCAACTCCCAAAGTACATTTCAAGCCTACCTTTAAGCAATTCTTTGATCCTAAGACATCCACCATTGCAGCCTTCCTGACTATCTACAAAACTGCCATGCAAAGAGCCTCTGATGAGGTTAGAAAGAAGTAAATCCTGACCTGCCTGCACCCAACCTGTCAGGAGGTGGTAGTACCAGAACTGCCCACTATTGAGACTGGTAAGAGATGAAACAACTTCTGATTAATGAGTTTGGTGGCGACCTTAGTTTGGAAGTGAAAAAGGATACTTTTATGCACATTGTCTTTAAACCCAGGGAGACTCTGGCTGAATTTGCAGACAGATTCTACATGTAGGACAGCAATTGATAACTAGCAGACAGTTGACAGCACATGAAGTGTACATGGCTTGCGCTCAAGCCCTAAAAGTTAATTAGCTTCTGTGTCTCCACTTTAAGGCTCACAAAGCCATGCTTTCCTCTATGAAGAGCATAAAGACGCTGTTGCAGGATATGCACCTTACCCATTCTGGGGCGGATGTGTGGTAGAATGGAGCTGCCTCTAATTCTGGTTCTTCTTCCTGTGGCCCTCTCATCCTCACCATGAACTCCCAGAATCCTCCTAGACACCAAGGCTACCATAACCTTGGCAAAATAGGTCACCATTCTTGAGTCTGTACCAATCCTTGGGTTGAAGGAGCTGATCCCAGGGAGCAGGCGGGAAAAGAACAGTCAACCTAGAGGTCAAGACGCTCTCAGTTGACAATTTTTCCCAGTTTCCTTCAACCCCCCTCCATAACCAATTCTGAGCCTGCTGATACCGAGGCTCCTCCCTTCATGCTGTTGTTCCATGATATCTCTGATGACTCTGACATGGACAATTCTGATGTAGAAGATCCTGATGCCTATGGGCATTCCATCCTGACTTTCCTGGAAACTATTGCAGCCCCTTATAAGCTACGTTCTGGGAAGACTACAACAAATGCCAAGCCTTTGTCTGAAGCCAAAGAGGCTATCTCTTGTCCATACCTCACTCAAGCTAAGAGGTATCCTGTGCTTGTAGAGTCATTAAAAGAAGCTGCTGAAGTTGCTGACGCTGTTTTCAAGAATTTTTCAGTCTTGCTTCCTCTCCAGACTGTCTATAAAGAGTTTCCAGGCTTGAGATGTATTATTTAGAAGTGGGACAAGGAACTAACAGAAGCCCAAGACATTCTGGCTGTCCTCCCTCCCTTTGGTTGCACCACCACTTGTATTGAAATATCCACCCAAAAGGTGAAAATTAAGGCTGTCTTAGACACGGGGTCTCCTGTTAATGTTGTCTCTTTGAAGCTTGTCAACAAACTCAAACTTGCCCCTGACCTTAACTATCATCAATTGTATGGCACAGCTGGGCTTTCCATGACTTGCACTATAGGAGCTTATTCTGCTCTGCCCATGCAATTTGGCAAGCTGCTCTTGGCTGCGCCTGCTGTTGTCCTGGAGAATGAGAGCTATGACCTGCTAGTTGGTACTCAATTCCTTAGGAAATATAATGGGATCATCAACTTGAAGGACAGATACCTCTCTATCTTAGGGTATGAGGTCCCTTTGATCTTTGAAGAGCCAGTTAAAGTTCCCGGGAAGCGCCTCAAGACATGTGCCTTAGAATATCCCACAGGTGTTTTCACTTTAAAATACTATACCCATTCTACCAACATGAAGTGTCATTCTATGGCTTTCCTGGCGTCTGAAGGGATTCCTCTTTTGGTCACTTCCACTGTAACTATTCTCCCTGGATCTCAAGCTATCCTAGACTCTCAGATATCATATGAGTTACCTGAGCGCATGTTCCTGGAGCTGTACTCTCTTCCCTTGCTAGGCCGCATCAAACCCTACCTCTGTCCAGGGATCTTAGACGTCTCTCATAAAGATCCTGTCCAATTGCTGGTAGCCAACTTGACTGCTCTCCCCATACACATGTCTAGAGACCAGGTTGTTGGCTATGGAAAGTTTCTGGATGCACCTGATGTCCTATTGCTACATCCCTTTGGTACTTTCCAGGATTTCAACCTACCTGAGGACAAACCCAAGGTCCTATCTCTGTTTACTGCGCAGGATTTCCAGCAACTGTCCCCAGTCCAACAGAAGGAGGTGCTTGATCTTCTAGATTAGTTTTCAGATATCTTTGCTAAAGATAGCTTTGATTATGGTCTAGCCAAAGGAGTTATTCACCAGATTAATACTGGTGATGGTCCCCCCTTTTAAGCCAAACCTTATTGATGTAGTTGAGTGGAGGACATTCAGGTGTCTAAAGAGCTCAAACAACTATTAGACACTGGTCTACTTGTTCCTTACCAAAGTCCATGGGCCTCCCCTTTGCTCATCTTGAAGAAGAAAAACGGAGGTCACCACATTTTAATGGATTATCAATGGTTAACCTCCTTAACCAAGAAGGATCATTACCCCTTGCCGTGTATTGATGATGCTTTCCACTGCCTTGGAGGCTCTAAGTTCTTCTCTGCCAAGGATGCAGTATCTGGGTACTGAAAAGTTGACCTCTCCCCTGAAGATAGGCAAAAAGCTGCTCTTATCACCTCAGAGGGACTGTTTGAGCCTACCTGTATACCAACAAGGACTCTTCAATGTCCTGTCTACCTTCCAACTAGCCATGGACTCCATCCTTCATGATCCAAAGCTTTCATGCATATTAGTGTATCTGGATAATATAAAGGCCTTCAGCACTAGCTTTACAGATTACCTGGCTCATCTCAAAGAAGTGTTCCTAAAAATTTGAGTGGAAGGCCTCAAACTAAAACCATCAAAGTGTGCTTTCTTCAAGGAATGTCTTGAATTATTGGGCCATGAGGTGACCCAGACTGGGATTTGCCTAATGACCAAGAAAGTTGAGGCCATTGAAAAAATGCTTCCACCTACCAACCTATGAGAGGTACAAGTCTTTCTGGGCATGATGGGTTACTACAGACAGTTCATCCCTGAATTTACTAACACTAGTGAACCCTTGGTCCAACTGTTACTTAATATCCCTTTTGAATGGACCGCTAGTCAGCAACAGGCCTTTGATACCCTTAAGCAAAAACTCAAAGAGGCTCCCATCTTGTTGTACCCCAACTATAACAAGGAGTTCATCCTCTATAAAGATGCTAGTAACCTAGCTATTGGGGCCATTCTGGCTCAACTAGATGACAAAGGAGAAGATTACTCTGTATCATATACTTCTTGTGTCCTCAACAAACATGAGAAGAACTATAGAGTCACGGATAAAGAATGCCTCACCATATTGCATGCTGTCAAAAAATTCTGACATTATGTATATGGCACTCATTTCACTGTGGTCACTGACCACACCTTGCACAAGTGGCTGCAGCAGCTCAAGGAAACAGAAAGACAGCTTGCTATATGGGCCCTTTGCCTGCAGGGCTATGACTTCACTGTGCTACATTGTCCCAGGATTCAACATCAAAACACTGATAGATTGTCAAGAATACCTATCCTTGCTCTACACCCTGCTAAAGATAATTGGCTATATGAACTGATTGGGTACCCTTCTTCTTGGGAGAGAAAGACAGAAGAAGTTTAAACTGCCCTGTCCAAGCTATCTGAGGATACTCAGATTTGCAACAACCAGCTCTTTAAAAAGGTGCAAGAACAATACCTGTCTTATGTACGGCCTAGTCTTTGCCTTTCACTGGTGCTCCAAGCTCATAAAAAGACTGGACATGGAGGTATTTCCAAGACCCATGACTGGCTCCAGAAAAACTATTTCTGGTAGAACCTCTGCCTGCTGATTCCAGACGTAATTGCTAGTTTCCACAACTGCCAGCTCCAGCTCCAGCAACCTCAAGCTTCTTCTCACAAGTTCAAGCTTGTCCCCCCTCAACACTTTCACAGCCCATACCAGAGTCTGACCGGAATCCCACAGGGGAGACAAGCCAGGCCTGGAAGCCATGTACACAATAGGCCCAAATTGTACCAGGTAGTTTACTGCAGTAGCTAGGGGGTGCCAACTCCCAATATAGGGCACAACCTGGTTGGCCAGCCCCAATACTGTGATATAAACAAACCCCAACTTGCTGAAATCCTGAGCAGGAGGCGCATTGGGTAGGGGGGATCAGTAGGAAACTCCTTCATAGCAGGCAGGAGATCCAGGTGATGGGGGTGGTAATACTCCAAGTCAAGAGCACAGGGTAGATTGACTGAGGTAGCAGGAGTATAGCCAGGAGGATATGGATAGGCAAGTTTATATTGAGTTGTAGATTCCCATATAGATGAGAAGAGAATAATTAAATTTGAGCAAAAAAAGATAATTCCTTCAATAAGATAATGATTTCTGGGAATACCCTTGCTTTATTAAGATGTCAACAGTGAGGAGAACTTCTCCAGCTCACTACTTATACTTACTGGTAATTTTGTGGCCTTTTTTGCCACCAGAGAGCTGATGGCATCAATTTCAGTTGAACTTACAATTTTCACTGTAATTTGCGTACTTGGGCCAGGAGGTGGGTGCTCGCTGGTTGGTATAACATGAAATTTTCTTAAACTGCAGCATTCTAAGGTGCCACAGTTATTTATAGATCCCACAAGTAATCAAGCGCCTGATTGCGCAATCAAACAATTGCGCTCCAGATGTGCCATTTCCCAATAGTTGAGAGGCCCAAATTTGATAATAGAATCAAAGCCAGGGATTTAAGGCTTGTGTGCCTTTCAAATCCCAGGCCATTTTTTAGTCAAAAAGGGGTTTTTATTTCTCTGGAAAATACTTGGTAAAGGTTCCCAAGCTGTGGGGTTTTTTGCCACTAGGAAGACCAGCTGATTGTTCAGGGAATTCTGGGCCCTGACATCATCCCTTACCATAGTTAAGCTTTCAGAGCACAACTCTTTATCCTGAGACTTATATTGCTTCAGCAGAGTAGCAGTATTCTCAAGGTTGGATTCTGGTTCCCAAGTATTCTCTTCATTGGGGTACCCTTTCCATTTGACCAGGAAGTGAGTTTTTTGGTATCAGTGTTTGTGTCCCAGGATGGCTTTGACCTCATATTCTGTGAAGCTTCCTACTTTGGTGGGTGGGTGGGTGGGGGAGCTGTTCTCACTATCTGGTGCAGGAGAGAAGGTCCTTTCTTTTTTGATATCAGGGAGCGGTGGAATACGCTGTGAATCTTCCATCCAGGGGCAGTTCTAGTTGGTAGGCTACAGTACCAATGCATTATAAGACCTTGTAAGGACCTTTTTGTCAGAGGCTCAAGCTAGCGCAAGGGACAGTGGTCTTGATGTTCTTTGCGCTGAGGTACACAAGGTCTTCTACTTCAATTGGAGGCCAGGGCTTTGTTCCTTGTCAACAAAGCCTTTTATAATTTACTGCTCTTCTCAGGTTCTGGGCACATTCTTCTTGGCACATGTGGATATTGCTGACCCAGTCTTGTCCTTCTGGGTTGTTGGCTTCTTCTGTGGGGGGCATAACATGTGGGGTTGAATTTATAGTTGGCTTTGAAGGGGGACATACCAGTGGAGCTGTGGTCTTGGTTGTTGTACTCAAACTGAGCCATTGGTAGGTGTGTTACCCAATTGTTCTTTTATGAGTTAATGTAGCATTGTAAGTAGTGTTTGAAGGCCTGGTTTACTCTCTTGGTCTGTCTATTGCTCTGGGGGTGATATGCAGTAGACAAAGATCCTTTTATTCCCAAGTCCTTTAGGATTTGGGCCCAAAACTTGGAGGTGAAAGTGTGGGCCTTTGTCTGAGACCACTTCTTGTGGGAGCCCATGGTTCATGAATACTTGGTTCTTGAATAGTGTGGCAGTTTTCTTTGCTGTTAATTTGGTCATTGTTGGAATGAAGTGAGCCATTTTGGTGAAACAATCAACAATTACAAGAATGGCATTGAATCCTTTTGAATCAGGAAGCTCTACAATATAATCCATGGATACTGACTTTCAAGGGCCTTCTGCTATCTGAAGGGGTTGTAGTAATCCTTCTGGCTTTCCTTGCTTAGGCTTGGTACGTCCACATGTCTTGCAACCACTGAGGTATCCTTCAATTTCTGGTTCATCCTAGGCCACATGTAGGATCTCTGGATCTCTTTGAGTGTCTTTGTATGTCCGGGTGTCCTGAAACAGGGGAGCTGTGGTATTCCTTCAATATCTCTAAGCGCAGTGGGCCTCCTGGTATGTAGGTGTGTCCTTGTAGTTTTAGGGTGTTTCCATGTAAGGAGTAGCCTGTTTGGTAGTATCAACTGGTGATATCTTTCCTTAAGTCTTCCATGATGGTGATGTAGTGCTTGTCTAAGGTTTGAGCCAATTGGATTTCTTCTCTTCTACTGGCTAGTCCTAGCAACAGAAGTGTTGGTTCATTCATGTTGGGAGACAGTAAGAATTTAGTGTTGAATTCCTCAATCTCTTTGGAAGTAGGAAAATGTTCTTCTCTTTGGCTCAGGTCTTCAGGTACAATGATTATCTTATCAGGTTTTTAGCTGATTGAGAAGTCATAATCTGCTAAGAATAGGGCCCATATAGTTTGGTGCTGGTTTAGTTGTTGCAGCTTGAAGAAGTATGTTAGGTTCTTATTATCAGTCATGATTTTCACTGGGTGGTTGGTGTTGCACAAGTATCTTCTCCAATGTTTCAAGGACTGGATGATAGCAAGCATCTCTTTGTTGCAGATGGGGTAGTTCAACTAAGGTGGAGTGAACTTCCTTTAGTAGTAAGCTACAGGGTGCATCTTACTACCATGCCCCTCCTGAAGCAACACCCCCCAATGCAAAGTCAGAAGTGTCTGTCTCCACAATGAAGGGTTTATTGTTAACTGACATTGCCAATACAGGGGCTGACTCAAAGGCGTTATTCAGCAACTCAAAGGAAGATCTGGTTATGTCATCCCACACAAATGGGTGCTTCTCAGAGGTGAGGCAGGTCAAGGGCAAGCAAATAGAAGGAAAAATTTGGAAAAAAATCCTGGAAGAAGTTTGCCAAGCCCAGGAAACTTCTAACCTCCTTGCGGTTCTTAGGTTCAGGCCATGACGTCACGGCTTTTATGTTGTCAGGTGTCATTGCAAAACCTCCTTTCAGTAATTGTAGCCCAAGAGCTCTACTTCATCTTAGAAGAACTCATATTTCTGGAGTTTAACAAAGAGTATATGTTTCTTGAAGCATTGTAAGACAGCTTTAAGGTGTTCAACATGTTCTTCAGGGGTGCAACTGTAGATGAGGATGTCATCTAAGTAGGCTACACAACACTGATCCTTGAGTCCTCCCAAGACCACGTCCATCATAGTTTGAAAGGTGCTGGGCGCGTTGCACAACCCAAACTGCATAACCAAGTATCTGTAGAGACCTTTTCTAGTCTTGAAGGCAATCTTCCACTTGTTGTCAGGCCTGATCTGGATCTTGTTAAAGTCATCCCTCAAATCAACCTTTGAGAAGATATTGGCTCTTGAAAGCTGATCAGAGAGGTCTTCAGCATTGGGTACAGGGTATCTGTTTTTTTTAGTGATGCTGTTTAGCTCCTGGTGGTTAACACAAGGACATAGGTTAAGGCTCTTCTTCTTAACAAACAGTAGAGGGGATAAACAGGGATATTTGGAGACACATATGTATCCCTTTTTTAACATCTTGTTCAGGTATTCTCTTAAGGTGACTTGTTCTTTCATGTTACAAAGTAGACAGGTCATGTTTAGTATGGGTTTCTAGGAGAAGATTAATAGTGTGGTAAAATTGACTGTCATGGTAGGTTCCATAATGCCAGGGATTATTTGCCTGAGTAGGAAAGCGCAGAAAGCCCAAAACCTTTAATAAAACTGACTTATTTAACAGATTTGAATCCAACAGTTGATCAGAAATGGGTTACAGCTGCCCCTGTTTACCAGTCAAATCTGATTCCCCTGTTAGTTGACGTTGATAAATTAAAATAGTTTAAGGGTCATCAGATATGAACTTGTTAATCAGCATGGCCATAAGAAGTTGGTCATTCAAGGGTTCTTTGCAACCTGGACTAGATACTCACTTGAAAATGTGAAAGGAATAGGAGCCCAGGATCCAGGCGGTATTGCTTAGTCAATTTTTGATATATATTGAATAATTTTCACTGTTTCAACTCTTAATAGTTGAGTCCTCCCAAAATTTACTCAATAAAATCACATATTTTCTGGTCTAACTTTACTTTTGAAATACATCCTGTAGTTGGATTGTTGCGCTACATTCCCTACAATTTAATCCTTAGCTAGATTATACTGGAAGATGGGGACCTGCTGTTGGTACTTTGTTGTTGTTGCTGCCAAAAATTAATTCAATGCCTGTCAATCTCAGAGCTTTTCCTACTCCTGTCAAAGCTGAAACTCATGTGCTATCCCAATTCTGAATTTTATGCTGAAGACACTCTGATTCTCTTGTATGCCATTTATCTAGGGCTTTTCTGGTTGGGGTTAATTATTTTACTTGACCCTAATATCTCATTTGTAAATTTTACAAAACAGTATTTAAAGCTGTGTTGGTGGTTAATCATTAACTCTATGTGGATTTGGTGAGTGATTCCCCACCACATGGAGACAGCTTCATATTATCCTGTGATTTCTGTCACATTACTCAACTCTTTGACATCTGAGTTTTTGGAAGCAGTTTGTCATGAGTTTGTGTTTCTTTTCTCCTGCTCTGTTGAGATATCTGTGTTCACCATGTTTATTTGCATCATTTCTTTTCCGAGTTTCCAGTTTTTACTTTTCTTTAATTTGTGGTTTCCATCTCTGGTTGCAGTTGTTGAGACTAGACCATATGTTTCCTATTTCTGCTGTGCAATGTTATTTTGACGTCCAGATTATTTTCCTGCTCCACCCACTGATGAAATTTTGCGTGAAGTTTTGTCAGCCTTATCAATCTATTCCAGCTCTAGCCTTAGTCACAAATTGCAAGTTTACCATGTGATGACAAAGGTTTTGGAGGATGCTTGGGAATGATTGTTATCCGCAGTGGAGCGCAATCCACGTGTTTTAACTGAAAGTGCATCTCTATACCCTTTGTTAAAAAAATTTGTGTGTATCTATTGAGGAGCTCAAAGTATATTGTAATTTGTACGTCTTCCAACAGGGTACTACTCCGCTCTTGATAGTCCTTCCTTGGTTTCTTGCCTACTGTTGTACAATTGATGTTACCAAGGTGAATAAACTCTTAGCGTTGTGGTTAGCAGTTGATCAGACTGCCCAGGATCTGGCAGTTTGGGATTCCCTGTTAACCACAACTGAGGCCCTGGTAAGCCAAATTCTTTTTCTGGTCTCAAATCTGTTGACTTTCAAACAAGTTATTATGAAAATTGAAGCCAAACCCGCTGCTTGCTTCTGGTTTTCTGTTAATTGATCTGCAGTGGCTTTGTCTAGTCATAGTCTTGATTTCTCCCCCTTGTTTTTCTTCTCAGTTGCAATTGACTATCTTGAAAAAACCTGCCAAGGTAGAAAAAATGTCAGTGGTGTCACCCACAAAAAGCTTGTTGGTTATGCTCCAGCATGTTGTGCCTGCAAAGTCTTCAGTCAAGTCTGAAGAGTTGCCTCTTGTTCCCATTGATTGTGATTGTCCTCCCTGAAGCCATCCAAGAAATGATTCAGCGTTATTTTCAGGAGCACCCTGCCTCCTTAGCTGCTGTCTGTACCACTGAAGAGAAGCAAGACCCTGCTGAGGTTGCAACATTTGCGGCAAATAAATCTGCTTTTGTTTTCTTCTTGTTTTATGGTAGCATCAATAATGGTCAAACTATCTATTGGCCAGCCATTTTGTTGGATACCAGTGCATCTGAGAACTTCATGAGTGTTGACACTGCAGACTTTTTGCAACTAAAGTATCATCCTGGAATGCTGGTTAGGGATGGAAACTTTCAAATGTTTCCCTCTTTCCAGCTTAAGAAGCCAGTGGCATTTGTAGTTGCAGGTCAATCTTTTACCGCAGGGTTCTCTATATGCTCTACTCTTATGTATCCTATTATCTTAGGAGTGGGATGGTGGCGGGACTATAATTTATCAATCTTGCTAAAATAAAATGAGCTTCAAGTGGAACACTCTTTGGTCATATCCATCTGTATTCTGTTGTTGGGTATGTTAGAATTAGAGCAGTCTTCTCAGACAATCCAGTTGATTCTTGTTCCTACACCTGTAAGTTCATATTTACCAGCATGCCTTCAACCCTGGTCCACAGTATTTGATGCCACTAGGGGTGAGGTTTTTCCCAAGCACACTCAGTTCAACTTTAACTTTAATGTTACTGTTGATCTGATTCATATTGTGTCTCCCATTTACCCTTTGATCTTAAAGGAGGATGTATGCTTGAAAGAGTGGACTTGGGACATGTTGGCAAGAGGATAATCTTTAGGAAGGCTTTTTCAATCTGTTCTCCACTGTTGTTTGCTCTAAAATCTAATGGGTCTCTCTGTCCTTGTGTTGATTACAGGAATTTGAACAATATTACAATTCCTGAGCACTACCCTTTGACTCTCAAAGCACAAATTTCTCAGTGTGTTGAGAAGGCAAAGGTATTCTCAAAACTTGATCTTTTGAATGCATTCAACCAAATCAGAATTGCAGAGGGAATGGAATGATTAACAGCATTCAGAACTAAGAAGGGTATCTTCCAATTCTGTTTTATGCCTTTTGGATTGAAGAATGCCTTGGCTTGCTTTCAGCAGTTAATTGATTCAGTCTTGGGGAACCTCTTGGGTGTATATACCATTGTGTATATGGACAACATCTTGGTTTTCTCTCCAGATGAAGAGTCACATAAAGCCCACCTGTCAGCAGCTGTAGAGTGCATCCTCCAGACTAATTTAATCATCAAAAAGAGTAAGTGCAAATTCTTTAAATGTAAGGTTACCTTCTTGGGTAATATTATCTTTGAGGATGGCCACACTATTGCCCCTGACAAGGAATCAGAGGTTTGAGAGTATGCTATGCCCGTGAAAATATCCCAACTTTGTAGTCTCTTGGGTACTTGTACGTTCTTGAAGAAATTTACCCCTCACTTTTCAGAAGTGGCTGCCCCCTTGTATTCAGCAAGCAGGAAGATAACTTTGGTCTGGACACCTTAGTGCACTAACATGTTTGCAGAAGTCAAAGCTCTTTTGTTGTCTTCACCTGTGTTGAGACATGTGGATCCTGAGCTTCCTTTTGTGATTTCCATATATGCCTCTAAATATGCTGTGGTTGGTGTGTTGTTACAATCTGCTGGAAATGGGGTTGAGAGAACTGTAGGGTATTTCTTCCAAAAGATGGAGGCTTGAGAACACAATTACATGATTTACAACAAGGAATTGTTGGCAGTTGTGGAATCTTTAAAGCATTGGCATTACCATCTCATTTTGGCGTGTCATCTGTTTATAGTAAGGACCAACCATAAAGCTCTCCTGTACTATTGCTAACCCAGGGTTTTGTCAGTTTGCCAATCCAGATGACATGGGGATCTGACAAGGTACAAGTTCTGTTACAAGTTTATCAAGGGAGCCAATAATCATTTAGCAGATGCATTGAGCAGAAATCATTCCCATCTTCCAGATGTTAGTATGGACGTCAAGTTCAATACACACACTATGATACCAGACAAGACTGTGATTCCTTTTGTACTACCTCTGCCTGCTACGCTTGCTACCATGTCTTTAACCAAGGGTGCAGATTTGGACTTATATTCCAAAGTGAAGTTTTTGCAGCCTTTGTCCAAAGGTTATGATAGGTTACTGGAACTAGCATGTGCACATCCTGTTGGCCAGCCACAGGGTTATCACAAGATAGGATCAATTTTATATCATCAAGGATGCTTGTGGGTTCCAGAGGGAACTATTTGGGACAAAATCATGGAGGCTTATCACACCTGTTCTATGGCAGGCCACCCAGGAAAAAACAAAATGGTGGAGCTCATCTGCTGACAGTTTTCATGAAAAGGTTTGACAGTGCAGATGGCAGCTTACATTTTTGACTTCCTGGTATGTGTTTGGTCTAAGGCAAGTAGGAACAAAACTACTGGTTTGTTGGTTTTTTTACAACCAGCTGCAGGGCCTGGACGTCAGTGTTGGTGGATTTCATTGGAGAACTTCCAAATTCTGATGGGTTTAATGCAATCATGATGGTGGTTGATTGATTCACAAAAATGGCACACTTTGTTCCTTGCTCAACCAAAATTACTTCAGTGGAGACAGCTAGGCTGTTTTGAATAGAATCTTCTCCCTGCATGGCATCCCAATGGGGATTGTGAGTGATTGCGGGCCCTGATTCATTGCTCAGTTCTGGAAAGCTTTTACTGGAATTCTGGGTATCAAATTGTGTTGTTTCATGGCTTTTCACCCTAATCTGATGGGAAAAAAGAGAGGGTAAACCAAAGTTTGGAGGTCTACCTGTGCTGCTACACTAATGCGCAACAAGATGACTGTTGTGCTAACCTACTCTTGGAAGAGTTCACATATAATAACGCCCTGCACACGTTGACTCGGGTTTTGCTATTATATGCCAATGTAGGTTACAATCCCTCATCCAACATGGGCCCTTGCTTGGTTAGCAATGTAGAAGCTGCAACTGATCAAGATGCTGTATTGAAGCAGGTCCATCAGGAACTTCAGGTTACTCTTGCTGCTGATGTGACAACTTACAAGGAATATGCAGATTGCAAGCGTCAGGAAGGTCCAACTTACCAGTCAGGTGATCTGGTCATGGTGGATGCTTGCAATATGAAACTGAAAGTCACTTGCCGCAAATTAGGTCCCAAGCAAGTGGGTCCCTTCAAAGTTGAACTCCAAATTGGTCCCTCTGCATACCAATTAGATTTACCTCCCACTTTTAAGATTTTCAACACCTTCCATGAATGCTTAATTACTCCTTTTAAGAGTACTGCAATCCCTTCTTCCCAACCCATTCTTGTGGAAAGAGAACCTGAGTATGAGTTAAATTGCATTTTAGCTTCCCGTAAGAATTGACGCTGTCTAGAGTATTTGGTGTCATGGAAGGGTTATCCTGATTCTGAAAACTCATGGGCTCTTCACTATGATTTCTCTAACTCTCCAGATCTTATCCAAGAGTTCTATAATTGCAGCCCAACCACCATTGGTCACCCCAAGCTTATCTTAGCTGCAATGAAACTTCCCCTTGCCCACAAAAACTCCTCCTTGTCCCATCTTCCAGATGGTGGTATTGTGCCCCAGGCTAAAGCAGAGGGTAATGTCACGGTAGGCTCCATAATTCCAGGGATTACTTGGCCAAGTAGGAAAGCGCAGAAAGCTCAAAAACCTTTAACAAAACTGACTGATTTAGCATATTTGAATCAACCAGTTGATCATAAATGGGTTACAGCTGCTCCAGTTTGCCAGTCAAATCTGATCACCCCGTAAGTTGATATTGATAAATTGACGTAATTTAAGAGTCACCATATATGAACTTGTTAATCAGAATGGTTGTCAGAAATTGATCACTCAAGGCTTCTTTGCAACCTGGACTAGATACTCACTTGAAAATGTGGAAGGAATAGGAGGTCAAGACTCAGGTGGTATTGCTTAGTCAATTTTCTGATATATATTGAATATTTTCACTGTTTCAACTCTAAGAGTTGAGTCCTCCCAAAAATTTACTCAATAAAAATTACTTATCCCTTGGTCTAATTTACATTTTAAAATGCATCCTGTAGTTGGATTGTTGCAATACATTCCCTACAATCTGATTCTAAGCCAGATCATTACTGGAAGATGAGGCACTGCAGTTGGAACTTTGTTGTTGGCACATCCCAATGTTAATTCCATGCCTGTCAATCTTGGAGCTGTTCCTACTCCCATCAAAGCTGAAACTCATGTGCTATCCCAATGTCCTGAATTTTATGCTGAAGACACTATAATTCTCTGGAAGGCCATTTATCTAGGGCTTTTCTGGTTAGGGCTAATTATTTTACTTGACCCTAGTATTTCATTTGGAAATTTTACAAAACAGTATATGAAGCTGTGTTGGTGGTTAATCATTAACTCTATGTGGATTTGGTGGGTGATTCCCCACCACATGGAGATAGCTTCATATTATCCCGTGTTTTCTGTCACACTGACTGTGTTTGGGCAAGGGGGTGCTTCTTCTTCTGAGAAGACAGACTCCCAAAGCTTCAAACATTTGGTATCTCAGCTTTGCAAGATTCCATGGTGATTTTGTTTAGCTCTGGGATTTGCTGAGGGTTCAAGCAGGGAACCTCTAAGGTTTTGACCTCATGAGTGACTATCACTTGATGGTTCTTATATTCCAAGTTTGGTTGGTGGTCAACCCACTATTCAAAGCCTATCACTACAGGTTTGGGGAGCTCCTCCATGACGTAGAATCTGGTAGGCAGAAGTTTCACATTTAACTTCAGGGAGACAGACTCTTTGCATTAATGTGACAGGTCAGTTTTCTTGTTGCCCAAGGCTACCAGGCAGGAGTTCTCTTGGACTGATACACCCAGTTTCTTGGCTAGGCTATGTTCCATTTAGTTGAGGGTTTCCCCACTATCTAATAGGTCTACAGTGTTCACCTCATGGTCATGATAACATAAAGTAGTGACAATGACAGGATAGGACTGAGAAGTGTTATTTATTGCTAAAATAGTGGCTTTTGGGTTCCATTAGAACAGCTTGTGCAGTCTTTGGATAAGTGGCCACTCTGATAGCAATAGAAGCATAAACCACTTCTGAAACAATGTTGATACTCTTATGGGGTCATGTTCAAGCAAGGCCCACTAGTACCAGGGAGATGACTGCTCTGGGGCTTTCCAGTGTTGTATTCTTTTGGTTGGCTGAAGTACATGCCTATGTCAATTGCCAGGAGCATATCTTTGGGGAGATTGTAGCAGTGGTGTCTCATGAGGCTGGTGTGGTGTGGTTCAATCTGTTTCTGAAGTGTAACCCAGATATATTGTCAGGGATCTTGGCGGCCTCTGCCAGGTGTATGAATTGCTTTATGTAGGCATCCAGGTTTTCCCTTCCGTGGTTCAGGCAGATGAGCCCCATGTAGGCCTAGATCTTGGCCCCAGCAGAGGTGGTGACAGAGTTTATTATCTTCAATAATTGGTTGTAGGATAGTATAATGTCCAGGTCTTCTTCTGGTCAGGAAGGTCTCTCTAGTGTCATTCTTCAGTTGGGTGGCCACCATCATAACCTTCTGAGTGTTGTCTCTGAAGCTCTCAGGGTGGGCACATAACAGGGCGTTTATCATGATCATTACTTTTCTGAAACCAGCCAAGCCCATTTTTGGAAGGTCAGGAAAGTTTGTGGGGGGAGCAGTATTTTGGCTTAAGGTGGGTATTTTCACAGTCTGGACTTCAGACAGCTTGGCAACAACTCTTCCTTGGTATTTGTTTGTTTCTTGTTTCTTGGTCATGATCTTTCTTAGATAGTAAGCTGAGGTTAAAAATAAAAGCATACAAGATGCCCCTATAACCAAAGAAGAATAAGGGCTCAGGGTTATTAATTTTGATAGGGTTGACATACTATCACAGCCCATACCAGAGTCTGGCTGGACTCCCACAGAGAAGCAGGTTGATCTGAAAAGCCATGTACACAATTGGTGTAATCCTGAATATATAATTTACAGCAGTGGCTAAGGGGCGCCAACTTCCAGTATGGGGCACAACCTAGTTGGCCAGCCCCAATACAGTAATTTAGATGAACCCCAACTTACTGAAGACTTGGGCAGAAATTGTGTTGGGCAAGGGGGAGTGGAGGGGATCTCCTTCATGATAGTTAGAATTGGGCCTCTAAAACAGCCAGGAAGATGATCCAGGTGGTAAGGGTGAAAGAACTCCAAGTCAATGGTGCAAGGTGGAGTAACCAGGTGGACAGAAGCAGAGGAAGGAGGAAAAGGATAGACGTCTTGTATTGTGTAGTGAATTCACAAATAGATGCAAACAGAATTATATTTGTGCAAAAATAGATAATTCCTACAAGAAAATAATTGGTCCTGGGCATAAAGTTGCTCATTTTATGATTTGAACAGTGAGGAAGGCTTTTCTTCCTCACTATTTATACTTAATGGGAAATACTTAGCTGTTTGTGCCACCAGAGGCCTGGTGGCATCATGTTCAGTGATACTTTAAAAATGGCTTAGAAATTACGCATTGGGACCTGGGAAAGGAAGAGAATTGGCTGGTTTTTCATGGTCATGGGTTTGGCTGAAGCATGCCAAGGTGCCACATCTATTATTAGAACCCTCAAGCTTTTGAGTGTCCAATTGAATAATCAACCAATTGCTTTCCTGATTTACCATTTCCCAATAGAAAAGAGACCCAATTTTGTGTTTAATTTTGGTATCAGGGTTTTGCGGCATGTGGGCCTTGTGAACCCCTGGCCATTTGCGGTCAGAAAGGGGGTTTTTCTTCTAGGAAGGTAGTTAGCAATAGCTTTCATACTATTGGTTGTTTTATTTCCAGTAAGGCTAGCTTATTGTCTAGGGAATTCTGGGCCCTGACACTTTATCTTATGGGTGAGCGTAAGCTCAGAAAGGACGTCATAGACCTTGGGAGGAGGAGGATTGGCTGCAATTTGTTAATTTCTGATAAAATTAACCAGTTGTTCCTGTGTGGGCACCAACTTTATATTTTTGGGCTTTGGGTGCTGGAGGGCCTTGATAGTCAGATCAGAAGGGTAGAGGTTGTCAGAGGTAGAAATTACCTGAATAATGTATCATTTAAGCATCCTTGTGATTAAGTGATTAGGGGCTCACAGGTGTGTTCCCCTTTCTCAGCTGTGACTCTTTGTTGTAAATTGTGCCATTAATGCTATTTCAATATGGCTTTTGAATAGTGATATGTGAAACCATTTGGCTGGTTTTGCTTTCAATTTTGGGAATTCCACGCCCTCCTTAAATGGGTCTGTTCCAATATCCACCCATTCTGGAATACCATACCTGCCCTTGTCTGATCTGGGTATGACCTCATCCCAATGCTACCCCCTCAACCACTCTGTCTACCTAATGAGTGATCATTGACCCTTGTCTACTATTTAAGTAGAATCATTTCTCCTAATAAAGACAAGTTTATCCACATTTTCATTGGCTTTAATATTTTTCAAGCTTTTTCCTTTCCTTTTTGCCAAAAGGAATTCCTCATTTTTTATTCCAGGAAATTAAGGTATGTGCCCTTAATTTTGCCCTGAAGACTAACCCAAGTCTAGCTTTGAACCTCAAATCTTTTGTTATAAAGATTTCTCCTTGTCCTTCTAAATGTTGTCCCCAGAAGCCAAACACAACAAAATGGTGCTCACTACAGGGGCTGTGTTGTAAATTGGGTCTTTCTAGTCCTTCTGGGTACTTCTTTGTAGGCTGCTTGCTTTGACAAGAACAGGAAAGGCTTTATTTACAATAGCTTATCACTGATAAGATGACCTTAAGTCTTTACCTATCTAATGGAGGTAACAACTAAGAGTAGTCAAATATATAAATCAAGTAAGTGTAAAGTAAAAGTAAAAGTATTGTTTATTTGAAAAGATAAAGAGAGTTATATAGTCCATTCAGTGCTAATGACTCAGACTAATGTCTAATGCCAATTAGCACTGTGGAACTGGAGGGAGTTTGGGGCTAAGGAAAGTGGTTCAAGGTATTAGGCTCAAGCATCTTCTCAGTTGAGCCACATGTTATAATGGCTATGCTTAGATGCATAATCAACATCAAAGTGTCATACTTTACATCCAAATCCTTGTGAAGAAATAATCTATAATCTAAACTATCTATGCTGAATAGCTATCCTTCTGATAGGCTAATTAACACCAATAGAGTAAATATTACAACAGGCTGCAAGCCCCTTGGTTACTCTGTTTTCCCGCGCCTTCTCTGGTCCTTCTCCTTTTGTCTCTGAAGTACCTGAACCACCCAAAGTCTCTAGTCCTCTGTTTGAAGAGGATATTACCTATTCTTTCTCTTCACCAATGGTAATGGTGTTATCCCCTGGGCCTTTGTGGGCCCCCTTCCTGCTTTCTCTCTTAATTAAAAACAAGCCCGCAATGATGTGTGTTCCCTCCTTCACATGGGTACTGTGGCAATGCACACTATTCCTGGCCTCTGCCCTGGCTACACCTCAGAGGATCTGTATTCTTTCCTCCTGTATTTTGGCCTCCCCCCTGCTTTGATGGAGTCAATGAAAACTATTGGTGTGCTGGTTAATCAATTTATTCAGCCTGCTTTAGTTCACCATCAGTTGGCACTAGGATCTCAGAATCAACTCCTGACTGCTGTGGCTACTGCTGTCTCTAATAACCATGTGCAGAACATGGCCTATCAGGAGTTGACGCATAGCCTCTTTGCCTGTATCTCAGACAACCAGCAATACTCACTGGCTTTGAAGAAATACCTGACATCATCTCTGAACTCGCTTTGCTCCTCACTTCCTGGGTACATCATGGATCAAATTCGTGAACTAGATGACCACCAGGATATGTGGTAAGGACATATCAAAGCAACTCTCTTGAAGTATTGACAAGATTTCCAGACTTTGGTTAACAAGTTCAATTAATTTTGAGAACATGTCAATTCTCAACTTGATTTGGTTGGAGCCCACATTGACAATTGGGGCCAACATCTGCACCTACAATATGGTTTAGATAAGACTGCACTAGGCAACACTCTGAGTCAGGTTCAAAACTATGTTGATGACAGAGTAGCCTCAATTGAAGTGGCTTCTCCTACTCCTTTGGTGGAGGTCTACTCTGCTTTTGAAGCTAAGGTTTGGTAAGCCATAGCTGAGCTCAAGGCCACCACTCAACGCCAAGAATCTGTTCCAGTCCCTCTGCCAGTGGAACCTATGTCTGACCCCTTCATTGCTTCCTTGACAGATCTGTAAATTCACTGCCACCCTTGGTATTAGATTGCACTATCTTCCCCAGATACACTAAGAAAGGCCCAAAAATATTAGTCAACCCCCTTAATTCTTTAGGGGATTTGGCACACACAGTTGATGAGAGACTTGTGCTGGCCTACCCTGCAGATCCATTGCCTTTGGTTGCTCTCCCCTGGGAAGAAACGTTGGTTAATTTGGACTAATTGTTGGCATGGTGTTGCCCACTTTTGAAAAAGATCAGATCCAACCAATCAGGTGACACCACATCAACACTCAAAAACCCAAGTGAATTTAAATTGCCTAAGATCCCTCTAGCCAATCAGATGGTACCGCAGAAATTAAGGTGAAACTTTCCAGTCCTCCTGGCTCTGATCAGCAAATTTTCTCAACCAATCAATTGAATCCAGGTCCTGTGGTCATGTGATTAACTCCCCTGTAACACACTCCTTTTAATAAAGCAAGGGGACTTCCAGTTGCCTGCTTGTCTATTTTTCAATACCATTAAAGCTTGGAAACTTATTGCAAACAATTTTTAAAATTTATTTTGTGGAACCCCCTGTTTGGAGTTTCTACCATCTAAAATTTAAAGTGTTATTTTTTCCCTTTAAGCTTACTTTACCTTGACCTGCTTCAAACCTGGCATCTCTTCTGGGACCTTTGTAAAATGCTTCAGTGTATAGCTGCCGTATAGTTATACTTTTGCTTTCAAAATTTGCTTTTAAACTTAAAATTTTAGTTTATTTCCAATATAAAATCTGCTTTTATCTTGAATATTTCTTGAATTCTTCTGTTTTTAAACCTGCCTTTGGTTTCTTCTGTTTCAAAGTTATCCAAGACCATTGCCAAGCCTTGTAAGATCTCCTCTATTTCCTACCTGGTCTCTTATTTGTGGGTTCCTCCTACTAGCCAAAATTCTATTATTTTGTTAGTGATAATTCTATCAAATTTTACCAAATTTTTCAGAGATTGCAATCATGATACTCCCTGTTTTGAAGTTTGTGGTTTTTTCATTGGCTCCATTTTTACTACTCCTGTGGTCCACATTGCCAGACTTGTGGTCCAAAATCTCCTCTTCTGTTTGACTTGTAGGCAACAATCCCTCTAGCCTATTAGATCTTCCCAGCAGTCTCCTATTCTCTGGAGAGGCTGTAGTTAAGAGCCTAACCTGCAACAACCTGAACCTAGATGTGGTTGATTATGCCTTACCTGCCCCTGTGGGGGTAGAGGCGCTGTTGGCCTCCATTCTCAGCCTGGAGAAGGACGGCGCGGTACCTTCCCAGACCCCTGCAGTGACACTCATCACTCCCTCTTGCATGCCCTGGTTGTTCACCAGCCTGATACTGATGGGGTTGAACACTTATTTCCCTCAACTGTCCCCTGTGTCCTCTCTGTGGTCCCCCTTCAAGCAGCTGTCCCAGTTCTCCACTGGGCAGCATCCTGGTGGTATGATTCACCGGGATGGGAGTCAAACTTAGTTAGTTTAGCGCCCCTCTCTCAAAAGATCAGCTAGCTGCACTGTGTGGGGAGTTTAAGTATTTACAACAACGCCTCTCAGACAAGTCATCTTCTGAATCTGAGGGTGAGGGAGATCCTGAGTCACTGAGGTCCCTGCACAAACCAATCACAGATGCTGTCCTGGATTGGAAGGGTAACCCATATCAATTGTGCCCTCGCTTTAGATCACTTGGCATCAGTTACCAACAATGTTGCCAACAGACAGGAGACACTGGAAAAGGAGGTGCAGAACCTTGCTTGCTTGACTGAAGCAATGGATAAGTGTGTCACTCCTTTGGCGTTTCAGGCTACCTCTTTGGCCTCCTGCATCAATGTAGTTGCAGGCACCTTGGCAGTACAACAGATACAGATTGATGAATTTGGCACTGTTGTCACTACCGCTAGGGATGTCAGCAGGCAAAAAAAGCTCTACTCTTGACACCTTGTAAGAGAGCCTTCAATTATTATGGTCTAGACAGCCCGCTACAGAATCCAAGTTTGAAGGAAATCCTCATATCTATGTCCTCAACCCAGGTGACAATAGCCAATCCACCTTGTTGTCCATTGACCCCAATTACAAGCCCTCTTTCAAGAAAATCTTTGATCCTAAGACCTTCACCATTGCTGCCTTCTTAACAATCTACAAGACTGAAATGTTTAGGGCTACCAATGAACTTAAGAAGGAACATATCCTCACTTGTCTACATCCCACTTTCCAAGAAGTTGTAGTTTCTGAAATTCTATCTATTGTCACTTGGGAGGATATGAAGTGCCTTCTTATTGAGGAATTCAGAGGAGATCTTAGCTTGGAGGTCAAGAAGAATGCCTTCATGCATATTTTGTTCAAATCCAAGGAGACCCTTGCTGAGTTTGCTGACTGCTTTTATATTAAAGGACAATAACTCATTACTAGTTGTCAGTTGACCTCCTGGAAAGCATACACAGCTTTCTCCAATGTGTTGAAGGTGAATCATCTCTTGTGTCTGCGCTTTAAGGCTCACAAGGCATCTCTTACCTCCATGAAGAGTATCAAGACTCTCCTGTAAGACATGCATCTGACCCATGGAGATACTGTGGTTCATGAGAATAAGGCTAGTAACAGTGGTACTACCTTGTGTACCCTGTGTATAATGACACTTGGCTTAAGTGGATAGCCTAAGAGACAAGGATGTTACAACTGTGGACAAATTGGACACCACTCTTGTACCTGCACCAACCCTTTATTATAGGATTGCAACCCAAAGGAACAGGCGAGAAAAGAGAGGTCAGCTTAGATGCAGAGACACTCTCTGATGATCAACCTCCCCCATCTTCTCTTGATCTTACCTCTGATAAGGAATCTCCCCCTTTATCTGGCCCAACTATCTTTCACCTATTTCATTATCTGTCAAGAAATTCTGAGACTGCAGACTCTGACTACAATGAATCAGATAGTTATGGCTACTCCATTTTTGCTGTCCTGGAAACTGCTTCAGTCCCCTACAAACTCTGCTCTGGAAAAAACACAGCTGAAACTCTCTCACATTTGGACAAAGCCAAGACTATGGTGGCTCACCCTTACCTGGTGCAAGCCCATAGACCCCATGTCCTAGTAGACTCCTCTGAAGAAGCTACTGAGCTAGCAGAAGCTCTCTTCCAGAATATGACCTTATCTCTCCTGTTGTAGACTGTGTATAAGGAAATTCCTGCCTTAAGATGCATGTTAGCAAAATAAGAGAAAGAGATGGAAGCAGCACAAGATGTTCTGGCTGACTTACCCCCCCTTTGGGAAAATACTACCTATGTATAAGTGTCAATCTAAAAGGTTAAAATCAATGAAACTCTAGACACAGGTTCTCCAGTCACTGTTGTATCCTTCAAATTAATGAATAAACTTAAGCTGACTCCTGATCTCAATTACACTCAATCATATGGTACTGTTGACATGGCTCAGATACAAGCTATTGGTGCCTACTCTGCCCTGCCCATGAGGTTTGAAAACTTCGTATTGCTTCCCCTGATGTTGTCCTAGAGAACAAAAGCTATGACCTTCTGGTTGGTACACAGTTCCTCCAAGAATACAATGAGATTTTAAATCTTTGAGATGGGTATCTATCACTCCTAGGATACAAAGTTCCCTTAATCTTTGAGGAACCGCTGCGTCTCCCTGGCAAACCCCTAAAAACTTGTGTGCTCAAATACCCCACAAGTATTTTTTTGCTCAAGTACAGAACTCACTTGTCCAACATGTGTTCCCCTCCTCCTTCCTACCCTGTAGAGGAAGGTGTTCCTCTGCTTGCTCCTTTGGCAGTCATCATCCCCCCAGACTCCCAAGTGATCATTGACTCCCAGATATCTTATGAGCTACCCAAGAAATCATTCCTAGAGCTGTACTCTCCTGAGTCTCTAAGCCATAAGAAGCCTTGGTTATGCCCTGGAATTTTGGATCAAATTCATAAAGAGCCTGTACAACTGCTGCTAGCTAACCTGACCACTTTACTCATGCAGTTTTCTAGGGTACAAGTTGTGGGGTATGGACACATATTTAGGATCAGAGAAAGTGGCGTCCCTCTACCCCTTTGAACCTTCAGTGACTTTAATCTACCAGAAAAAACACCAAATTCTCTCCCTATTCACAGCTACTGATTTCCTGTAGCTATCCTTGTTCAACAAAAAAGATACTAGACCTTCTCAATCAATTCAGAAATATTTTTGCCTCCAGATCTACAGACTATGACCTAGCCAAAGGGGTCATTTACCAGATTGATAAAGATGATATGCTGCCTTTTTGTGCAAAGCCTTATTGCCGCAGTTGAGTAGAGGCCGCTCAGGTATCTAAGGAGCTCAAAAATTTATTAGATGCTGGGCTACTTGCTCCTTCCCAAAGTCCATGGGCCTCCCCTTTGCTCATATTGAAGAAGAAGGATGGAGGTCACTGCATTGTGATGGATTATTGCTGCCTAAAATCTCTCACAAAGAAAGACTCATACCCTTTGCCTAGGATTTATGACGCCCTTAGACAATTGGAAGGCTCAAAGTTCTTCTCTGCTATGGATATGGCATCAGGTTACTTTTAAGTTGATTTATCCCCAGAAGACCGCAAAACAGCTTCTCTCATTACATCAAAAGGTCTTTACAATCCCACTCAAACACCCCAAGGACTCTGTAATGCCCTGGCTACGTTTCAACAAGCCATGGACTCTATTTTACAAGATCTAAAGATTTCCTGTGTCCCTGTATACCTTGATAATATCACTGTGTTCAGCTCTACCTTTACTGATCATTTAGACCACCTCAAAGCTGTCTTTATCAAGATTCAAGAAACAGGTCTAAAGCTCAAACCCTCCAAGTGTTCCTTCTTTAAGGAGCAGCTCAAATTCTTAGGCCATGAGGTCACCCAAACTGGGATCTGCCCCATAAATAATGAGGTGGAAGCCATTGACAAGATGCTGCCCCCAAAAATCTCTGAGGTCCAAGTATTTCTTGGCATGATGGGATATTATTGACAATTCATCCCTTACTTTGCTTAACTAAGTGAACCCCTCATTCAACCCCTCTGAAATTTACCCTTCAAATGGACTGACAGTCAATAGCAATCCTTTGAGGCTTTGAAGGCCAGGCTCAAAGAGGCTCCCATCCTAGTCTATCCCAATTATGATAAGGAGTTCATCTTATACACTGACGCCAGTAGAGTAGCTGTAGGTGCCATCTTAGCCCAGCTTGACAATGAAGGTGTGGACTGACCTGTGGCCTATTCTTCATGAATCCTCAAAAAACAGGAGAAGAACTATAGTGTCACTGAAAAAGAATGCCTAGCAGTTCTATATGCCGTAAAACAGTTTTAACACTATATCTACAGGAAACACTTTACTTTAGTCACTGATCATTCATCCCTTAAATAGCTACAATAACTAAAAGAGCCTGAAGGTTGACTAGCATGTTGGGCTCTGCACTTTCAAGGATATGAGTTCACTGTGGTACATTTTCCAGGTGTTCAACATCAAAATGCCAATGGATTGTCTATAATGCCTATACTGGCCATCTATCCTGCTGACGCCAACTGATTATACAAGTTAATAGGGTACCCTGATTCTTGAACAACTGAACCAGAAGAGATCCAGCTGGCTCTACAGGCCTTATCAAAGGATAAGTGACTTGGGATAGACAACTCTTCAAGAAGGTCATCAATGCCTATCTTCCCTACATTTGCCCTAGCATGAGAATATCCACTATCCTCCAAGCCCACAGTGATACTGGACATGGAGGTATAGCAAAAACTCATGACTGGCTGTGCAAGAATTTCTACTGGGAAAACATGTGCCTCCTAATTCCTGATGTCCTTGCCTCCTGTCATTCTTGCCATCTCCAACAACCTTGACCATCACAACATCAGTTCAAGCTCATCCTGCCTAATCTTGCCTTCAACACTGTTAGTATTGATGCTGTTGGGCCTCTCCTGTGTTCTAGGTCTGGATGCTGGTTCATCTTAGTAGCTGTAGACCATTTTATAAAATGGGTTGAAGCCAGAGTTACCAAATACATCACTTCCAAGACTACTGCAAATTTCTTGTTGCAAGACATCTTCTATTGACATGGGTGCCCTCAAGTCTTGCTGTCTGATAATGGCACCAACTTCAATGCTCGCCTCATCATGTCTATTGTAGAAGCTATGGGCATCCATCAATCCTTCTCTGCCCTGTATAACCCTTCAACAAATGGAACTGTTGAACAAGCCAATTATTCCCTTGTGTCCATTATGAGGAAACTCACCCTCTTTGATGCCGCAAATTGGGATATGTTCCTCCCTGCTTCCCTCTTTGCCTATTGCCTTAGTAGACACCAGGTGACTGGGCAATTTCCCTTTGCCATGTTGTATGGAAGAGAAGCTACCACCCTCTCAACCTTGGGACCCTTGCTGATGAAAGTTGATGATTCTACCAATCCAGAAGCTCACATCAAGGACTTGAGCAATTGAATCATTGACATCCAAGCCACAGCATATTCAACTGCCTACAAAGTCAAGGCCTTAGAACTATCTTCTTTCAATGTGTCTTGAGTCTCCTTCCAGAATTTCAAGTAGTGTCCTGGTTCTCTATTATCAGAATTGTACTGGAGGCAGAGCCCACAAACTAGACTCTCCCTGGGTTAGCCCTTGTGAAGTCACCTTCAAGAAAGGTGTCAAGTATACCGTGAAACTACTGTTGTCTGATTGTCCTTTTGCCTGAGTCCATGACAAATTTCTCCGTAAATATCAACTCCCTGTGTCCTATCTTGAGGGGGGAAATGTTGTAAATTGTGCCATTAATGATATTTAAATATGGCCTTTTAATAGTGATATGTGCAAAGATTTGGCTGGTTTTGCTTTCAATTTTGGGAATTCCTTGCCCTCCGTAAATGGGTCTGTTCTAATATCCACCCATTCTGGAATACCATATCTGCCCTTGTCTGATCCTAGTATGACCTCATCCCAATGCTACCCCCTCAACCACTCTGTCTACCTAATGAGTGATCATTGACCCTTGTCTACTATTTAAGTAGAATCATTTCTCTTAATAAAGACAAGTTTATCCACATTTGCATTGGCTCTAATATTCTTCAAGCTTTTTACTTTCCTTTTTGCCAAAAGGAATTCCTCATTTTTTTCAGGGAACTAAGGTATGTCCCCTTAATTTTTCCTCAAGGCTAGTTTCAAATATCAAATATTTTATAATAAAGGCTTCCCTGTTGTGTTCTCTTGACACCATTCTTAAGATCCAAACACATCATATAGTATGTATTTTGTTGTTTATTAATGATGAAGTTATCAAGTTTTTCTGGGTGGTATCAAATATATATTAAGGTAATAAATAATTTGACATGTTGTCAAACATGAGTAAGAGGCATCATTGATCTGTTAGTACCAGCTCCTTCTTCTTGGTATTTTTTGTGAGTTGATGAATTATATTTTTCTTTTTGAGTATTACCAGATACTAGGAGAAGCTAGCAAGGTAATAATTTTTAGGCAAAATACATGTTTATTTAACTTTTCCAAAGGAAGACTTATTGTTATGTCATGATATATTCTAATGACATATTATATCCATGTATATAATAAGTTGGTAATCTTTTAAGTGGTAAGTTGTTAATCCATAATCTGTTTCATTATTTAGATATATAAGAAAGCATTCAATTGTACCCAAATTAGATAATCCCTTAACTTGATTTCACACTATAACAGTACAATAGCTTTCTACAATTTAAAAAAATGTATCGTAGTAATATTTTTTAAAATCTACCAGAATTTAAAAAGATATTAATGATAATTTAAAAATAAAATAATAAAAGATGTACATATGAAAATCACCTAAATATTGCTTAGCAAATAATAAAATAAAAATTGATTAAAATTTAAAATACAAAAATGCTCCCTGCCAGGTTCGAACTGGCGACCTTCAGATTATGAGACTAACGCGCTGCCGGCTGCGCTAAGGAAGCTTTAATCTTCAATAATAATTAGCAATACTAAAGTGATAATAAATTTAAAATGAATTATAAACATTCTTTAATACTGCAATGATTGATAACAAGAAGCAGAAGATATGAGAAAATAATTTTATTAATTTGGATTATAATTTCCTTAGAATCAAGCTAAAATTTATTGTAAATAAGTGTGGAGACAATGTTAAGTGCAAAATTATCACAAAATTAAACTAGCTTTTTTACTGAAAGTTAATAGGCAGTATTTATATAAAAAAACTGCCAAAAAGAGCTGATTCAAAATATTTAGAATTCAAGTCAAAGCATGCTTAATTGATCAAATAGATAAGTTGAAAATTATATGGTATTTTTAAAGGCTTGAGCATGTATTAGTCCCTCACAAGTAGCTTATGACAGAATAGATATGGGTCATTATTTTAGGGATTAGGCCATTTTCTAATGCACATGCTGCTCAAGTCGCAGCATAACACAGTTCAATTTTGAAAAAGTAACTAATTACATATTTTAAATTTAAAACATTAATAACTCAATGAAAAATTAATATTTTTTCACACTGTAAACTATCAAAATGAAGCTAAGAATTTTATATTTCTATTGGTGGAAAGATTTTAATGTGTATAATATGCCCAGTATTAAAGAAAAAGTAAAAAAAGGGTATAATCCAGATTTTATTATATGATTATACTTAATGATATAAAGTAGATCACTTCAAAGCTAATAAATACTCTTTTTTAATATACAACAGCTTTTTTTATTTGACTAAATTAAAGATAAGATTGAGAGCTTTATTTTTGCATTTTATTTTATTTAAAAAGCTCAATTATTTAGGATTTTATGATAGTTTGAAGTTAGGGTGTTTTTATCACTGTTTAGATTGATTTTAAGGTTCAAGTGAGCTTCAAACCTCAAATTAAGCATTCTTTAAATGAAATCTTTAATATTTTATTATTTTAAAAATATGCAGAAGAGTTACAATTAACTGAATACATCATTTTAATTGATTTGCATTGATTATAAAGAGGATATGATGTAATAATAATGCTTAGCTGCTTCACATGTATCACTTGTGCATGAAAACTGGGTATTTAATCAATTCTGCAAACATAAATTCAAGTTCAAACTATAATAAAAGCTATCATACCATTTCTTTCAGAATGATGTCATTTAGCTTGGTATATAAGAGCTAAAGTACCACAAAGCTTCTAATCCAAAAGACCCCATTCAAAGGCCACATTCTGATCATAACTACTCCAATATTAAGGCACATTTCAGAGATCTGACCTAATTACAGATTCAAAATACTACCATGTCCTCAGTTAAATTTACTTCTGCCATGCTACCCTTTTTTCCCTTGGGAGCTTCAACAAAAAGAGAGAGAATTACAATGTTAAAAAAGCATTCCTCTTTATTGCTGGTGATGATCTTGATAATTTCATCAAGCACTTCCTTACTCAAACTGAATTTGGGAAAGCTCAGTTCCTGCCAACTATCTGAATTCAAAAAGACAATGAGTTCATTGAAAACTTAAAGGATCTCATGAAATTTTCTCCCCAAAAATATCTCCAGGCCTTGCAATCTCTGGTTACTTCCAGTTACTCTTTAAAAGAGCTTAATGATATGGGTTTTAATATAACCAAAAGTGAGTTTGAATACTCAAGAAAAATAAATAAAAATAAAAATGTAAGTTTAAACAAAAAAAGCCAAAAAAATAATAACTATTCATTAAAAAAAGAAATAACTAAAAGAATAATTAAAAAATTGCTGGAAAATTCTTTTGAAACAAGCCAGTTTACAAAAAAAGTGCCTGAAAAAATTTATAAAGATATAGAAAAAGAGATGAGTAATTACTCAACTGAAATTAAATACTCTCTACTTAAAACAAAAAAAGAAATATATGAAAATATGAAAATAAAAAATGAAATTTTGGTTTCAATTTCTACTTACTATAAATTAATCCCTAAAAATATAATAAAAAGTAAAAAACAAACTGATATGTGCAATATTTGTAATTTAAAAAATTCACTAAAAAAAAGAAGGAATAATGTGAAAGTAAAAACTTGCCATTACCAGAATCTATAGACAATGATTTAAAGACTATTAATCAGCACCAAGACTTTTATGTTCATCAAAATTGTGAATATAAAAAAGATATTAATGAATTAGATGATGAGTCTTGTGTTGTAGTTATAGATTATAAAGAAAACTTAAAGGTTGGAGGTGGTCCAATTGAGACCAATAATTGTTTTTATTCAAAAAAACCAATCTCATTATTAGGGTTTGCATTAGTTTTTAAGAAAAACAATAAAATTAAATATGAATATCATGATTTTTTGTCTCAAATATTATCACACAATTCTTTATTTTCAGGTGAGTGTTTTATAAAAATTCTTAAATTAGATAGATTTAAAAAATAAAAAATATAAAAGTATGGACTGATAATGGAAATCATTTTAGATCATATGAATTTTTATATTACTTATTTAAAGAGGCACCTAAATATATTAAGGGTTCCATAAAATATAATTGTTTTGTGGAATGTCATGGAAAAAGCATTGTTGATGGTCACTTTGTTGTAATATCAAAAACATGTAAAGAGAAAGAAAATCATTTTTATATTAAGAATATAAATGATATTAAAAATATTTTTGAGCAAGAAGAAAAAAGAAAAGAGTTATATAAATCAGTGCTATCAGGCTCAAATATTTCCCAAAAGTCATTCTTTTATATTTATGAGAGAAAAGTTAGGCCTATAAGGAAAGAGCTCAAAGTTAAAAATCTGCACATTAATCTTTCATATTTGATGAAAAATGGGAAGTTGTATTTTTTCACCTTTAACATTTGAAAGTTTCTCAGAATATTCTGAGATAACTTATCATTTAAAATCACGTGATGATACCAGAGAAACAAAAATATCAGAAGATGCTAGTGGTGCACTAGGGCAAGTTCATGAAGTAGGGCAGCTTACTAGAGGGTGTATTTTAAATAGAGTTATCAGTCTTTCAAAAACAACAACATTTTTCTCTGAAACAAACTAAGAATATTTATGATGAGCCAAAGATAGGGTAATAGCATTTATAGCTTTGGGGCTGCTATTACTCTCCCATGCAACTCATCATAAATATTTTTGGTTTGTAGTTTGTAGTAGCACTTAAGATATTTTCAGTAATACTATAAGTTGCAATTTTCAATTCTAAAATTGATGATTTATTTTTTAAAAAAATCATCTAGGCCCAAGATCAATTAAAGTTTTGGAATTTGTTGATTGTATTTTAAGCTTTCTGAATAATTTGAATATGAATAAGGTGATTAAGTTATAAAAGAATAAATCTGGCGCCTAGGTATAACAAGAAAAATAATGACCCATATAGTACTTTTAAATCATAAATATGAGATAACTAGCCTAGTTGGGATTAAGAGAGGAGATAATTTACATCTTTTTATCTGAGTTAAGTGAAAATATAGTGACATGATAAACCAATTTTGGTGCACAAAACATGAAATTACATGTTTTTAGATGTCCAGAGAGGGTTGGAGCTTCTAGTTGACCTTTATTTTATTTTGGCATACTTGAAAATAACCCAATTCTTTTCAATAGCTTTAGTGAGGTCAGTATAAGTGTGGCGCCTCTGCTCCTAGGAGCTCATCAAGGTGTGTCCTGGGTAAAAGCCAGGGATTAGCTGGGTTGGGGTTGTCATCCTCAGAGATACTTGTTCTATGGAAAGGACAAAAGTTAGTTATATAAACACGCCAAAAAGGACTTTTCATGCCCCCCAATCATCATTGACATTTGATAGCTAGGAAAAGACACATTTTACAACAATGTATGGTCTACCAAAGCATCTTCATCATCTAAGGGCTGTTTTTATGATAATTTTCAGCACCACAATGTCCCTGATATCAAGGTTATTTGCACCACTCTTATGATTTTCTTGATCAACTCCTGGATCACTATTATCAGTAACATGTTCTATCACAAAAAAGGAGAATAGATGTTGAGATAGTATCTATAAAAAATGAAGATATTCTTATAAAACATATAATTTGACACTATTCTGTAGTCCTTTTGACAAGCTGCTCCTTTAGATAGAACTCATGAACACCTCAGAAGATCCCCAGTTATACCAAACCAACCAGACATGTTGTCAGGATACCAGGATTACCGCAATGCTCCTGCAGGTGAGGAAGGAGTAGAGGCAGGTACTGGCATGGCCTACCAGATGATGGGGCCTAACTTTACTAGGTAGGAAAGTGCCTTCCCAGCCATAGCCCAGGGTCCAACTGCTGGGAAGACAGAATCAATCAATCCTGTGAGCGCCAAGTATAGCACTCCCAGGAATTGTCTACTCTGGCCAGCAGCATTGGAAGTGGATGAGATTGAGATGGTCAGTTTGGGTGTTGGGGGTAGTTCCATTGGGATCAAGTAGGCAGCAGGGTTGTTGTATTTCCTGTTGAAGATCAAAGGATAAATGGTGATTGCTTTGCTGTCACAGACAATTTGATATGGATTCTTGGGAGCATCTTGGCAGCTGTACCATTGCAAATCTTCCAAGGTCCAGGGTTTGTGATCAGGGTTGTGGGGATACTCAGTGAAGTGCACAGGACCAAATGGAACGTCAGGAGGGCAATGGTAGTCAAAGGCTTTGTTTTGTCAGCTGTTACTTGGATATCAATCCCTGAGGATGGGTGCTGGTGCTTTGGTGATTGCAGATGGAAGAGCATCAAAATATGTAAGGAATCAGATGGGTGAACCAAAGATTCATAACAACTTTATTGGGTAAGGATGTCAATACAGAACTTTTTCAAGTGCTTCTGACTTATATACTTACTCACATGCAAGTGCTTCTGGGCATTCTTTTGGTGCTATCTGTGTGGAAAGACTTGGCATCTCAAGTTCTGCTGTTTAGTTGGCTGCTTCATGAACATTTTTGGGGTCTTCAGGAACAGTTGTTTGGCTTGTTGGTGGCCCATCTTGGCCTGGTTGGTCATTGATTCTGACAGTTTTGGCTGCAGGAGTCATGAGGCTTTTCCCAATTTGATCACCATTCTGGGACTGGCTTGACAGGATTTTTTGGGGTGAGATAACTTGATTAGAAAAGGGGTTCCCAATTGGGAACCCCAAATTACTTAATAGAGGGTGGGCTTGAACTGGGAGCACTGGGCAGCTAAAATTAGCCTACCCAGGCCCAGCCAAACCCACCAAGGCTTGAGAGTAGCTTTTGGTGCCCAGAACAGGCCCTGCAGCTGCAGCCAGAGAAGTAATGGTTCCTTCACCTGGATTTTTGCTTTTCAAAGTGAATCCAGGTGCAGGCAAATTCCCATCACCCGCCTGCCCCGCCTGGTGGCGCAGCACAGGTTCAATTCCTGCTTGGGGATTTGGATTTATTACTTTTGTAACACATGTAACCACTAAGATACATGTAAGCACTTGAAAAAGATCCTGCTCAAGATCAAAAGATCCTCTGAATTCTCATTCAACCAATTATTTATAGCCTCTTATCCTAAAGTTTTTCTCTTCAAATGGCTTTCTTCAAAAGCTTAAACTATTCTGTGCCCACTTTTTTCTATAATAAAATAAACTCCCAAAAGATCTCTTTCAAAAGCTTAAAAAATTGCCTCAATACTTTATCAACCATTATTTAAGCTTTTGTCTTTTAATCAATGATATCCATTAGTAAACAATCATTGGACTTATCCAATGATTACAGCATTCAATAATTCAACATTTTTACAGTTTCACTGCAATCCAAATGAGAAGTTAATTTTCCACTGCTCAAACTTCTTGAAGTGTTAACATTTTGTGCTCAAAATTGTTCAATGTTTACCTGTTTTAGCACAACACTTCCCTGAATTCAACCCCAAACAATTTAAATAGTGAATTACTATGTGAATTTTATTGTCAAAACCATCATTTTAGATGTTCCTATAAAAAAATTGACAGCCAATATGTTTATTGACTATTTTTTTCTGGTTTGGGGCTCCAACATATCAAATTATTCTTCAATTAATTCTGAGCCATTAGGAATTAGTGATAATATTAAGAAAGAAAGAATTTTGGTAAGCTCATATGATTTTAAATTGAATTTATTAATAATAGTTCAGCTCCTGAATTTAAACCCAGACCTCTGGTTACACATAATGTAAAAAACAGTTGATTTACTGTGACCGTACAACAGTCCCTGTTGTGTATTTAGCCAAATAAATACTCCAAAAAATAAAGTTGTTCTGTTTTTGCTGTTTATTTCATGTAGATAGGTTTGATTGGAATTCTTCAGATAAAGATTCCTGGAAACTTGGTATCTATATTTAATGAAAGAATATAATATGGGTGGTTAGTTAGGCCAGGCTAACTAGTAAAATTGAGGCAAGATTGGCCAAAGCAATCTTGGGGACTAGGTGTCTCAAAAACAATTTAATTAACCAGGAAAGTTAATTAACAAATACATGGGAATATAATTAATGAGGATTTAATTATATTGTTTAATTTTATTGACTGTGTCAAGAAGTTTGGTTGAGGTTAACCATAAATAAACACCTGAATTTGGGTTAAAAGCGCTGTTTTAGCAAATTAATTAGGTTAGAAGTGACGCTGCACCGCCTAATTGATTTGTAAAGCGCTGCAGTGGCGCCTGGTTTGAGTTTCAAAGCATTTTAATGGGGTTTAATGCAAAAACCCATTTAATGCAAAGATAACCAAATAAAGGCAATGGCGTCTAGGTATTTAGGATTGATCAGCTGGTTCCCAGTTGGAACATTGATAGCTGAGTTTTGTAATGTGTATATTCCACAAGGGTTTGGCGCCAGGAGCTGAGGAAGCTCCATGCCAAATTGATACATTGAGATGAATGGCGTCAGGTGACTCCTTCTCATTGTAGGTTAATTCTCATAGACTGAGAATTACAGTGGATTTTTTAGGGAAAGATCTAGGTTTGGATGACTCAAATGTCATAGACCACATGACATGAATCATAGGTTGATTCAGAAACCAGAGGGGTTTTCAGCCAAATATGCCCCAAATGGTATATAAGAAAAAACAGCATCACTTTAATGAAATATACATATTGTTGATTTTGACGCTTTCCCCTCAATTACTTTTCAATTATTATGACTTCTTTGTTATCTTTTGAAAGGGAAAAATTTGGAGTACTTTGCGTGAAAACAGCAGCAGCCAGAAAAGAAGTTCCTACAAGTTATCTCAAAAAAGCTTGGGCAAGTCTGGAGGCCACCAAGACTGTGCCTGAGGAGGCTTTGGTGGAAGTAAAAGCTGCATTTAAAGAATTGTACTCCAATTATTTTGCAAAAGAAAGGACTCCTGCTCAAGGAAATGAAATCTATGCATGGGATTCTTGGAACCTGTTAGTAGGATTTGACAAAGTTTTACAACAGGTGAAAGTCAGGGCAAATTGTGAGATCAAGGCTTTAAGAGAAAGAGAGGAAAAGAGTGTCAAGATCATGGTTTGTTGGCAGAATGACAAAAAAGTGTTTTCCCATAAAATTGCCTCCCTGGAGGCAAAGCTCCTCAAAGCTTTGTCACAGGAAGATAATGTCAATAAGATCAAGGGCAGGATAATAGTAAGTTGGACTGGTTGGACCTGGATTCGTCATATTTACCTTGTACTTCAAGTAAATATCTTTTGGATTTGGATTTAAAGAGAAACTAAAATTCCAGCCAACCAGGGAGCTTTTAAAAGCTAGATAATGTGATGGCAGGTAAAGACAATGAAAATTATGCTATTGTAAACAAAAATAAGGCTTCAGAATAGTCTGGAACTGTTTTTTCTTTCCTTATGGGTCTGTTAAAGCAACCAGAAATCAGTTCTCCCCTCTTTGCAGCCACTGTTGTGGCAACTCTTAACAGTAAGTAAGGAAAAGTGCTTTAAAAATTTAAACTGTGTTTGATTGTTAGCTAAAGATGTTGTTTCAAATTTTGGTTACACCCAAACTCCAGTTTTTCTAACCTCTTTTAAGAGGGTGAGGGTTATTATTCCAAAAAAAACCCTCTAAAATTTTTCCTTGAAAATTAATGGGTCTATATAAGACCATCTCTTTTATCCATACTATTTTCTCAGCCAATAAAGTTATCAATTCACCTTTAACTTTTAATAGCTCACACTTTTAGTATTTTCACCACCTTAACCATGAAACAGCCCAAGGCTCCCAATTGGGGGAGTATTAAGTTTTGATGGGCCCTAGCTTTCCTGTCTTTCCAGATAATATTAGGTTCTGTGTCAATGAAAACCAAACCTGGTTCTGAAACCAAGGCCTCCACCAAATTGGACCAAGATTGGTGGCACATGATCCCTAGACAGGGGTATACTACATCCATTCCTTATGAGAATTTACTCATTAAGGAGAGGATTATCTTTGCTTTGAATTCTTATGTCCCAAGTTCACCTCAAGTTTCTATTCTCTTGACGCTGTAATTTCTCCTGTCATATCTTGGGGTTTATTTCTTTTTAGGAAGATTTAACAAGCTTATTGGTAGATTCCACCTATTCAGCAAGATGTTTTATATGGGCATGGTATCCATCAAAGTAGTCCCCATAATTACTGATCTGAACCCTGTTGCTCTACCCTGTTGTATTAGAAGTATGGTTCTCACAGGGTGTGTTCCTGGCATGCTATTACTGGATCTCATCCAACACTTTACTTAATGTTTGCTCCATTAGCAAAATCAAGGAGAAAAATCTCATCAAACAGTTTTTTATCCTGCACTTGTAGCAAGCTGCCCTGGAGAGATGTTTCAAGACATCTCTCAAAATTTATCTGGGATTATGAGAGCCTTTTAAACAAAAATTGACAGCCTAGAACATTCTTTATCAATCACTGAATAAGACAGTAGTGGTGTCTCTTCAACTATGCCTGCCAAAGCTAATACTGTGTGATGCTCTCTTGTCTCTTCAATTTCACCCAAGTGGTTAGCCTGGGCTTTCAAACAAAAATTAACCAGCTTTACCTCACAAAAAACCCAAGCCATTGGGTTTAGCAACTAATTCTCTAAAAGCTACCCCAAAAATGGGTTTGGGCACCTCACACTTGTACAGTAGCAGTAAGTGTCCCTTCAAAGCTACACAAGAAACATGGACAGCAAAACTTCAACCATCATGATTGCACAACTAGCTGTATTATAGCCTCATTTGGTATCAGGATTTAAATACCATATGGCATACTTATAACAGGGTACATATTTACCCTTGTATATTAGTAATAAGTGCTCTTTCTATTAGAACCTGTCAGAGAATCTTCAATTACTCTCTATTGGGAAAGTAATTCCCCAAGTGACTTGTCAAATGATTCCTCAACTAACCATTAAGTTGGTGGCACTCTTATTGATTTCCCATCTATTATGGGGATCAAACCTTTCAAGACCTAAGCAGAAAATTACTTGAACAAGCCTTGTGACCACTATGATGTACATGGACAGTATGTGACTTCCCATGATACTATATCATACTTTAAACTCATATCCAATAAAGTATCATTCTCTTCTTAATTTCCCCCTTTATTTCATTTGCTATATTTCTAAG